>JAAALK010000081.1:56257978-56438145 GCA_019279435.1 Zizania palustris
TGAATTTGGGGTCCACAGGGGCTCGGAATTGCGGGGGCTGAGTGCTCTCGGGTCGCGGTGTACAACAGAGGAGGGAGGGTGTGGTGCCCCAATTTAACAAATCGGAACATTATTGAATTTCCAAAGAAAAACAATAATACAAGAGGTTCATCATGCGACAACGTACATACGGCAAACATTCGTGGTACGCAGACCACATTATTACAAAAGAGTAAAATTAAAATAATAAAAAGCATGACGAACGCCCTCTTCAGGATCTTCTTCTTGACTAGGTCGCTACTCCAGACCATCCTCGTAGTAGGCATCCTCTGAATGGTGTGTCCAACGGGTATGAGTACAAAAAGTACTCAACTAGCCACCGCAAATGCAATAGTAATGCAAGGTAATAACAAAGGAAGGATAATGGCTAAAAGTGCAGAAAAGCATATTTATGGAGCAGTTAATGTGATACAATTATTAATACAGAAACGTAAACATGCGTACATCAACTTCTAACTCGAGGGGTACAGTCAGCCCACCCTCACTCAATGGTCCTTACATGTCAAACCAATCATGCACATTCATCATAAAGTAAACTAACTGTGGGATGTTACGCAACCCGCCCTTGACCGTGGGCTCGGCTTTTTGAAAAGATTTATGACTCTGATCAGAGGTGTATCACTGTACCCACAAGGCACACACTCATCCTAAACACCAAAGTGTAACGAGATGACCCATACCACGGGAACTCGTGCCAAAACCTCAGCATGAAATGCTCCAAGCGATAACCACCCGCTCTAGGTTTCGCCGGCGCGCCGGGCCGCATCCCGGCTAACGTCGCACCCCCTTTTGCGCCACGTCGGTACAAGCCACCCGCAGGTGCTGCTTGACCCATCTCCAAGTGGTGGCCTTGGTTTGGAACACTCCATACCTTAGTTAGGACTTACCCATTAGACTTGTGGTTAGTACGGAAGTGTATTGCAACGGATCCCTCAGACCGGTCCTTATAGTGCCCCAGGTGCTACCGACCAATGCCCTAGCTTGCACTCAGAACCCACCATGCATACACTCACAACCAAAACTCTATCACCAACATAATTCCAAAGATAAGGATAACGGGGGACCATATAGTAGAACCAAGTTACTACGACTCATTTTTAATCCTATAGCAATCATGTCAAATACATTGGACACTAGCTAATAGTACTAATCATATGGTGACAAGGAGTTTAGGCTAGATAGCATGGCTTGGGTTGCACATCAAGGTCGGGGGATCCTAAATAAATATATTGTAAGGGTTCCATTTGACTAATGCATGTATATCCTATGTGTTTTAGCGATAGTTTAATAAAACATGGGTTCAACATTTTCAAAAGATTGGTTTGGTGACTTGCCTTGTTCAGCGAAAGGGGAGGGAGGAACTTCAGGAATGTATTCCGGCTCCTCGGCGACGTCGTAGTCTTCTCGATATGAATAAATTAAACGTAACATTCAATCAAACAATCCAAAAACCACACAACAAGTATATAAGTTTTGATTGGTTTGAACCAAGACAAAATAAAGTTGTTAAGTTTCTGAAATTCATTTTATGAATATTTTAAAATGAACTTTAATGAAATAATGTCCTTTCTAAAAGAGATAATAATGTAAACAATCGTATTTTAAATTTTCTAACTAATTTAAAATAAGAGGTTTAGTGTAAACCTAGTGGTTTCATTATACTAACATGAAAAGAATAAAAGATAAATTTCTCTAAAATTGAAATGAGCCAATTTGTAATTTACCCTAAAGTGCATGTGAATATTTTATTAAATAAGCATGAAATATTCAAAGTAAACATACTGTTTTTATTGCATTAACATGTAGAGAATAAAATTATAAATTTTCTGGAATTGAAATGATAATTTTTGAAGTTAAAATGCGCTAGATATGAATTTTATAAGTTTAAAATAGTTTCTAGAATTTAATTTAAATCAAAAATGTCCTCGAGTCCACGGTGAACTAGATCCACCGTGAACCCGCGCACTGTGTGCGTGGTCCGGCCCATCCTGGACCATTGGATCCAGATCCAACACGCGGGGCGAGGCAGGAGGCTTAAGTGAAAATGGATGCACGAGATTAAAAGGCTGAACCGGTACGCGATGGATGGCCCAGATTCATCACGGGTTTTAAATATAAACGAACGGCTCAGATTAGAACGTAACTCTTCGCCGAGATCCAACGGATCCGATTAAACCACACGCGGGATTAATCGCCACTGTCGGATCCAGATCGCACGGTCGCGATTGAATCCGACACGACACGGGTACTCGACTTGTGCCGGTCGTTTTCTCCGGCGACGGCGAGCGGGCCAGGGGCCACGGCGAGCGACGACGGGGGGTCCTAGGGGCTAAAATGAAAAGGGGACACTACGGGGATCACGAGGGTACCGTTAGCGGGAAGAATGGTCGTCGGAGCGTGGCCGGTGATGAGCGGGGGCGGCGAGGGTGTTCGGGTCCTCATCGACGACGGTGTTCTGGCGGGATTCGTTGGTGATGAAGGGGTGGACGAGTCCGGGGTGACGTCGGTGATCACAACGGTGCGGTCGCTGAAGGTGGAGGAGGTCTCCAGCGACGGCGAACAGCGGCTGGAGTGTGGGCGGCGGAGGAGTGTTAAAAACTGGAGTGTGGGCGTTCTGTTCGTTCTCGCAGCGTGTGAGCGTGGGGAGTCTAACGCGGATACACCAGGGTATAAATAGAGACGCCAGCAGGGGAAAACGGGTGGTGTATACATGGAAAGAGGAGGGGGTCTTCAATGGCGCCGGTGAGGCTCGGCCATGCATGCGCAGCGCGATCCCGGGATGTAATCGCGAGGATTAACGAGGGGAATTACGGTCGACCGGGCGCGCGGGGACCGATTAATGGCGTCAATTTAATGGGGGAGGGGCCGGCGAGGTGAATCCGAGGGTGAGGTCGTCGGCCGGCGCGATTTGGGGGCGATGGCGCGAGGTGGATGACGGACCTTACAGGCGGGCCAAGGCGGTCAGCGAGCGCGAGCGTATGGGCGTGGTGACTGATGGGTGGGGTCGAGCGGTCGGGCGCGGGGGGTTCGGTTGGCGCCGACAGGTGGGGTCGGGTCATCGGGCACGCGCGTGAAGAGAGAGGGGGTCACTGACGGGTGGGGTCCGTTTGTTAGTCGGGGGCGCGGGGAGGAGTGGGCTGGGCCCGTTACTGTTTAAATCCTTTTCCGAATAAAAATAATTACAGAAATTTATTTAAAATATTTGGGCTACTTCCAAGGGTGATAAAAAATTGTAAAAATTCTCAAAAATATATTTTGGCCTTGGGATCATATACAAAATTTTCTAGCCTCTGGTTTGGTCATTTCACCTAGGTTCTAGTTCAAATAATCTAAGAGGGGCATTAAAGGTATTTCCAAATTAAATAATTCCAGAAAAATATATTAAAAGGTATTTTTATTTCTTCTAAAATTTGGGGTGTTAAAAACCTATCCCCCTTACAAAGAATCTCGTCCTCGAGATTGGAACACTACTTGAATAGCTCGGGGTATTTGGCTTTCAACTCGTCTTCTTTTTCCCATGTGGCTTCTTCAACGGGGTGTTTATCCCACTGAACCTTGCAGAAGCGAACCACACGGCTCCTGGTTACTCTTTCCTTGGTCTCCAGGATCTTGACGGGTTTCTCGATGTAGGTCAAATCCTCTTGGACATTGAGTTGTTGGAGGTCGGCCTATTCGGCGGGCACGTGGAGACACTTCTTCAGCTGAGAGACGTGGAACACATCATGGACTCCTGCCAAGGATGGAGGCAGTTCTAGTTGGTATGCCACTTCTCCCTACCGTCGGAGAATCTAAAAAGGTCCGACATAACGGGGTGCTAGCTTGCCCTTCATGTTGAACCTTTGAGTGCCACGAAGGGGAGTGACTCGGAGATATACATAATCACCCTCCTCAAAGGTTAGGTCTCTTCGTCGGTTATCGATGTAGCTCTTTTGCCGGGACTGGGCTATCTTCAATCTGTCCCTGATGATCTTGACCTTCTCTTGGGCTTCTCTTAATATAGTTGTCCTGAACAACTATGACTCTTCGGTCTGATCCCAAAGCAACGGCGTTCCGCACTTACGCCCATAAAGTGCTTCGAACGGGGACATCTGTAGGCTAACTTGATAGCTGTTGTTGTAGGAGAACTCTGCATAGGGCAAGTTCTTGTCCCACATTCTAGCAAAGTCTAGAGCGCAATCTCTAAGCATATCCTCCAACACCTGGTTGACCCTTTCGGTTTGACCATCGGTCTGTGGATGATAGGCGGTGCTAAAGTTCAGCCGGGTGCCGAGTTCCTCTTGAAGGTTCTTCAAAAACTTAGAGGTAAACAAACTCCCACGGTCAGATACAATCTTCTTTGGAACTCCGTGCAGGCACACAATCCGAGTCATATACAACTCGACCAACTTGGCGGCGGTGTAAGTTGTCTTGACGGGGATGAAGTGAGCCACCTTTGTAAGTCGATCGACGATCACCCAGATAGAATCATGACCGGCTTGGGTCCTGGGTAGTCCCGTGATGAAGTCCATTCCTATCTCTTTTCACTTCCATTCGGGGACCTTGAGGGGTTGCAATAATCCAGTAGGTCTCTGGTGCTCTGCCTTGACCCACCGGCATGTGTCGCACTTAGCCACATACTCAGCTATTTCCCTCTTCATGCTGACCCACCAATATTTCTCCTTTAGGTCTTGATACATCTTTGTACTCCCCGGATGTATGGAGTATAGAGTATCGTGGGCTTCTTGAAGGATGAGAGTTTTCAGCTCAGGCTTGTCGGGTACGCATATCCGGTTTCCGAACCAGATGGTACCATGCTCGTCCTCGGAGAATCCGGCGGCTTTACCCTTCCACATGTTCTGCTGGATCTCCAAGATGTCTGGGTCTTCCTTCTGTGTTTCCCGGATCTGGTCTATCAAGACAGGTCTAGACTCCAAGGCAGCGAGGTACGCTCGGTTGGCGATCCCTAGATTCAGTCTTTCCATTTCCTTATATAGCAAGGGGGCCTGGTCCTGTATCACGATGGCATTGCAGCACCCTTTTCGACTAAGGGCGTCTTTCACCACATTGGCCTTGCCTAGATGATAATGGATGCCCAAGTCATAATCTTTGATCAGTTCCAACCATCTCCTCTGCCTGAGGTTCAGGTCTGGTTGGGTGAATATATACTTGAGGCTCTTGTGGTCGGTGAAGACCTCGCACCGATTTCCCATAAGGTAATGTCTCCATATCTTCAAGCCATGAACCACGACTGCTAATTCCAGATCGTGGGTCGGGTAGTTCAGCTCATGTGGTCTCAGCTGTCGAGAGGCGCAACATATCACCTTCCCATCCTGCATTAAGACACATCCCAATCCGTGACGAGAGGCATCACAGTAGACGTGGAAGTCCTTCCGAATGTCTGGCAGGGTCAGAATTGGGGCTGACACGAGCTTCCTCTTAAGGGTTTGGAAGCATTCTTCACAATCTAGGGTCCATTCAAACTTTACTTCCTTCTGCAACAACCTAGTCATAGGCTTGGCTATCTTTGAAAAGTTCTCGATGAACCGGTGGTAGTATCCGGCCAATCCGAGAAAACTCCGGATCTCGGTCACGTTCGTGGGTTGTAGCCAGTTGGTCACTGCTTCCACGGTGGTTGGGTCCATAGCTATTCCTCCGACAGATATGACATGATCGAGGAACTTCACCTCTGACAACCAAAACTCACATTTGCTGTATTTGGCGTACAATTGCCGTTCCCTTAGCTTTCCGAGGGTCAGACGGAGGTGGGTTTCATGTTCCTCCTTGGTTTTGGAGTAGACGAGGATATCGCCGATGAATACCACGATGAACTTATCCAAGAACTCCATGAATACATTGTTCATCATGTTCATGAAAAAGGCTGGGGCATTCGTGAGTCCGAACGACATCACGGTATACTCGTAGAGTCCATAGCGAGAGGTGAAGACAGTCTTGGGGATGTCTTCTTCCCCAATCCTTAATTGGTGATAACCTGATCTGAGGTCAATCTTGGAAAACACCGAGGATCCTTTCAGCTGATCGAACAGGTCGTCGATCCAAGGCAATGGGTACTTGTTCTTGATGGTTACGTCATTCAGGGCTCTATAGTCCACGCACATCCTTTTAGTCTTGTCCTTCTTCATGGATAAGATGACCGGTGCACCCCAGGGTGAGGTACTCGGTCGGATGTACCCTTTCTGTTCCAGGTCTTCGATGTTGCTCTTGACTTCGGCTAGTTCATTGGCGGCCATTCGGTATGGGCGCTTGGATATTGGAGTGGTCCCGGGGACAAGCTCGATTCTGAATTCGATGTCCCGCTTGGGAGGCATTCCTGGCAGGTCCTCTGGGAAGACGTCCATGTACTCCCTGACTACGAGCACTTCCTCTAGGTCTAGTGAGTGGAGAGACACCTCACGAGGTTTGCGGTTGGTCATCCGAAAAGTGATGGCTTCGCCTTCGGGGTTGGTCACAGTTACGGACTTGCTGGCACAATCGATCACTCCCTTGTGTTTCATTAGCCAATCCATCCCTAGGATGAGGTCGAGTCCGGTACACTTAATGAGGACTGGCTCGGCCAGGAATAATATCCCTTGAATCTCTATCTTTACCTTAGGGCTGTATAAGTGGGCTAAGGTTTTATTGCCTAGAGTGGCAATCATCATGGGGGCTGGTAGAGGGAGCACTTCCAAGTTGTTGGTTTTCACAAAATCCTCTGAGATGAAAGAGTGTGTTTCCCCAGAGTCAAATAGTATTGTAGCCGGTAAGGAATTTGCGGTAAACGTACCGAGCATGACTTCAGGAGCTTCTTGAGCTTCCTCCGCGCTAATGTGGTTGACGCGGGCACGAACCGCCTTGTTGGGTGCCGCGCCTTGGGGATGCTTGGGGTGAGGACACTGATGCGAGTAGTGCCCTTCCTTCCGGCAGTTGAAGCAGACGATCGGCTTCCCTTGGCGGTCCCTCATGATCGGGGCCTTGGCGGCGGGCGTTGGCTGAGTGGCCAGAGATGGTGGAGCAGGGCGGGGATGCCCGGCGTTGGATCCACCGGCGGCGTGAGGTGGCCTGTAGGCGGGCCGAGGATGATAGGCGTGCGCCGGTGGCGGAGGGACGAAGAGGGGCCTCTAAGAGTTCGCCTGATGATGCTTGAACACGATCATCTTCCTCTTCTTGAGGTCCAACTTGTTCTGCTCAGTCTCTTGGATGAGCGCCTTGTTCACCAACCGTTGGAAGTCGGCGTAGTCAGTGGCGACGAGCTGGATGGACAACTCATCCTTGAGTCCTCGGAGGAACTTGGCTTGGCAGAGGGCGTCAGTTCGCACCTCTTCTGGCGCGTAGCGTGCCAGGCGGTTGAACTCATGGAGATACTCCATGACTGTCCGGCTGCCTTGTTGTAGGTCGAGGAACTCCTGCTGTTTTACCATGATGACTCCGGCGAGGACATGGGCGGCGTGAAAGGCGATGGTGAACTCCGCCCAAGTCACCACGTGGTCCTCTGGTTGGGACTCACGGTAGTTGTCCCACCACTCTGTGGCGGGACCCTGGAGTTGATGAGTGGCAAACGCCACTCTCTCCCGGTCGGTGCAGGGGAGGAGGTCCAACTTCTTCCCGATGGTGCAGAGCCAATCTCCGGCCTCCATGGGGTTGGTGGTGCTGGAGAAGATCGGGGGACGCACGCGCAAGAACTCCGAGAGCTGAGGCGCGGGTGCTGGTGCACGGGGGGCGGGCTCCACATTCTGCAGCCAGTCCAACTGTGCCTGTTGGTGCTGCATTTGAGTGAGGAGGGCGGTGATCAGCTGGTTCTGATTTGCCATCATCTCTGCCAAGGTGGGGTGGGTGGCGGACGGTGGCCCAGTCTGGCGCTGGCCCGTTGCACCCCAGTTGGGCACAACACTCCCGAGCAGACCGTTGCTTGCCCCTTCTCCATTGTTGGACCCGATGTTCTGATTATCGGCCATCTTATGAACATACAAGATTTTTAGTCATAAGATAAAAGCTTTAAAATAGATTTTTCTTTTTAACCAAGAATAGCCCAGAGGGGCTTACACATATGTATAAGTGGCACAAAATGTTTATTACATCAAAGTTCTTATTTTATCCTACCCACAACACAAGTTGTCGTGGGTAGCACCACATTCAAAGATTTATTCATACATCAATCCACGCTGGCTATCGCCTACTCACCACCAGAGGCCATCTCCGTGCTCTCGGAACTACGAGTGTTCTGAGGGACGGTGGGCTCGATAAAATTCTCGATGATGGGGTCGGAGACGAGGGCGGGGCGCGGGGAGGGGCGCTGGAGCTGGATGGTCCGGCGGTCGAGGGGTGTGGCGGGATCCTCTTGGGGCGAGGGGCGGGTTCACGGATGGGCTTCTTCCTCCTCGGGACGAGGGGGACCATCTCTGCTATGTCCTTCTACAGTTGCATAATCTTGCGCTGCAGCTCGCCATTCTGTTGGATCAAGCTCTTCGTCTCGTGACGAAGGAACTCGACCGCCTCATGGTGCTCCTCGGCGTCCATCACGACCTCGGTATGGAGATCGTCCATGGCTTGAAGAAGGCGTGTCTGCCGGGCCATGACCGGATCGCGATCGGAGTGAACTCTGATGTAGATGCTACGGTGGGCACCAGGAGTGCGCTTCGGCACGAGACGGAAGGACGAGTTCTGAAGACGATCGTCATAGATCATCCTCAGCTCCATGAGGGCTTGGAGGGTGACGCGTTGGCACGCGACATCGAAGGTTGGGCCCCCAAGTGCTGCCGTGAAGAACGGCAGGTGCTTGCCAGATCCGTGGATGGTGAGGGAGACATCGCAGGGTCCTACGAACTCTTCCATGTACACCCCATGGAACTCGGGCTCAAAGAGGAACCCAAGGAAGGTGACCATCATGCGGAGCTCCCTAACGAAGCCCTCGAAGTGGCGGCAGAAGCTGTGCACTTGGTAGACCAGCATCTACTGTTGGGGGAAAATATCTCATCTTCGGGGTTATTGCCGCAACAGCATGAAAGCAGATAGTGGATTCGAAGGTTTCCAGACGTCCGTCTTCGAAGATACCCTGAGTCAAGCTCGAAGTACGAAGATAGGCATTGGTTCGGAGTACATCTTCGAACTAAGGATCTTCGAGATCTTTATTGCCAGCTAAGATGGAATATATATCTTTTATATTATTAGATTAGTCTTTTACCATTTTATCCCTATCGAGGGTACCGAATAGTTTCCACTATGTCGGTTGTAATAGAGGGGTAAATAGGTTTTTTCCTTAATATTTGGGCCTATAAATACCCCCCATTTCACCCTGTAATAGGGACCGAATACAAGTTATTCAATACACACATTCGAACTATTCTAAGTTGTTATCCTTTCGGAGGTTTAGAACAGTTCTCTTCGCAAACACTTCGTTTGTTAGTTTCTATTCTACAGAAACCTGTTAGCGTAATCTTTTACGCCAACAGTTGGCGCCGTCCGTGGGGAACCTAGTCCGAAAAACTTCGTTCTCTACCAACTTCTTACATCATGCCTCCTAAGCGGAGCGCACCTCGTAACCCTGTTCGGAGGTCTTCTCGGATCTCCGGAGAGACACCACCCGATACGGTTGAAGTCGGAGGACCTTCGACATTCCCTCCACCTCAAACTCTGGAAGGAGTTTCCATCCCTCGAACATACGAAGCTTCTCCGCCAAATCCTTCCATACTTCGACCACATGGAATCCCTCTTCCACCTTCCATCCCACTTCGAACTGATCCTACTAGTTCTCAAGACCCGGAAGATCCTTCCGAAGGAGATGAAGCCAATCTTGGAGATATGACCACTCAAATGGCCAACCTTCAAGCTGAAGTAGCAAGGTGGCGACAAGAAGCTGCGAACAGGCTTCGCTCTCAAGCCATCCCAACTATCCCAGAAGTGCCCGAAGACGATGAACCCAATTATCCCGAAGCTCCGGAGAACGCCTCCTTCGACAATGAATCTCCACTGCATCCTGAGGTGCAGAAAGTTCGCTTTGATCCGAAGTTTAAGACTTCGAAGCTCTGTAAGTATGCTGGAGATGAAGATCCCGGAGAGTTTGTTCGTTCTTATGCCCTAGCGATTGAAGCTAGCGGAGGAGTTCGAGACACCATGGCAAAGTGCTTCCCCTTAGCTCTTCAAGGAGTGGCATTAAGGTGGTTCTGGTCTTTGAAACCAGGATCAATTAATTCATGGGGGCAGCTGAAGAAGAAGTTTATAAGCAATTTTCAAGGCACCTTCGTGCCTCCCATGTCAACAGGAAGCCTTTTCTAGGTGAAACAGCTCCCCGGAGAGACATTGAGGCAATATTTCAAGCTCTTCGCTCATACGAAGTCGCAGATCCGGGGATTGTCTGCATCTTCGGTAGTTGATGCAGCTCGGGAAGGCGTCACTCATCAAGGCCTTTTGGATAAGCTTCATCGGAAAAGCATCTCCTCGGTCTCTCAGTTGATGTCATACTTCGAGGAGTATGCGAGGTCGGAAGAAGGTTGGCTCCGAAGAACTGCCGCTACTTCATCCATATTGCAAGAAGTTAAAGTAGAAGTAAAAACTTCGGCACAGCCGCAAGAACCAGTCTTCGAAGTTCAACATGATCGGAGAAGAGGGAAAAAGCACCCTCGTTCTGAAGTCATGAATATTGCACCCCCACAGAAGTTTACACAGAGAGCTCCACAGTCTTCGGGGAACAAGGCCAGCGGCTAGAGGCCGCCAGGGAAAACGGCTGGCAAGGGCCAGACCCTTTTCTGCTGCATCCATGGAGAAAATTGAAGCCATGCAACTGATACTTGCAAAGCTATACTTACCCTAAGGGGAGAGTATCTAGAAAGAACTTCGGGTCGAGGTACTACCGACCGAGTTCCAGCTGCAACGCGCCCAGAGCCGGTCCAGGCTGTGGCGCGGATAGAAAACTTTGATGCTGCAAGACACCCTCCAGTGGCCAATGTTATGCCACCTCTGAAGCAAGAGGAAGGGCAAGATCGAGGGAAAAGAGTAGTCGTCCCCATCTCCGGAGGAGGTACCCTCGGAAGCATGTCAAAGAGACAGCGAAGAGACTACGTCAGAGAAGTAGGCCATATTGGGACTTCGTCGTCTGCAGCTGCAATGCCGGAGTGGTCTCATGTACCGATATCTTTTTCTGCGGAGGACGCAGTTGGCATTAAGTTCCCGCATGCAGACCCACTTGTTATGACTGCTGATATTGCGGGCACTGAAGTTCGAAGGGTGTTGATTGACGGAGGTAGTTCGGCAGACATCATTTTTGTTCAAGCCTTCGATCAACTGTGCATCTCCAGAAAGCATCTTCTTCCAGCGGCTCGTCCTTTGCAAGGCTTCGCAGGACCTCCGCTTGATGCACTTGGCCAAATAGGCCTGGAAGTTACCTTCGGAGAAGGTTTGTTGGCCCGAACTGAGGAAGTAATCTTCGATGTCGTAGATGCCCCGTATGCTTACAACGTTATCTTCGGAAGAGGCATGCTAAACCAGTTCGGAGCTATGGCGCATCACAATTATTTGTGCATGAAGATGCCCACACAAGCAGGAGTCCTTACTGTCTTCGGAGATCAAGCTATCGCTCGGAGAGCGGAATATGGTCATGGTCCCCCTCTTGATCCAAGACAAGTAAACAATGTACAAGATAATGAAGAAATTTTTCAGCCCCTTCCGAAGCTTCAAAGAAATCCTTTCCGAGACCAAGTCCTGAAGGAGAGATTGCAGCGAAGGTCATTGTTAAAGATGGTAAAGAGTATACATTTCAATTTGGTAAATATTTACCTCCAGAAGTTGCAACCTCCTTGGAAAAGGTGGTGGAAGAGAATTTGGATGTCTTCGCTTGGTCTGACGAAGATATCACCGGAGTCGATCGGGATATCATTGAACATAGTTTACTTGTAAACCCGAAGGCCCGCCCTGTTCGGCAAGGACTCCGGAAAATGTCTGCAGAAAGAGCTGCTCTAGCGAAAGACGAAATTGAGAAATTATTGAAGGCTGGGATTATCAGAGAAGTGGCTCACACAGAATGGTTAGCCAACCCAGTCTTCGTCAGAAAGAAGTCTTCCGGGAAGTGGCACATGTGCATTGATTTCACATCCTTGAATAAAGCATGCCCTCGTGACCCCTACCCCATGCCCCGAATTGATCAATTGGTTGACTCCACCGTAGGTTCGGAGTTATTAAGCTTCCTTGACGCGTATTCTGGTTATCATCAAATATGGTTGAAGCGCGAAGATGAGATCAAGACAAGCTTCGTAACTCCTTAGGGAGTCTTCTGTTATGTAAGAATGCCCTTCGGCTTAAGAAATGCCGGGGCTACTTTTTCGAGATTAGTTGCTAAGGCTCTAGGTCATCAATTAGGTCGCAATGTGGAGGCCTATATGGATGATATTGTAATAAAGAGTGCTTTAAAGCACCAACATAGCCTAGACTTAGCAGAAACATTCAATAGCCTTCGGGCATGTGGGATCCGTCTTAACCCCGAAAAATGTATCTTCGGAGCTAAGGCTGGAAAGTTGTTAGGGTATTTAGTTTCAAGCAGGGGAATTGAAGCTAGCCCTACTCAAATAACTGCGCTACAGAAGATGGCTCCTCCGGAAAATTTAAAGCAAGTGCAAAAGCTGACTGGGCGTCTGACAGCACTTAGTAGGTTTTTATCAAGGTCTGCGGAGAGAAGCTTACCTATATTTAAAGCATTGAAGGGTCCGAAGATTTTGCATGGACACCGGAGTGTTAGAAAAGCTTCGAAGATATTAAAGAGTATCTCAGTAATCTTGCTACATTCACGGTGCCTACTGCGGATGAAACCCTACTCCTTTACCTTGCAGCTACAGGTTCTGCTATCAGTGCAGTCCTTGTCAGAGAAGTGGATTTCAATGGGAAGTTGGTCCAAAATCCTGTTTATTTTGTATCCGAAGCATTATCAGGAGCGAAGACAAGATACTTCGAACTTGAGAAGTTCGTGTATGCTCTGATAATGGCTTCGAGGAAATTAAGACATTACTTTTTGGCACACAATGTAATTGTACTAACTTCGTATCCTTTAGGAGATATGCTTCGAAGTAAGGATTCCACTAGAAGGATTGGGAAGTGGGAAGTTGAGCTAGCACCCTTCGGCATATCTTTCCTCGCAAGGATAGCAATCAAATCGCAAGTCTTAGCAGATTTTGTAGCAGAATGGACTCCGCCTGCAAATCTGGTTCCGGAGAAGTCAAGTGACGGAGTTTGGATTGTTTATTCCGATGGGGCTTTCCAAGCATCCGGAGCAGGCATTGGAGCAGTATTAATTTCACCTTCAGGGCAAAGAGCAATGTACTCCGCAAGACTCAACTTTAAGTCTACCAATAATATAGCGGAGTATGAAGGAATTTTATTGGGACTCCGAAAAGCACGTGCTCTAGGGGCTACAAGAATTATTATAAAGACAGATTCTCAGATAGTAGCAGGGCACGTAGATAAAAGTTTCCAGGTTCGGCATCCACAGCTTGCAAAGTACTTAGAAGAAATCCGTAAAATCGAAGCACACTTCAAGGGTATTTCCATTCGGAGTATACCAAGAGCAGAAAATGTGCAAGCAGACATCTTAGCAAAAGCTGCAGCCGGAGCTGTGGATGTGCCAGAAGAAGCTTTCTATGAGGAGCTCAGTATACCTTCGGTGCCACAAATTCCCTCTGCAAAGATTCTTTGCATTCCTAGTGCAGATTGGAAAAATTCAATCATGGAACTTTTACAGGGAGGAACAAATTTGCCCGAAGAGCCACAGCTGTCAAGATTAAAGCTTAGATCTAGAAATTATCAAATAATCAACGGTATTTTATACAAGGCCGGAGTATGTTCCCCTCTACTCCGATGTATATCTCAAGCCGAAGGTCAAGAAATTCTTCGTGAAATTCATGAAGGCCTTTGTGGTAGCCATTTAGCCCCGCGAGCTTTGGCAGGAAAAACACTTCGCCAGGGGCTTTACTGGCCTACAATAACAGCTGATGCGGAGAGCTTAGTACGCACTTGTCAAGGATGCCAGTGGATGGGTCGACGAAGTCATCGCCCACCAACAGCTCTTCAAGTCATTGCTCCGGTATGGCCTATGGCCAGATGGGGTATGGATTTAATTGGACCCTTTCCAGTAGCCAAGGGAAATCTGAAGTTCGCAGTGGTAGCTATTGAATATTTTTCTAAGTGGGTGGAAGCAGAGCCCTTGACAGCTATCACTTCGAACAATGTACAGAAATTCTTCTGGAAGAATATCATTTGCCGGTTTGGAGTGCCTAGACAACTCACAGTTGATAATGGAACACAGTTCGATGCAGAACCCTTCAGGAAATTTTGCGAAGATCTAGGCATTCAGTTATGTTTTGCTGCAGTGAGGCATCCTCAGTCTAACGGAGCCGTAGAACGAGCCAATGGAAATATTTTGTCAGGGCTAAATCGAAGGATAGTAGGATTAGCAAAGGGACTGTGGACCGAAGAGCTTCCGAAGATTTTGTGGTCCATTCGGACTACGCAAACAAGGTCCACAGGTTTTACTCCATTCAGACTACTATTCGGAGATGAAGCTATGACTCCAACGGAGCTCAAAGGAGGATCATTTCGCAGCACCGAACCAGAGATTGAAGAAGAAAGACAAACTTCGCTAGATTTATCAGAAGAAACAAGACTTCGAGCTGTGGCAAATTTATCAAAGTATCATCAGCAAACGAAGGCTTGGTTTGACCCGAAGGTTAAGCTCAATGAACTAAGACCGGGTCATCTTGTTCTACGAAGCATTATAGCGCCAGGGAAGTTAGGAAATAAATGGGAAGGTCCATACCTAATTGTTCGTTCAGGACGCCCTGGCTCTTTTAAGTTAGCGAATTTAGAAGGTGAAGAGTTAGCACATACTTGGCATGCGGAGCACCTAAAGCGGTACTTCGCATAAGGGCTCCTTGTAATTCGCTTGTAATCATCTTCTAAATTAATAAAGCATATGATCCTGATAATGCCTTCCCCTCATAGACTTCCAGCTTCCGAGTGGACGCACTGGAACCGCGGGGTCGACCGAGAGGGAAGTGTCATGAAGCTGGATTGTATTTTCGGACTTCGAACCATTGGTTCGAAGCTTCCGACGTGGGGGCTGACATAATCCGGAGTCCAAGCCACCGGCTTGTAGGCATCCGTAAAAGAGCCCAAAACCACATCATACGGAGTCCAAGCCATTGGCTGGTAGACTTCCATAAAAAGAGCCGAAGGTGGCCAAAACATGCGGAGTCCAAGCCATTGGCTGGTAGACTTCCGTAAAAAGAGCCGAAGGTGGCCAAATCCTGCGAAGTCCAAGCCATTGGCTGGTAGACTTCCGCAAAAAGAGCCGAAGGTGGCCAAAATATACGGAGTCCAAGCCATTGGCTGGTAGACATCCGTAAAAAGAGTCCAAAGAGACCATTGCAAACTCCGAACCATTGGTTCGACAGAGATCGCAAAAAAGAGCCGAAGGTGGCTAAAGAAAAACAGAGTTTGAGCCACGAGCTTCGAATGTCTGTTAACACAGTCCAAAGTGACAAATTATCTAAGATACTAAGGTATCTTGAAAGTTATCTCAAATGATTTCTTTCAAAAAATAAAGGTACTAATTTGCCATTATTCCGACTATAAATAGTCGAAGACGTTTTATAAGATTTTAAAAGATCTTTAAATTGCAGAGGGGCTCCGAACCCCCCCCCAAAAAAAATTGTACTCCGAAGTTTTTTCTTTGCGCATAACCATCTTTGAATGCAGTTCGAAGTTGCTTATACCCAAAGAGGGGCTAGTAAATATGGAGACAATTTTAAATCGGTATTCATTATTCAAACGAATGTGTTTACAGATTGCATCATGAAAAATTGGTATCTATACCGAGAAGGAATCGAAGACCTCTTCAGTCCCTAGAGCTAGGGGTGGAACGACTAGTTCCAGCGTCGGGAGTTCTAATAACTTTGCGTTTAACTCTCTTGCCCCCCTTCGAAGCTCTAAAATCCTTCTGTTCTTGTTGAAGCTCGGCCCAAGTTCGAAGCCGTTCGGGCTCCTTTCCCAGCTTCCAAGTTCTTCAGGCTTTTTATTTTGAGCTTCATCTTCGTCTTCAGACCATATAACATCTTCAGAGGACGAAGTGTTTAAGTTAACCTCTTTTTCTTCCTCTTTAATATAAGACAGTATATCTTTGATTACTTCAGGCGCAATTACACCGGAGTCATCTCGAGGAATTAGAAATCGAGGATGTTTATAAGCTTTTAGAAGATCGAAGGTGGTCCATAATGAGCGAACTTCGTCGTTAAGGTCTAACACTTCGATATCTTCCATAAAAGGCAAAGCCTAAAAATATGGCAAACAAATTTTCATTGATAAATGTTTATAAGCATAAAGCTTTACTTGACCAAAAATCCTAAGGTATTTCTAAACCTGCGGGTTCGGAGGAGGCTGACTGCTCGAAGTTTGGGTCCGAACTTGCTTCTGGCGTTGGCCTTCGTCGATCCAAGCCTTGATCGCGGAACGACCTTCGGCTCTCCATGAAGTTTGGAAGGCTCGCTAGGCAGCAGCCACACCTTCGGAAGGTGTCAGAAGTCGCTCGTCGTCGAAGGTGATTGGGCCCCCTCCTGCGTCCGGAGTTATCGTTCGGCCCAGATCTTCGTAGTAGCGAAGTAGGCCGACAACAGCCACTTGCCCAGAGAGTTCTCCGTATCTAATGCCCGCTGTCTTCATCTGCTTCGCCACTCCTTGGATCCTTTTTAACCGGCGCAGAAGAGTGATGTTATCGTCAGAAGGAAGTATCCCAATAGTACCGAAGTACTCCAGGACACCTAACAACTGACTCATAACTTCCACAGCCACCTTCTCAGACTTCAGCTTGTCTTCGTTCAACGCATCCTTCGTCGAAGTGACTTCGCCCAAAACCCCAGAAAGTCTAGCATTTTCAGTGGTCAAAATATTCTTTTGGTTTAACAGCTGGCTAGCTTCCTCTTGGAGTCTGACAAGCTCGGACCCCGCAGTAGCGTGCTCCGCCCGCAACTTTTCAACTTCTGCTCGAAGCACAATTCTTTCTGCTTCGAACTCTTTATTCGCAGCCGCGAAACTTTGTCTGGCCCTTCTCTCTGTTGACACTATATTGTCCATTTGAGCCACTCGACTTTCGGAGATGTTAAGATTCCTTTGAAGGACATTATTTTCCTCCCGAAGACGAGCGATCTCTTCATCATTGCATATATTCGCAGCCCGGGCCAAGACAGTTTGCTGCAAGAATAAAAAAACTAAGGTAAATGTTTATTCGTAGATGAATTCTATGTTATTTCACAGTTGCTTCGTACCTGATAGGCTGCACGTTCTATAGCAGCATTAAGCTCCGTCCTATCCACCTTGCTCAAAATGGCCACTAAGTTGGTCTCCCCTATGTCACGGCTAGCTCGATCCAAAGGTTCGAGCAAAGTCCGAAGACCAGTTGTTTGCCCTAAGAAAGGAGCTAGCAAGGGGAGCATGCTTATTGCCTGTTGGTCATCTTCGTCCAGCGAAGGACCGGAGCTTTGGCCTGTGGTCTTCGGAGCCACTGGAGACTGGCCCTCCCCGGAAGATTGGCTCTCGTCTGTTGAATCAGACGGAGTTGATCCGGAACTTGCAGCAGAGAGGGGCTCTATATGTCTTTTGCCTCTTCCAGGTCCCATTTGAGTAACTCTCTGGGCTGGCTCCGAAGCCGTCGAAGGTCCAGGAATTATTTCTTCTTGGCGGACCTCTTCCATAGGAGTGGACTTTGTAAAAAAAGGAGTATTATACATTGTATAAATATACAAAATAAACACAGAAGAATTATTCGAAGTCAACCTTCGACATTTTGCAGAGGAGTCATCATCGGACTGTTCGGCGGATCGAAGGCTAGATCTTCATTCGAATCAGCCGTTAAGTCTTGGACCGCAGGAGCATCGTCCTGAGCAGTCCTCGTTGCCTCTTCGGGAATTGAAGCCATAGTGACTTCGACCCCACTTTCATTCACAGGAACTTCGTCCTGAGAAATATCTTCTTGAACTGCCGAAGTCCTTGGTTGTTCAGGATTATCTTGGGACTCTGGGACGTTCGCAGGTACTTCAGCTTGTGCAGTCCTTTGAGTTTCATCTTCTTCTATTAGACGCACAAGCAATCTCCCTTCATCCTCTTGGGAGTCAGAAACTGAAACCCTTGAGCTCGAAGGTGCAAGATTCGAAGGTGCAAGATTTTTCGGCTTCCGAGCCACCTTCTTCACCGGAGTCTTTGCAGAGCTCGAAGTCCCAGCTTCAGCTTTCCTCTTCTTGGGTCCTTTCTCCGAAGGCACCCAATCCATCAGAGGGGGCGGAGTGATTTCCAACATTCCCCATACTCTGTTAAATCTCTCCCAACTCCCGACCAACTTGATTCTCCATTCTTTTTCGGCCGGAGTTGGAGCGCCCAAAATCTTCTCCGAAGCCCTTATGATTTGCTCCGAAGTAACAGGGGCTGAAGAAGCTAAAAAAATAAATCAAGTTAGTTTTTCTTCGAATGAATATGCATGATACATGTTGTTTTCGAAGTTACCTGCAGGGCTCGAAGTCAAGGTGATCTTTCGGAGACCGCCTTCCGAATCCTCTTCGAAGATGATTGGCCAGTTGGCCATCAGTGGAGAGATTTGTAACCCGAGGAATTCTTCGGCTAAGTCTCGCATGCTCAACCTTCGGCTGATCCTCTGAAGTAGGTTGAGGCGAGCTTCGAGCTGACCTTGGCCTGGATGCACTAAGGCTTCCTTCCGGAATTGGATTTCTTTCAGAGGTCCGGCCAGAGGATTGCTCGCCCCAATTTCGGCATAGAACCATCTCATGACCCAGTATGTGTACCATCTTGCATTGATGGCCTTAGCAGGGAATTGAAGGGCATATTCGTCCCGAAGCCTAAAATTGATGCTTCCGAAGGCTACCACTACTTTTTCACCTCCGGGACCTACGAAGGTTTTTGGCTGGCATGAGGCTCTATGTAGCGCAGCGAAGATTTCTGCCCTCCCCTCACAGCCTTCGGCTCTCAGTGCCCATTCAAAGATAGCCAGTCGAGCTACTGCGTTCGGAGATAATTGAGGGAGGGTGACATGGAATAAGTCAAGTACCTCCGCCAAGAAGTCCACCGTGGGAAGGCCCAAGCCGGCTTCGAAGAAGGCTTTGAAGACGACCACTTCTCCGGGCCTTGGTGACGGGATGAGTTCTTTTCCGAGCTTGCGGATCATAACCCCAGTGCTAATCTTCCCTTCTACTGCGATAGCCAGTGATTCTCTCTTGCAGGTAGAAGATCCCAGTTGGAAAGACTGTTCCAGGTATTTCGTTGATGGCGGGCAGAGACTTTGATCATCGACATTTTGGGGATTTCTCCCTCCTGCCGCCATGGATGTCGTTGCCGATGCCGGAGGCGCCGTCGCCAACATCGCAGCCGCTGCTGTTGCAGCCGCCTGCTGCCGAGCCAAGGTCGATGGAGCTCCAGAACCTTTGGTCTTCACCATTGCAGTCGCCGAGCTACTTTGGAGAAAATGGAGGCTAGGGCTCGAAGAACTCAAAGGGCTCAGAAGGTGTTTGATTGCGAGAGAGTAGTGAAAAGGTAACCGGGTAAGTTCTAGGCCATCTATTTATAGCCTAGACTTTACATTTTTACCGTTAGTCCATGCCGTTTCGCATTCCTGCCCGTTACTTTCTCCGAAATTAACGCTTTCTACAGTTTCCGTTAGGAACAGAAGGCTAACGGCTATTTCCTCTAAGTCTAAAAGACATTCACACTTCCTGAGTCGGTTCTAAGATAGTTCGAAAGTAATTATCTTAAGACTGATTCAGAGTTTATATTTTCATACATTTCGGAGATGAATTAAAATCTAATAACCCCTATGTCTGGTTATTTTTTCCTTCCGTATACTGCTCTCCTAACATTACAGGTTAAACAGAGAAGCGTATTCGAGGGGCTACTGTTGGGGGAAAATATCTCATCTTCGGGGTTATTGCCACAACAGCATGAAAGCAGATAGTGGATTCGAAGGTTTCCAGACGTCCGTCTTCGAAGATACCCTGAGTCAAGCTCGAAGTACGAAGATAGGCATTGGTTCGGAGTACATCTTCGAACTAAGGATCTTCGAGATCTTTATTGCCAGCTAAGATGGAAGATTTATCTTTTATATTATTAGATTAGTCTTTTACCATTTTAGCCCTATCGAGGGTACCGAATAGTTTCCACTATGTCGGTTGTAATAGAGGGGTAAATAGGTCTTTTCCTTAATATTTGGGCCTATAAATACCCTCCATTTCACCCTGTAATAGGGACCGAATACAAGTTATTCAATACACACATTCGAACTATTCTAAGTTGTTATCCTTTCGGAGGTTTAGAATAGTTCTCTTCGCAAACACTTCGTTTGTTAGTTTCTATTCTACAGAAACCTGTTAGCGTAATCTTTTACGCCAACATCTACAAAAACAATAAGTTGAAGAAAAGTGAGGAGAGGAACAAACTTTATAAAGTAGGTTTTTGAGAAATAGTTTTCTGCAGCTAATGGCTAGGCTGGTCCGTTTGGCTTCCTACAGTCAAGTCGGCTTTGATACCATCTTGTGGTGCCCCGATTTAACAAATCAGAACATTATTGAATTTCCAAAGAAAAACAATAATAAGAGAGGTTCATCATGCGACAACGTACATACGACAAACATTCGTGGTATGTAGACCACATTTTTACAAAAGAGTAAAATTAAAATAATAAAAAGCACGACGAACGCCCTCTTCAGGATCTTCTTCTTGACTGGGTCGCTACTCCAGACCATCCTCAGAGTAGGCATCCTCTGAATGGTGTGTCCAACGGGTATGAGTACAAAAAGTACTCAACAAGCCACCGCAAATGCAATAGTAATGCAGGGTAATAATAAAGGAAGGATAATGGCTAAAAGTGCGGAAAAACATATTTATAGAGCAGTTAATGTGATACAATTATTAATATAGAAACGTAAACATGTGTACATAAACTTCTAACTCAAGGGGGTACAGTCAGCCCACCCTCGCTCAACGGTCCTTACATGTCAAACCAATCATGCACATTCATCATAAAGTAAACAAAGTATGGGATGTTACGCAACCCACCCTTGACCGTGGGCTCGGCTTTTCGAAAAGATTTATGACTCTGATCAAAGGTGTACCACTGTACCCACTCATCCCAAACACCAAAGTGTAACGAGATGACCCATACCACGGGAACTCGTGCTAAAACCTCAGCATGAAATGCTCCAAACGATAACCACCCGCTCTAGGTTTCGCCGGCGCGCTGGGCCGCATCCTAGCTAACGTCGCACCCCCTTTTACGCCAAGTCAGTACAAGACACCCGCAGGTGCTGCTTGTCCCATCTCCAAGTGGTGGCCTTAGTTTGGAACACTCCATACCTTAGTTAGGACTTACCCATTAGACTTGTGGTTAGTACGGAAGTGTATTGCAATGGATCCCTTAGACCGGTCCTTATAGTGCCCCGGGTGCTACTGACCAATGCCCTAGCTTGCACCCGGAACCCACCATGCATACACTCACAACCAAAACTCTATCACCAACAGAATTACAAAGATAAGGATAACGGGGGACCATATAGTAGAACCAAGTTACTACGACTCATTTTTAATCCTATAGCAATCGTGTCAAATACATTGGACACTATTTAATAGTACTAATCATATGGTGACAAGGAGTTTAGGCTAGATAGCATGGCTTGGGTTGCACATCAAGGTCGGGGGATCCTAAATAAATATATTGTAAGGGTTCCATTTGACTAATGCATATATATCCTATGTGTTTAGCGATAGTTTAATAAAACATGGGTTCAACATGCTCAAAAGATTAGTTTGGTGACTTGCCTTGTTCAGCGAAAGGGGAGGGAGGAACTTCGAGAAAGTATTCCGGCTCCTCGGCGACGTCGTAGTCTTCTCGATATGAATAAATTAAACGTAACATTCAATCAAACAATCCAAAAACCACACAACAGGTATATAAGTTTTGATTGGTTTGAACCAAGAAAAAATAAAGTTGTTAAGTTTCTGAAATTCATTTTATGAATATTTTAAAATGAACTTTAATGAAATAATGTCCTTTCTAAAAGAGATAATAATGTAAACAATTGTATTTTAAATTTTCTAACTAATTTAAAATAAGAGGAGTGGGCTGGGCCGGCCGGTTGGGGGAGATTGAGGGAGGGAGGCCCGTTACTGTTTAAATCCTTTTCCGAATAAAAATAATTACAAAAATTGATTTAAAATATTTGGGCTACTTCCAAGGGTTATAAAAATTTGTAAAAATTATCAAAAAAAATTTTTGGCCTTGGGATCATATACAAAATTTTCTAGTCTCTGGTTTGGTCATTTCACCTAGGTTCTAGTTCAAATAAGCTAAGAGGGGCATTAAAGGTATTTCCAAATTAAATAATTCCAGAAAAATATATTAAAAGGTATTTTTATTTCTCTGAAAATTTGGGGTGTTACAGAGGGGCCTTTATAGGGGTCGACGGGGGTGTAAATGGAAGGCACATAGAGGGAAAACCGAGGGGGATTCCTTTTGAGCGCTGGCAAGGACACCATACATGTGAATACATTGAATCGAGACGAAGTCAGGGTCGGTAATATGGGGAAAGTACTCGCCGAAGTTTGGGAAGTATCTAGGTGAGCTCACTTTTATGGATGGCACACGGTGACGGTGGATTTGACATGGTTAGGGTTCGACTGGTGCGGGATTTGGGGGATTTCTCGCTGGAGAAGATGATGCTGACAAGTGGAGGCCACCTGTCAGTGAGTGTGGGAGCTGGGAAAGGCGCCGACACGTGGGTCCAGGCTCGTAGTGAGAGGGAGATGGGTTGCGGGCGCACGTGGGGAGGGGAGGAGAGGGGAGAGGCTGACAGGTGGGTCCCGGATGTCAGTGAGGCGTGGGAGTTGGGTTGGGCCGACCTAGAGAGGAAAAGGAGGGAGTGGCCCAACAAGATTTTAATTGCTCTTATCGATTAAAATAATTCTATAAATTTAGTTGTATTTTTTATGCTAGTTTCAAAGGTCCTAAAAATTCAGGAAAATCCTCAAAAATATATCTTGGCCTTGGGAACCTGACATAATTTTCTCAACTTATGATTTGAATTATTTCTAAGGATTTTTATTTATTTGGATTTTTTCAGCTTACTCAATAATCAATAATAATTCTTTAATGGAAAATTTTTACTTTATCATGGTTTTCATTTATCTATCTCTTTTGATTCAAATTTAATTAAATGACTTTATCCAAAAAATTTTGTTTATTTTATTTTAATTCTTTCTTAAGACTTTCTAATTCTTTATTATTTTCCACCATTTTGTTATTCAAATGTAATTTTATTTAAAATTTTAATTTTTTTCTTAAATTTAATTTATTTTTGAAAATCAGGGTGTTACAGCCGGTCACATGCGGGTCATGGCTATAGGCACAAGGTGCAATGGCTAGATAACAGCGGCGCTGCAGGACACATCCTATGCTTCTAGGCCGCCTTGGGCTGACACAACGTGGGTAGCCTGGCGAGAGGGCCCAGCATGGCCTTGTGTAAGGCACAACCTGGCGTAGCCCATAGTCTAGGGAGGTGCTGAGCACGCCAAGGACAAGAAGAGGCCTATGCAAAATAATTTGAGTCATATTCAAAAAAGGAAGAATTTTCTTTTTAGAGTCCGACCAAAATTCTAGTTTTTGTCCAAATTTGACTCTATTTTTGCAGAACTTAGGGGCTTCTTTCTGGGGTATTAATATATATGAGAGACTAAGTTGAGATGTGCCTTGGTTTAAGTGATGGGTGATTGACAAGTATGCTATGTTCGGTGTTTGGACTTGTGTACCGAATGATTCATCCAAGGGTTTAGTTTTTGGACTTGTATACCAAAGGGTTCACCGAAGGGTTCAATGTTTGGACTTGTGCACCGAAGAGTTCACCAAAAGGTTCGGTGTTTGTAGTAAACATGTTTGTTTGTCTCATGATGTGCAGGAGGGGATGCAACTTGACTATCCAAAGAAAATGATTAGGATCAAGTGGAAAGCTTGGTGCCGGAGGATCAAGGAGGCTGAGCGAAGTCAAGCTTGGTCCAAGGGGTGTTTAGAGGCTCTATAGACGGAGGGTCATGGACACATGCGCACTAAATGGAGACAAGTGAACAAAGACCTCCGAGGGGAGGCACTTTGAAGGTGTGCTCTGGAGGGAGACACTTCAAAGGGTGACAGACGAAGACATCCGAAGCGAGGCACTTCGAAGGTGTGATCGAGAGGGAGACACTCCAAACGGTGATGACGAAGACCTCCGAAGCGATGCACTTTGAAGGTGTGCTCCGGAGGGAGACACTTCGAAGGGTGGCAGATGAATCCATCCAAGGGGAGGCACTTTGAAGGTGTACTTTAAAGGGGCACTTCGAAGTATGGATGGCTTACCGTGGCTTTGTCCATGCTTGGCTTTGGTACACAGACAGACGATGGCCAAGCTTGAGGAGATATGGATTCGTGGTGGTCCACTCTAGAGATTTGGTGAGAAGGCGTCAAGTGCTTTGATGACTTCAGCTCAAAACCGTCGCACTCAAAGTGAAGACTTTGGTGCAGTGAAGCCTCAATGTTTTGAAGTCTGCAACCGGAGTCACTCATGCACTTCATCAAGTGCTGCGAGGCTCCGTCGAAACAAAGCCACAAAGCTGACATACTGTGGAGCTTTGAATAAAGTGTAAAAGTAGAACTACTTGTACTACCCCTTCGACTATGTAAGTTAGAAAATATGTAAACCCTAGGGGTATTGTATTCTCTTCTCATGTCTGTCTAGTCTATAAAAGGAAGGGTAGGTTGAGGTCTAGGTTAACACTTTTGCCTAGGTTTAGAACCTTCTTCTTTAACTATTGTCCTAGGGCCAGCCACCGCTGATATACTCAGATTTGAGAAGGATTTTTGTGTTCTGTTCTTGCAATAAAATATCAAAATGATCTTTGATTTACTTCTTTCATGAACTTATTTATGTTATTCTTACTCCATGCGTGTCTAGTGTGAGTACTATTGAGTATCAGCGTGTATTTTTCTTGCAAAGGAAGAAATGTTTCTCTTATGCTTTTGTAACTTGTTTTACGTGGACTTTTATCATCACCTTGTGTGAACCCCTGAATATCCAATTGCAAGTTTACATAGATGTTTTTTCTTCTCTGCGATTATTGGTTTTAGAAGTACCCTTCGCTCTATTGTGTAACGGAGGCCAACCCTCAAAAATACACTAGCGATTCTTTGCTCTATGAAATCCATTTTGTGAAGTCCACTTCAAAGCTCCTCTACGGAGTTTTACTTGAGTGTACAGTTTTGTGTGAGGCCTAGTGAAAGTCACTAGTGCATAGCCCTGTGCGGATTACTCCCCGGGTATTCGAACTTGTGTGCAAACCTCAATTTTAAGAAGCCTGTCATGAATTCCTTTTGAGTGCAGAGCCTTGTGAGAAGTCTTATGTACTCCGAAGTATAGCAGAATGATAAATCTAGTTCAGAGCATTGTCAATACCTCCAAACTAGAACTAGCGAAGGCTATATTCAGAGTCTAATTTTAGAAGAAATTTTTTATCTCCCATTCACCCCCTTTGGTAGCCTGTTTTAGTCCAACAATATACAAAGTGGAGGCCAAAATATGCAGGTCTCAAACAGAAAAGCTTGATCAAAAATAAAAGCCTTCGTTCAAAAAGGGCTGGTTTTTCGAGTGCACGACAAGGCACATCTGGTGAATCAACGTGAGGATGTCTCTGAATGCTTGAAGACTACAAAGGTGAATCCCTTTTGGAGGACGGTTGTGATATGCCAAGGCGGCGCACGGTAGGGCTCGATGGTAGTCATCAGTGGATTGACAAGGAGATACGTGGAGCCGTTATAAGCGGTTTGATCATGGCAACAGTCAATCTAATTGTGGATTGACAGATGGCAGTCATGGCTCCCAAATTTGAGGTGATGAAGTTTGACTGGACCGACAACTTCGTATTGTGGCATATGAGTATGAAGGATCTGTTGACTCAATAGGGAATCTTGAAGACTCTTACTGACAAGAAGCCAGTGAAGGGGGATGATGATAAGTGCGATGAGATAAAGGCACACACATCTGTGACTATAAGATTATGTGTCTCTGATCAGATCATGTGTCTCGTCATGGAGGAAACATTACCGAAGAAAATTTTGGATAAGTTGGCCAATCAGTTTATGTCTAAGAGATTGACACAAAAGTTATATTTGAAGCAGAGACTATTTGGTTTGAAGATGCAAGAGGGGTCAGATCTCGTAGAGAATATTAATGTCTTCAATCAATTAATCGTTGACCTTGTGAAGGTGGAAGTGAAAACTGAGGATGACGACAAGGCAATTATTCTTCTATGTTTGTTGTCGGGTTCTTATGAGCACTTGGTTACTACATTGACATATGACAAAGAAACCATCAAGTTGAAAGATATTGTTGCGACATTGCTTGCTCATAACCAAAGGAAGAAGAACAATGCAACAAGAGGGTCTTCTGGCGATGCTTTGCATGTTAGGAACGATCATGGATCAGATGAGAAGAAGGACAAGAAGAAGAATAAGAAGAAGGGGTCGTTTTGCTAAAAGTGCGAGGAGTAGGGACATATAAAGAGAAACCGTCGAGGACTGAAGAAGGATGGATGATCCACAAATTTGGTAACTGTCAATAAGAAAGATGTCTCGAATAGCGATGATGATGTTCTCATAGTATCAAGTAAAAAGTCTTGTGAAGGGTGGTTATTGGATTTAGCTAGCTCGTTTAATGCAATGCCAAAGAGAGTGTTGTTCTTGTCTTACACTGAGGATGAAAATGGTGGCTTCACTTACTTGGGTGATGATTCGGGTTACCAAGTCATTGGAGTGAGTGACATCAAGTTCAATATGTGTGATAGACAGGAGATACTACTAAAGGATGTGAAGCGTGTACCAGAGTTATAGAGGAATCTAATTTCCCTTGGGCTATTGCACGAGGAAGACAAATTATATCAGGCGACACCTGATAAGAAGAACTTAAGAGTCATGCGTGGAGGCAATGAGAAGTTAGGCACACACCAGTACAACCTAAAAGGTAGTGTTGTTGAAGGTGGAGTCATGAATGGCAATGCAACTTTGACAATATTTGATCCAGATATTGGTATGGCTGTGAGATCAGCCTCACCATGCCATTATGCATTAGCGGCAGAAGAAGAAACAACTCAAGTTGGTACACAGAGATCCACGTATGGACGACTTCAAGGTGGCGAGTATATTCGCCAAGATGGAGTTTGTTAGATTTTGTGTCGAATATGTGTTCAGTTCGGTTACGACTGGACTTTGGATTGTAATAGGGAATAGGTAGAGTCCTAGTCTAATACTGTACCTAGGGGCCATATATATATGGCCAACCTCTCTATAAACAGGTAGAAAACTTAGGTGGTCGATTTGGGTGTGCGGCATTGCCGCGGTGTGTCTGGATGCCAGCGTAGACACCGTTCATGGGGAGGAGCATTCGTAGTCATACCCTAGAGTCGTAGGTCAAATGGACTGAACTCTGGCACCAAAATATCGTACCTCGTTGTTGTTTTTTCATTGTGATCTTCTCATGGTGTCTCTTTGATCTTATTGATTCTGCTACATTAGGTTGTGGGATCGGAATGGTTACTAGAGGGGGGTGAATAGGCGCCTCGACAAATTCTCGTGAATTAGATGGCATTTTCAAAACACCCAACGCACCTCTAAAAATTTAGATTTCAAATTTAGACTAACCAAAAAGAATCAGAGCAATAGTATCTTTACCAATTCACAAAACTTGGTTTACACTTGAACTTGACACTCAAGAAAAAACCAATTTAGCTCTAAGGAATCAGACCAAAACTATAAGAAATACTTGCTATCTGAAATCTATTGCTGATTAAGAACTCATAAATAAACAGCTTGAAACGTCTGAATAAACTTGCAATGTAATCAAGTATAAGCTCAAACTGTAGCTGTACAGCAAATGCTCCCTTACTGTAGCTTGTCCGAAAAAATCAGAAGCAAGGCCAAAGTCCTCTCAGTTAAGAACCAAATGAAACAACAATAACTAGATTCTATTTTCTGTTTTTGTTCATCAAGCTTTTGCTCACCTTGAAGTACTCAATCAGGGAAACTACTACACAGTGTTCATCACAAATTTATGCAAGATCTGACTATATATGGAGAGTATACAGACTTAGCAATTGAACAGGTTGCTTTCACTTCTGATTCAGAAACATGAATTCAATTTCACACATAAATGCATTAATTTCCAATCAATTCCTTTTTCTGACTGCACTAGATCTCAGCTGTGAGTGATTCATAACAAATACTAAGATGCAGTCCTAGAAGTTTTAATGGAAACAGAATAATCAAACCAATTCAGTTTAAATTGTAGCTACTAATGATCAGTTCAAAAATCAGATTGGGTCAATTGAGAATTCAACAAAAGAAAACAGATAATAGTAATTATCTGTAGCAGATCAGACATAAAAACAGTAATGAATTAACTGAAACAACTTCATTCAAGAAACTGAAAAATCTGATCAAACTTCAATAGAAGACTAATTTCAGAGCAAAACTACTGCTGAAACTCCTTTTCTAGCAAATTAAGATAGTAAACAACTCAATGTAAAAATAATAAATGAAACATCTGAAATCTGTAAAAAATAGTGACTGGGCAGAGAGATACATTTCAGCAATTCAAGTAAACTTAATAGCCAACAACAGAGATTCAGAGTAAACACTATTGATGACCTATGCAGAATATTCTCATAAGAAGTATCCTAGAAAATTCAACTCAGTAGACAAAATGAGAACAAACAGTGGTAACATTTCATCTACTGCTCTGAAAAATGAATGTAAATTCTCTCACTCATATGACATAGATCCAATTAGTTCTGAAGAAAATTTAAATCAAAATTGTGCTAAAAACTGCTATGAAGTATGTGTACTAAAATTAACAAAACACTTCAGAACTACTTTCTTAGCATCAGACCTGAACATAGTGCCTCTCATGAGAAGAAACAACAAGTTCAGACCTGAACTTGGATGGGAAAAACAAAAACAAACAAACTCAGTTTATGCATAAAACAGTAATCACAACAATTGAAGAAAGTCTTGACAACACCTTTCCGAGAATAATCTGCAGCATATGTAATTCAACTTGAGGAGTATTCAGAGAAATGCAGTAGACTAACACAGATGTATATTCACTAGAAGCTATGAACTACTCAACAAAAAACAGAAAGATACTCAAAACACTCTGCAGAAACAGAAGTAGTAATGATAGAAAAGGATTAACTCTCAATCTCTGCAAAAAGGTTCATGGAATACCTCTGAATTGCTTCAAGAACTTGCAGTATTGGAGTTTCTGGAGTAAGATTGCAGCGCATCTTCTCTGTAGCTCGCCAAGGATCAATCCCGAGAAGTAATCAGCCACAAAAACGAGATGATTCAGAACAAGCAGCAGCGCACAGACAGAAAAACACAAATTACGATCTACAATATTGACAATCCTGTAGCTCGTAAAGGAATCCCAAATGAAATTTCTCAAGTGATTTGATTATCTGCTCCCCTTTTTCTTGGGAGATTTGCTATTCTGACACTTTAAAGAAGTGACTTTTGTATTTTTGACATCCGGACCCACTTTCATTGACTCAAACGGCCTACATGTAAGCCTCAGAAGTGTCATCATTAACAAAGTGCACATCTTTGGAGTGTCAAAATAGCAATTTTTTCCTTTTTCTTCAACAGCAAACCTAGGGATACAAGCCCTTAAGTAGGGATATTCTTAGATGACACCTTTGCAAAAAGACCCTTGGGCAATTTCAGAATGACATGTCCTAAAAATTACCCCTACTTGACTCAAAAGAAAAAATACAATAAGACTCAACTTTTTAATATATTTTCAGAACTTGACAATTCTAAAAATATACCAAAAGTTTGTTCTATTAAACTGAAACACTCAAACTAAAACTAAACTCCTATTTATTGTATTAAAAAACATTTAATGTTTCGACAGTTTTCAGCAAAAACAGACAAAGCATCCCCTGATCGTTGACGACCATCGACAGTCCGCGAACTTGACTGCCAGCAAGTCTCTTCTGCTCTCGATCCCTCGAGCCGCCTTGTCACTTGAACTGGCTTCACTTTCGCCGACTCGATCGATGCTTCATCTTGATCAACCTTCAACTCATGTCTTGTTCGATCTCCATGCATACATCTGAGTCCACTCTCGACTTCGACTGACACCCTCGACTATCTGGCATTAGACTCCCTGTCTAACCCTAATCCCTTGCCATCGACAGTTGACGAGTAACTCAAGCATGCACACACGAGATAAACACAGACACACAACACATATCCAAAACACCCAGACACAAACTCATGACAACACCCTGTCAATCACTCATCATTACCATGAATCATAGTGACAAACCCCACTATGTTCCTTATAGGTCATACAGACCTGATTTACATAACACATAAAACCACATCTCACTCAATACTCAGGCCGATTGATGGAGCACAAATATTATGCGCTGACCACGATGATATGGGTAGTTACCCTATGATGCTAGTCGATCTTAATCTACTCATAATATTTTACTCATGTTCTACATGCGATCGACTAGCTAGTGAGTCCATGTGTGTAGTTTACGCTGAACACTGATCAACCCTTTAAAATAAGGAAAAAAAATACTCATATGCCATTATAATTTTCAAGAATTACCTACATGTCACTGTTAGTGACTGTGGTGGCCCCCATTTGTCATTGACACATCGATGACATATTGGAAAACCGTGAAAATTGTAATGGCACAGAAGAAATTGACCCTTAAAATAATTCCAATCACTTCATGTGTAATAATACCACTTTTCACGTGTTCTTCGCTTCACTTTTGCAAGTTGTTGACGACAAAATTTGGTTAAGGTCCAAGCCCAATAAGGATCTGGCATGTTCAACATAAGTCAAAGAGGTTCGGTCAAAGGTTGGTCAAAGAAGTCCGTCTGTTATACATGACCGGGTATAGAGGAGCCGATGTAGATAAAGAAGCTAGAATCAGTTACGATCATAGTAGACGATAAATCTCTGGACTATAAATATGTACTTATTAGGTAGATTAGAAAATATACACAACTACAACCACAAAATTACTCTCGGTGCATCGCCACTCTTGTTCATTCAAGGTTAATCTCGGCGGGACTAGACACCTAGAGCTAGGCTGCATCGCTTCAATATCTAGCGAACGGGCAAGTCCTGCCACCCTGATGATTGTATTAGCTAGATCGGTGTTGCTTAAGGCTGCATCGTTTTGATCTCTTGTGGTGCATTAGTTCGGTCAGTATAATCGTTGGTTTTTATCTTCATTTATCGACTGCATCGTCTAAGGCTGCATCGTTATGATCTCTTGGATTGATTCATATTAGATATATTATTTTGAGGCTTCATCGGTTAGGTCTGACATCTTCATCTATTGTATCTAATTTATTGTTGTGCATCATCCATCTGAATAAAGTGTGCCTGAGGTGTTGAAATAATATGAGTTATTCATGATTTAGCAACTATCTTGGTTAAGTCCAATATTGTTGTTATGATGATTTCATAGTATGGACACACTCTTTGGTATACTAGGTTTAGATTCTATCGGAGCACAAGCCAGTAGGTTATCTTTAATTTCATGTCACATCTCATCTGCATCGAGGATCGTCAATCGGCTCGAATATATAGTGCATCGCTCGCCCGATCATCGACCTGATCGGTGTGGGTACTTCGTAACGGCCAATTGCCTGATCGACCTGATGGCCACAATCTTGTCTCGTGACAACCGATGGTTTACATGCATCACAAGCTACAGATTCTCTCAGTCGATATGTGTCACCGGATACGTATCGTGGCCATCGGCTCGATAGCTGTAAACGCCCTGATTTAATAAAACCGGGAATTTATTGAAATTCCATAGAAAATCAATAAATACAAGACGTTCATCACACGACTGCATACAATACGCCAATCAATCATGGTTCGTAGACCATATTATTACAAAAGAGTTAAATAAAAGAGAAACTAATAAAATAAATCCTCTAGATGAACGCCTCCTTCCAGTCCCGTGCCTTGACTGGGTCGCTACTCCAGACCATCACCCTCCTCGTAGGAGACTGCCTCTGGTGGTGTAAGTCAATGGGGGTGAGTACAATCGTACTCAGTAAGCCATCGAATGCAAGTATAATGCAAGGAAATAACAAGGAAGGTAGTGGCTTACTTTTGCGGAAAAGAATATTTGTAAAGCAATTAATGTAATCAGATTATTAGTACAGAAAATCAAACAAGATTACATGCATCATCTTCTGACTCGATGGGTACAGTTAGCCCACCCTCGCTCAATAGTCCTTACATGCCATGAATCATACCATTATCTGAACAATAACAATCTAACTGCGAGAAGTCACACAACCCGCCCTTGACCGTGGGCTCGTCTTTTCGAAAAGATTTAAACTCTGATCAGAGGTGTACTACTATACCCACAAGGCACTCATTTCCTGCACACCGCAGTGTGTTAAATGACCCATGTCACGAGAAGCTCGTGCCAAAACCTTTAGCATGGAACACACCAATTCAATAACACCCTATTATAGGTTTCATACGGTGCCCCAGTCACTTCGGGCCAACACCGTACCCCTCCTTGAGCCTCGTCGGTACAAGTCACCCGCAGGTTGCCCCTTGCCCCCTCCACTATGGTGCTTCAAGTTGGTACAATTCATACCTCCAGCTAGGACTTACCCACTAGACTTGTGGTTAGTACAAGTTTGTTTTGAAACAGATCCCGCAGATCGGTCCTTATAGTGCCCCGGGTGCGACCAACCAATGCCCTAACTTGCACCCGAAACCCTCCATACTTATAACATAACCAACTCCTTCAGAATCTAGAGATGAGAATAACGGGGAAATCATATAGCATAATCCAACTATCTACGACTTGTTCTCTTATCCTATAGCAGTTGTGTCGATACATTGGACACTAGCTAATATTATACTGTAAAAGTGACAAGGAGTTCAGGCTCAATAAGCACGGCTTGGGTTGACACACAAGGACGGGGATCTAATAAATATAATTTTAGGGCTTGATATTAGACTAATGCAAATATATCCTATGTGTTATAGCGATATTTAAATAAAACATGGGCTCAATTATGATCAAAAAGGGGTTGTGACTTTCCTTGATCCGCAAACGGTGAAGGTGGAACCTCTGGGTAAAACTCCGGATCCTCGACGGCGTCGTAGTCTTCTGGTACGAAAAGTAAACACGAAATTCAATAAACAATCCAAAAATCACTAAGACAAGCATACATATTTTAATTGTATTAATTAAAGTAAATAAAACCTTAAAGTCTATGAAATTATTGCCTAAGTATTTAAGATTAGTTTTTAAATAAAATTCAGAAAATTGTTTAAACTTCAAAAATTCATAACTTGATCAATTTAACTCCAAATTTCACCATTCAAATTTTGTAAAATTTCTCTCTTTATTTTCTACACATTTATGCAATAAAAACAGTATGTTTATTGTGCACATTTTATTCTTGTTAAATATTAATTCAAAATCCTTTTAGGATAAATGATTATTTCATGTAATAAAAACTCAGAACTCTGTAAAGTTTCCTTAAAAAATTATATATTAATTTTAGAAGACATAATAACTTCATTTCACTATTTTAATGCAATAAAAACAGGAGGGTTGTTTTGTACATCTTAATTCACATTTACATGGGAAAATAAAAACCCCTTAGGATAAATACTTATTATAATTTATAAAATTCAGAAATCCATGACTGGGGATGCCGCACGGTGGCGAAGCAGAGCCGGACTCCCAAATCGTCGCAGAATGTCCGAAAGGCCCCAGCATCGAACTACGTTCCGTTGTCTAATGTGAGCTGCCTGGGTACTCCGAAACGGCACACGATGTTCTGCCAGAAGAATTTCTGGATGCTTCGGGATGTGATGAAAGTCAGTGGCTCTGCCTCGACCCACTTGGAAAAATACTCGACGGCGACGACGGCAAAGCGCAGGTTGCCTTTCGCTCTGGGGAGTGGTCCAATGAGGTCCATGCCCCATCGGGCCAAAGGCCACACAGGAGGGATGGGTAGCAGGCTTGCTGGGGGTCGGTGACTGCGCCGCCCCATCCACTGACAGCCTTGGCAAGTGCGAACGAGTTCTTCGGCGTCGGCAACGATAGTGGGCCAGTATACGCCCTACCGGAGAGCTTTGCCCGCGAGGGCCCGTGGTGTCAGGTGGCTCCCGGACAGCCCCTCGTGGATTTCCCGGAGCATGGCCACTCCGTCCGAGTGCGAGATGCAATGGAGTAACGGAGAACATACTCCGGACTTGTATAGGATGCCGTTGATGACCTCGAATGACCTGGCACGGAGCTGGAGGCGAGCTTGGTCCGGGCTAGGATGATTATCTTCGCTGCCCGCGAGCGTACGCAGGATGGGCTCCCGCCAATCACCATCGACCGTACACAGGACTGGAGCTGGCTGGGGTGGCGGCGGGGGCTCCGCCGAGGAGGCAGAGGTGGATGCCTCGCTGCGAGGGGGCGCCGAAGGTTGGGTGATCTCCTCGAAAAAAGCTCCCGGTGGCAAGGCTTGGGCTCCTGCCCCGGCTTTGGCGAGGGCGTCAGCTTGGCCGTTTTCGCCTCGCGGGATGTTTTGAACGGATATACCCTTGAAGGATGCCTCGAACCTGCGGATGGTGTCGAGGTAGGAGCCAAGGTCCGGGTGCTTGGCCTGGAAACTCTTATCGATGTGCCCGACGACTACTTGGGAATCGGTCTTGATGACCACACGTGCCGCTCCCAGCGCATGCGCCTTGCGGAGACCCAAGAGGACCCCTTCATACTCGACGATATTTTTGGTGGCCTTGAAGCTTAGCCGAGCAGAATATAGGGCCTGCTGGCCGGAGGGGGAGACGATGACTTCTCCGGCTCCAGCCCCCGAAGCCTGGTAAGTGCCATCCAAAAAGATGGTCCAGACCCCCTCGCTTGCTTTGGTGCCTGCGCACTCAGGGGCCATCGTCCACTCCGCGACGAAGTCGGCTAGGATTTGGGACTTGATGGCTGTCCGGGCGACGAAGGAGATCCCAAATGGGGCCAACTCCACCGCCCACTTTCCGATGCGGCCGGTGGCGTCTTTGTTCCGGAACATGTCGCCTAGCGGGTAGGCAGTCGGGATGATGACATCGTGAGCCAGGAAGTAGTGCCGGAGCTTTCGGGATGCCATGACGAGGGCATAGGCCACCTTTTCGAGCTCGGAGTACCGAGCCTTAGCTCCGGCGAGGGCTTCGGAAACGAAGTAGACGGGGCGTTGAATCATCCTCCCGTCGAGATTGTCCTCTTGGACTAGAGCTGCACTCGCTGCACTGCCGGAGGCGGCGAGGTAGACCAATAAAGGACTGCCGGCCTGGGGTGTGGCGAGGGCCACGAGGCCGGAGAGATATTCCTTGATTTGTTGGAAACAGTTCTGACATTCGAGGGTCCACTCAAAATGCTTAGAACCGCGGAGCGCCTTAAATATGGGCAAACTTCACTCTGCTGATTTTGCTAGAAATCGCCCGAGGGCTGCCAATCGTCCGGCCAGCTTCTGCGCTTGCTTCAGGTTCTGAGGGGGGACATGTTCTGCAATTCCTGAACCTGTGTTGGGCTGGCTTCGATGCCCCGGCTGGAAACGAGATACCCAAGCAGCTTCCCTGCGCGTGCTCCGAAGACACATTTTTCTGGATTGAGCCGGATTCCACACCGCCGGAGGCTATCGAAGGTCTCCGCTATGTCTGAACCATGCTGGCTCTTGGTGGCGCTTTTGATGACGATGTCGTCCATGTATGCTTCCACATTACGCCCCAAGTGATGACCCAGGGCTTTGGAGATTAGCCTTGAAAAGGTGGCCCCTGCATTGCGGAGGCCGAAGGGCATCCGGAGGTAGCAGAATACTCCGGCAGGGCTGACAAAACTTGTTTTTACTTGGTCCTCGGGATTTAACCAGATCTGATGATAGCCAGAATAAGCGTCAAGGAAACTGAGGGGTTCTGCTCTGGCGGTGGAATCAACTAGTTGGTCAATGCGAGGCAGGGGGTAGGGGTCATGGGGGCAAGCTTTATTCAGAGAAGTAAAGTCGATACACATGCGCCATTTGCCAGATGTTTTCTTCTGGACAAACACTAGGTTAGACAACCAGTCGGTATGACTCACTTCCCGGATAACCCCTGCTCGAAGCAGCTTCTCTGTTTCAGCCTTGGCGAGCTCGGCCCGCTCGGAGGAAAGTCTCCGGAGCCCCTGGCGGACCGGCCGCGCCTTCGGGTCGACGGCCAGTGAGTGCTCAATGATCGAGCGGTCGACGCCGGTAATGTCTTCCTCGGACCATGCGAAGATGTCGAGGTTGCCGCGGATGATGGCCTCGAGTTGCGCCGACACCTCCGGCTCCAGACCCCCTCCGAACTTGATTGGGTACTCCTTCCCGTCTTGGGTCAAGATCTTGGTAATGACCTCCCTTCCGGGAGAGGTTTGGCGGGACGACCCTTCTGCCCGGGGTCCCCGCCTCCTGGGAGGCCGGCTCCTTCGGCACCTTCGCGGACGCTGTGAATCTGCCGCGGCTCCAATGGCGCCGAGTGACCGTACTCGACCCGGTGGTCTGTGGCCTGGTCACCTAGGATTGACAACACCCCTCCGGGAGACGGCATCTTGAGGCAGAGGTAGTTGTGGTGGGCGTTGGCTCCGAAGCGATTGAGCATCCCCCTTCCGAAGATAGCGTTGTAGGCGTACGGGGCATCGACCACGTCGAATAGGATCTATTCGCAGCGCTGAAGGGGGGAGTCGCCGAAGGTCACCTCCAGCACGACCTGGCCCAGGGCATCGAGCGGGGGGCCTGCGAAGCCTTGGAGCAGACGCGAGGCTGGCAGTAGGTGCTTGCGCGACAGGCACAGCTGATCGAAGGCCTGCACGAAGATGATGTCAGCAGAACTCCCTCCGTCGACCAGTATGCGATGCACCTCAACTCCGACGATGTCTACTGAGATGACGAGGGGGTCTGCGTGCGGGAACTTGACTCCGGAGGCATCCTCGGCGGTGAAAGTGATGGGGACATGGGACCACTCTGGGAGGGCCGAGGGGCCGACTGCGCCGATATGTCCGACCTCTCGAACGTAGTCCCGGTGCTGTCGCTTGGAAAGGGCCCCCAGGGCTCCCCCTCCGGATATGGGGAGGACCACTCGCTTCCCTCGATCTGGTGCATCTTCGAGTTTGGGGGCCGGGGCCCTGCCGAACTCCGGGGCCGGGCCCATGACTTCCGGCTCGTCGCGGCGCCCGACTACCTGGACCGCCTTTGGGCGGGGGATAGGGGTCCCCCTGTCGGTGGAACCGCGGTCGGCGTTGCGCTCGAGGTAGTCGCTGCGGAGGGCGAGTATGGTCCGGCAGGAGTCGGTGTCGTGGCTCCGGTTCTCGTCGTGAACGCTGCAGTAGAGGGTGGCTCCCCCGGAGAGCGCTCGAGGCGGAGCCTTGGCCCCAGTGGAACGGCTTCCGCCGGGCGTGTGCAGATGCTTGGCGGGGGCTCAGGGGGTGATGCTGAGGACTTCCCCCCAAAGATGCTTTCAGCTTCGTCGAGATTCCCGGTGGACGGGGTCCTGCCGGGCGGACCCTTGGTGGTGGAAGTCGGGAATGGGACGCGCTCCCCGGCTGAAGTCTGGCGGGGCCTCATATGTCCTAGCGCTCAGGGCCCGGACAGGGACTATCATCGCTTGGCGGCGCGCCTGGCCCTCTTCGGATCGGGCGTACTCCTCGAAATACATCATGAGTTGTGCCACCGAGGAGATGGGCTTCCGGTGTAGCTTGTCGAGGAGGCCTGGGTGGGTGACGCCTTCTCGGGCAGCATCGATGACGGAGGAAACCGAGAGTCCCTTGATCCGGGCCTTGGTGTGTGCGAAGCGCTGGGAGTACTGCCGCAAAGTTTCTCCGGGCTGCTGCTTCACTTGGAAGAGGCTCCCGGTGGACATAAGGGCCACAAAGGTCCCTTGGAAATTGTTGACGAATTTCTTCCTTAGTTGATCCCACGAATGGATGGTTCCGGGTCGGAGTGACCAGAACCACCGGAGGGCAATTCCTTCGAGCACCAAGGGGAAGCATTTAGCCATGGTGTCTCGGCTCCCCCCGGACGCTTCTATCGCCAGGGCGTACGAGCGAGAGAATTCTCCAGGGTCAGAATCCCCGGAGTGCTTGGGGAGCTTCGCATCGCGGAACTTTGAGCCGAAGCGCACCCTCTGAAGGTCCGGGTGCAGGGGGGACTCCTCGTCGTATGACGGATTCTCTTCGTCCGCTGGATCTTCGTCATCGCTCAGCGCCACGGCCGCAGCTTTCGCGGCGCGGAGGGGCTCCGGAGGGATAAGCGACGCCTCCTAGTGCCATAAGGCCAACTCTGCCTTCAACCGAGCATTCTCGGCGGCTAGGGCATCAGCTTGGCTCCCACTTCCTCCTGAAGTGGTCTCGACGTCCCGCGAACGGGCGTAGTCGGTCTGAAGGGACACCACCGGGGGTCCGCTTGGAGAATGCGCCTGCGGCGTCCCCTCCGACAACCCCGTCAGGTTGACGGATGTTGTCTCAGGTACGCCGACAGGGTCCCGGGCCTCGGGCGTCTCTTCCGGCGCCTGAGTTGGCTCCAGGGAGGGCGCCCCGATGGGCGCAACAACGGGGGCCGGAGGACTGGGATCGGGGACCGGAGCAGGCTCGGTCCCGGCGGTGCGGGCTGACCGACGCAGAGGAACCGTGCTTGCTCTCTTCCGACCCGACATGCTTTGGTAAATGGGTGTAGAGGATGCTAGCTTCTTGAACTAAGCTCCCCACGGACGGCGCCAACTGTTGGAACGACGGATCGGACCAGCAGGTTTTCTTAGTGGAAATGAGAGTAGTGTATTCAATGCTCCTTGAGCCTGTCCCTTACGACTACAGATGAGGGGTATTTATAAGGTGCCCCGTCCAGAAGACCAAATGCCTCTGGACCGCCAACGGCTACAAGGCCAGGCGCCGGTCGGTAGTACAGACAAAACGGACAATACACAGTACAGACAAGAAGATTCGACTCTAACAACGTACCAGCCGTGTCGGGCACTGCCAGTGCCGCCCGACACTGCTCAGAGGATCACGATCCTGTCTCTCCGTATATTTGTCCAGTCCTTTTCTGAGAAACCAAGGGTTGGTTTCAGTGTTTGTGATGAGTGATTGACAGGCTTTTTACCCTCTGTTCGAAGGGGTACCTCCGAAGGGTGTTCGGAGGTGGTCTCACCGAAGGGTGTTCGGTGGATGGTTGCTGCAGCTGTGCAGCGGAGTGTGCTTGTCGGAGGGGTCCGATAGTACACGATGACTGGGTTCGTACCGAAGGGTTCGGTACTTTGGGCGGTACACCAGAGTGTGTGCCGGAGGTTGCTAACCCGGAGAGGTCTCTGGAGTACTGGAAACACTTGTCTGTTTGTCGGTGGTGCGCAGGGACTTCGGAGGCAACGGACAGGTTCACAGAAGGTGAACCTGGGTCAAGCGGGAGGCTTGATGCCAGGGGAGCGGGGAGCTCCGTCACGGTGGCTGCGAAGGTGGTCCGGGTCGGTCCTCGGGTCGAGGCGTGCCAGGTGAAGGCAGAGAGTGCGGAGCGTGGCTCCGGCTGAAGGTGCTCCGAGACAAAGTCCTCGGAGGTGAGGCACTTCAAAGGTACTCCGGATGGAGTGACTTCGGAGTTGGTTGGAACAAGTCCTCTGCGGAGGCAAGGAATTCGAAGTGTGCTCCGGAGGGAGACATTCGAAGGTACCCGACGAAGGTCTCAGAAGTCGAGGCGCATCGAAGGCATGGTCCGGGTGAGGCTCGTCGAGGAGTGTGCTCGGGGAGAGGCACTGTGACGAAGGGCTCATGGAATGCTTCATGCGGAGGCCTTGGACGAAGGAGGGACTTCGAAGGGTGGTACTCCGAAGGTGGGGCTTCGGAGTGTGGAAGGCTTCGGAGCGAGGCTAGCTCCGGAGTGTGGTTGTCTTGTGGTACTTCGGCCTGCATGGCTTCGGTACACGGACTGATGGAGTTCGAGCTGGGAGTTGCTGCGAAGCCGTGGTGGTCCACTCCGGAGGTGTTGGTGCGAAGGCCCAATGGCTTTGACGGCTTCGGCTCAAAACCGTCACTGTATCGGAGGATATCTTCGGCGAAGCGAAGGCCACCAGGCTCAAGGCCTCTCGCCGAAGCTACCGCACCCTCGCGTGCGAAGGGAGGCTCCGGAAGGTCAAAGACTGCAAAGGCTGACATTGTTTGCTCTGCAAAAAGCTGACGCTGTCCCCTCTGCAAAGCTGACAGAGAAGCCTCCAGAATAAAGGTGGACTACCTTTTGTACCCCTTAGTTCTGTAGAGACAAATTCAATGTAAACCCTAGGGGTAACTTAGTCACTTCCTTTGGGTGAACTGTGGGCTATAAATATGGGGGCTCGGTAGGTAACATTTAACACTTTGAGCATTTACTGTTGAGCTCCTGTAGCCACATACCTCGCTGTATTCATCCAGAGTTCAATATATTTGTGTTCCTTGTTCAAGCGGCGAAGCCCTGCTTCTTTGTGCTTTTTGCTTGAGCTCGCATTACATACCTCGCTAGTTGTAGTGCACCGAAGCCTGTCTAGGCGAAGGTTGTTTCTGTGCGAAGTGTGTTTTTCAGTGTGCTGTCGCTCTGTGTAACAGGAGGCAAGACCTCGCTGCTTACTAGCGAAGCCCTGATCGAGGCCCGTTTTACTTCTTGTGTCGAAGCCCTTAGCGAAGTCTGTTTGTGTGCGTGTAGACCTTCGTGTACGAAGCACAGCACCAGTTGCTGCTGCCAAGTACTTGGTCGAAGTCCTTAGAGGGCTGTCCACTCTTGCGAAGGGTGAAGTGCGAAGCCTGCTCGAAGCACCTTGTGTGTGGAGCCTGCACTGACTTAGCAGAGTAGATTTTCGAGGGTTGTTAGTGGAGCAAAGTCTTCTTGGCTTCGAACTTTTGCTCCTACGAAGTCTGTGTTCGGAGCTGTCGAAGTACCTCCGAACCAGACCTCCGAAGGTAGTGTTCGAAGCCTGTTCCGCAGAAGACAGAACTGAAACCGAAGGCTAGTTTTTAGCCCGAAATTTTAAAAAGCTCCCATTCACCCCCCTCTGGTCACCGTTTCCGGTCCAACAATTGGTATCAGAGCAGGTTAAGATCACCAGTTGACCTTAACCGGTTTTGTGATCTGTTGGCGACATGGATAGAGGCAGTAAAATTCCTCTGTTCGATGGGACAGATTTTGCATACTGGAAGGTGCGCATGGAGGCTTACTTGTTAAGCCAAGGAAATGCAATTTGGGAGATTGTGGACTCTCAATACTCCATCCCTGAGACTCGCACCTCTCAAACCGAGAAGGATCAGTATAATGCCAATTCCAAGGCAAGAAATATACTGTTCATTGGTTTGAGTAGAAGTGAGTTCGATAGGGTGCAGCACCTTAGGACTGCTAGGGAGATTTGGACAAATCTCACTGTCTTTCATGAGGGCTCTACTCAGATTAAGGCCAGGCGCCAAAGCACATACAATCAACAGTATCAGCTGTTTGTGCAGGCACCTGGTGAATCTATAGATGCCATGTTTTCTCGTTTTGACGTGATAGTGAGTAACTTGCGATCCAACGGGACGCTTGCTTACAGTGATCATGATAGGGCTATCAAGCTTCTCTATGCTCTTGACCGTAGCATATGGGAAGTGAAGATATCCAGCATTGAGGAGTCCGCAGGCTATGACACATTGACCTGTGATGAGCTCTTCAGCAAGCTGAAGTCCACAGATATTGCCAAGGCATCTCTTGCAGTGCACAGAAGCTCTTTGCCACAGCCATTGGCATTGGTTTCTAGCACTAGCCGTGGCACCACTGCAGAACCAAGCACATCTGGCACTTGTGTTCTTGCAGATGGTTTTGCTTTGTCCTCCCTGGTCTCCGTCACAAAGGAGCAAGTGGATACTCTAGATGATGATGAGCTTGCTCTCATTGCCCAGAGGTTCACCCGCTTTCATCATGAGAGACGGGATCAGAGGAGAAGTGGTTTTAGTGGTTGCTATGAATGTGGCGACACCTCTCACATTAAGGCAAATTGCCCTAAGCTCAAGAAGAGAGATGAGAGTGAGCGCCCCAAATACCACAAAAAGGAGAGGAAGCCTTTTGTGAAGGGCAAGCGCGGCAAGATGGCTAAGAAAGTAGCCAAGGCCGCTTCCAGAGCCTTTGTTGCTGCTCTCAGTGACATCGACACTTCCTCAACTGAGGAGTCGAGCTCTGAGGAGGAGGAGTCCCCACGGAAGGAGGACAAGAAGGACAAGAAGGGACGAGACTTCACCGGCCTTTGCTTCATGGCCGACGGCGATCACAGCGGCGATGAGCTTGACTCATCTGAGGTAACACTATCATCTGACCAGCTATTGATTAAATTAGATGAGCTGAATGAAGTAGTTCTTGGTCAGGATAGATTACTTGTGCAAGCCGCTAGAGAAAGAAAAGACCTTAGACTTAGGCTAGAAACTATTTCTACTGAATATGCCATGCTCAAGTCTAAATTTGATGATGCTGAATGTGAGTCCTGTTCTGTTGTCATGAGTGAGCTTGCTCAGTTGCGTTCTGTTCATGCTCAAACTCTTTCTGAGCTTGAGACTGCACAGAAGCAGCTTTTGGAGGTGGATTCTAGACCTCATGATGTTATTGATTGCATGAACTGCTCTTTATTACGCGAAAGCATTAATTTACGTGATAAGCATGTTCATGATTTAGAGGCTAGATTGGAGAGAGCCGGTAGTTCTAAGGATGTGCAGCCTATGTGTGACACATGCATTACCCTTAAGGACCAGCTAGGCACTGTTAGAGAGCGAGCTGAAAATCTCATGTCTGAAAATGAATATCTTCTTTCCGTGGTTAATAAATGCACTGAGGGAAAGGGTAGGATGGATTTGCTCTTGGCCAAGACCAAGTTGTGTGCTGACAGGGCAGGGGTAGCTCTAGGTTTGGGTTTTGAGAGGATACCTTCAGACAGTAAGACCAAAACTGTTTTTACCTCTCCCACTACCTTAGAGAAAGAGAGAGCTCTGTTAGACACTCCACCAGCCAAGAAACCTACCCGAGCTCCAAAGAAAACCACACCTCCTGCCAAGAAAATCCCTCCCAAGAAAACCACTTAGAAAAAACCCAAGGAGCCTGTGAGAGTTGCTCCTGTGACCCATGAGAGTGCCCCCAGGAGAGTGTTTCATTGTTCCTATTGTCAGCGGGCGGGTCATTTGGTTGGGTTTTGTTTTCGTCGCATCTAGGATGAGCGACGCTCTCAGGCGATGAGTTACCAGGACATGCATTACCCATCTTTAGGTATGCATGAGTCTGAGTTTTACTATCGTCCTGCTTTTGAGGCTCCTCGTGCTTCTCGGAGAGGCTTTGCTCCTCGAGGTGTTCACCATGTTCCATATGGTGGTAGACCTCGGGCGAGTAGCTTTGTACCTCGTCAGAGTAGAAGACCTCGACATGTTGTTCGATCACAGCATGTAGGTAGACCTCACACTTTACATCATTTCGATTTTCCTGTGCGTAGACCGTCTACTTTTACTGTGCCTACTACTCGTGTCACTCAGTGCTGGATGCTGCGTCATTATTTCACTCACCCCAGCACTGAGCGATCGAGGTATTCTTATCATGTGTAGGTGACAGATCGAGGCTTGGAGGGCACGTGGATCATGGACTCCGGTTGTTCGCGCCACATGACCGGAGATGCAGCTTGGTTCTCCAGCCTCACCACAACCAAGCAAAGGGAACATATCACCTTCGGAAACAATCGAAGGAGTAGAGTGAAAGGTAAAGGTGTGGTAAGAATTAATTCGAATTTCACTCTCAAAGATGTTGCTTTGGTTGAGAACCTGGGATACAATTTGCTGTCTGTATCTCAGTTGCTTGATGAGGGCTTCGAAGTGCGATTCCATCGCGATACTTCGCAAGTGCTCAATTCTGATGGCATTGTGGTGTGTAAGATCTTTAGAGTTGGGAGAGTTTTTGGAGATGATTTTTCAGAGTCGTCTGGTTCTTCTCATTGTCTTGTTACACATTCGACTTCTGAGCTTTGGAAGTGGCATAGGAGACTAGGGCATATGAGCTTTGAGTTGCTCGCTCGTCTGAGCGCCCTAGGCCTGATTCGAGGATTGCCCAAGCTCAAGTTTGAGAAGAATTTAGTTTGCGCTCCATGTCGACATGGAAAAATGATTGCTGCTTCGCATTCGCCAGTCACCACAGTGATGACTGAACAACCCGGAGAACTTCTCCATATGGACACTGCAGGTCCTTCTCGGGTTAGTTCTTTAGGCGGCAAGTGGTATGTATTAGTTATTGTCGACGACTTCTCTTGCTACTCTTGGGTCTTCTTTCTTGCCAGCAAGGATGAAGTGTTTTCACACTTTCGGAGCTTGGCTGTGAGACTTTTCACTGAACTCCCAGGTGCATTGAAATTCATTCGAAGTGATAATGGCACCGAGTTCAAAAACAGTCTCTTTGTTGACTTTTGCATGGAGCATGGCATAGAACATCAATTCTCTGCTCCGCGGGTTCCTCAACAGAACGGTGTAGTTGAGAGGAAGAACCGCACTTTGGTTGAGATGGCTAGGACGATGCTTGATGAGCATAGGACTCCTAGAAAATTCTGGGCTGAGGCCATGAACACAGCATGCTACATCTCAAACCGAATCGTCTTGCGCTCAATTTTAAATTTGACATCTTATGAGCTACGTTTTAGGAGACAGCCCAAGGTTACTCATCTTCGAGTTTTTGGCTGTCGCTGTTTTATCCTAAAACGTGGTAACTTGGATAAATTTGAGTCGCGATCTTCTGACGGGATCTTTTTGGGTTACACTACTCATGGTCATTCTTATTGTGTTTATAACTTGGAAACTAACACTGTCATCGAGTCATGTGATGTGACTTTTGATGAATCAACCCCCTCTGTTAGTTCTGCTTTTGAACAGGCAAATGAACACGACATGGAACAGACCTTATTCGAAGAAGAAGATCCCAGAGAATTTGAGGATGAACCCCTACTACCCTCGACATTGACCCCCGAAGCTGACCCCGCTTCAACTACTTCGGCACGAGGTCCCGAAGCGACTACCTCAACATCGGTCATCTTGGACCACTCCAACGCACAAATTGAGGGGGAGACTGCATCCCGCCGCGAGGCTCCACATCATGTTCAAAGGATGCACCCTCCCGAGCAGATCATTGGTGAGCTTGATCAAACGGTAACTCGTTCACATGCCCATTTCACTAATGCTGCTTTTGTTGCTTCTTTCGAGCCCTTAGATGTTAGTCATGCACTTTCTGATTCTAGTTGGATCAATGCCATGCATGAGGAACTTGAAAATTTTGAGAGAAACCAAGTCTGGACTTTAGTTGATCCTCCACCAAATGTTCATTTCATTGGAACTAAATGGATTTTCAAAAATAAACAAGGGGAGGATGGGACTATAGTTAGAAACAAGGCTAGGCTTGTAGCTCAGGCCTTTTCTCAACTAGAAGGGATTGATTTTACTGAAACTTTTGCACCTGTTGCTCGCCTTGAGGCCATTAGGATTTTGCTTGCCTTTGCGACATCCCGGGGATTCAAACTCTATCAAATGGATGTCAAAAGTGCTTTTCTTAATGGCTTCATAGGTGAAGATGTTTATGTAAAACAACCCCCTGGTTTTGAAAACCCCAAGTACCCACATAAAGTCCTTAAACTTCATAAGGCTCTTTATGGACTCAAGCAGGCCCCTCGGGCTTGGTATGATAGACTTAAGTCTTTTCTGCTTGAGCGAGGGTATTTGATGGGCTCTGTTGATAAAACTTTGTTTACTCTCAAGCATGACAAAGATTTCCTCCTAGTGCAGATTTATGTGGATGATATCATCTTTGGTGACTCTTCTCATGCTTTGGTTGCCGAGTTTGCAGATACCATGAGCAGGGAATTTGAAATGTCAATGATGTGCGAGCTTACATTTTTCCTTGGATTGCAAATCAAGCAAAGCAAACAAGGTACTTTTGTCCACCAGACGAAGTACACCAAGGACCTGCTCAAGAAGTTCGACATGTCCGATGCGAAGCCCCTCGCCACTCCAATGGCTACATCTGTAGCTTTGGATCCTGACGAAGATGGAGAAGCCGTAGATCAGAAGGAGTTCCGAAGCATGATCGGCTCCCTCCTCTACTTGACTGCTACGAGGCCGGACATACACTTCGCAGTGTGTCTGTGCGCTCGTTTTCAGGCTTCACCACGAGCTTCGCACCGCCAAGCGGTAAAGCGCATCTTAAGGTATCTCAAACACACCCTTGAATTTGGCATATGGTATTCAGCATCTTCATCTTTATGTCTTCGAGGTTATTCCGATGCGGATTTTGCTGGGTGTAGGATTGATAGGAAGAGTACCTCTGGTACTTGTCATTTTCTGGGTACTTCATTGGTTTGCTGGTCTTCCCGCAAACAGTCTAGTGTTGCACAATCGACGACTGAGGCCGAATATGTTGCTGCAGCTAGCTGTTGCTCTCAGATTTTGTGGATGACTTCCTCTTTGCGGGATTTCGGGTTAGATTATAAGAGTGTTCCACTTTTCTGTGATAACACTAGTGCTATTTGTATTGCAAACAACCCGGTTCAGCACTCCAGAACCAAACACATTGATGTACAGTATCATTTTCTCAGAGATCACAATGAGAAGGGTGATATTGAACTTCAATATGTTGATACCCAACACCAGCTTGCCGACATTTTTACAAAACCCCTCGATGCTTCTCGATTTGCTTACTTGCGTGGGGAACTTGGCATTTGTCACCCTTACGGCATTTTGTGAGGGGGAGCTGTTTTAGATGGATATGCCTTTGCTAATTGTGTGCTAAATTGCATTTACATCTTTTGCACTTATATGCCTGCTTATAATCCATGACATCATGATAGCTCAGCTCTTTTTAATTTATCTGGAACATTCATGTGCATGATGTTTTATTTTCACAATCAAATCATGCTCACTGCTTAGTCTTGAATCTAGCATGTTTAGGCAGGACTGCTTTAGCTATCTTTTATCTGCTTGACAGCGAGACACTGTTCATTGGGTGCTAAAAATTGCAACTTGAAAATTTGTTCTACATCTTCATGGATATTCATAAAAATGCCAAACATTTGGTTCACTTGGTTAAAATCAAAAATTCCATGATTTGCATGCTTCAGGTAAAAAGATCCAGGTGGGTTTGTTTGTCGCACTACCCTATTCTAGACTGCTTACCATTGCACATTGGTCTGAACGGGAATAGTGTAGTGTATGCCAAAATCTTTGCCTTAAGCTTCTTATGGCTTTCATGCCTAGGCTTGGCCGGATTGGAAAGTATAAGGTGAACAAACAAATAACCCCTGGCACTAAGAAAAGACCAACAAAATTCTTTGATCATCAAGTTTGCTTTCATTGCTCCATTTGAACTGGACTTGTCTGTCTAGAGTAGAAATTGACTAGCTGTTTGCAGTCCCTGCTTTTACTCGTCTAGTTTCCTTGACTAAGTGGTGATGCTTTTATTTCAAAAATGATCAAATCACATGCTTCATCATGTTTTTTAGAGAATGTTAAATTGAGCTGAGCCCATGATCATTGGTGTTATTGTTGGCATATTTTTGCTTCATATGTCTGTGCAATTCCGCTCATTTCGAAGCTTTGCATCTTCTACATGCTCCTTGATGCTTGCATTGCCAAAGGGGGAGAAATTCCTCAAAAGGGAGAGACTTGCTTCGTTCTCTGCCGCAAGGGGTATAATTTCCAAAGGGGGAGAACATTTGACATAAAGGGGGAGAAGGTTCTTTATTGCCAAAGGGAAAACTTAACTCAGGGGGAGTTTTTATTGCCAAAGGGGCTTTTTACTCTTTTGAAAACAGGGGAGGAAAATTCTTTTATCAAGTGACATGATTTGGCTCTTTTCTGAGTTTTTAATGGTCACTTGTGTGCTGAAAATTTTTAAATTTTCTTGAACTTGGATTTGGTTGTCAATGCACTCATCAAGGGGGAGATTGAGAAACCAAGGGTTGGTTTCAGTGTTTGTGATGAGTGATTGACAGACTTTTTACCCTCTGTTCGAAGGGGTACCTCCGAAGGGTGTTCGGAGGTGGTACCTCCGAAGGGTGTTCGGAGGTGGTCTCACCGAAGGGTGTTCGGTGGATGGTTGCTGCAGCTGTGCAGCGGAGTGTGCTTGTCGGAGGGGTCCGATAGTACACGATGACTGGGTTCGTACCGAAGGGTTCGGTACTTTGGGCGGTACACCAGAGTGTGTGCCGGAGGTTGCTAACCCGGAGAGGTCTCCGGAGTACTGGAAACACTTGTCTGTTTGTCGGTGGTGCGCAGGGACTTCGGAGGCGACGGACAGGTTCGCAGAAGGTGAAGCTGGGTCAAGCGGGAGGCTTGATGCCAGGGGAGCGGGGAGCTCCGTCACGGTGGCTGCGAAGGTGGTCCGGGTCGGTCCTCGGGTCGAGGCGTGCCAGGTGAAGGCAGAGAGTGCGGAGCGTGGCTCCGGCTGAAGGTGCTCCGAGACAAAGTCCTCGGAGGTGAGGCACTTCGAAGGTACTCCGGATGGAGTGACTTCGGAGTTGGTTGGAACAAGTCCTCTGCGGAGGCAAGGAATTCGAAGTGTGCTCCGGAGGGAGACATTCGAAGGTACCCGACGAAGGTCTCAGAAGTCGAGGCGCATCGAAGGCATGGTCCGGGTGAGGCTCGTCGAGGAGTGTGCTCGGGGAGAGGCACTGCGACGAAGGGCTCATGGAATGCTTCATGCGGAGGCCTTGGACGAAGGAGGGACTTCGAAGGGTGGTACTCCGAAGGTGGGGCTTCGGAGTGTGGAAGGCTTCGGAGCGAGGCTAGCTCCGGAGTGTGGTTGTCTTGTGGTACTTCGGCCTGCATGGCTTCGGTACATGGACTGATGGAGTTCGAGCTGGGAGTTGCTGCGAAGCCGTGGTGGTCCACTCCGGAGGTGTTGGTGCGAAGGCCCAAGGGCTTTGACGGCTTCGGCTCAAAACCGTCACTGTATCGGAGGATATCTTCGGCGAAGCGAAGGCCACCAGGCTCAAGGCCTCTCGCCGAAGCTACCGCACCCTCGCGTGCGAAGGGAGGCTCCGGAAGGTCAAAGACTGCAAAGGCTGACACTGTTTGCTCTGCAAAAAGCTGACGCTGTCCCCTCTGCAAAGCTGACAGAGAAGCCTCCAGAATAAAGGTGGACTACCTTTTGTACCCCTTAGTTCTGTAGAGACAAATTCAATGTAAACCCTAGGGGTAAAGTAGTCACTTCCTTTGGGTGAACTGTGGGCTATAAATATGGGGGCTCGGTAGGTAACATTTAACACTTTGAGCATTTACTGTTGAGCTCCTGTAGCCACATACCTCGCTGTATTCATCCAGAGTTCAATATATTTGTGTTCCTTGTTCAAGCGGCGAAGCCCTGCTTCTTTGTGCTTTTTGCTTAAGCTCGCATTACATACCTCGCTAGTTGTAGTGCACCGAAGCCTGTCTAGGCGAAGGTTGTTTCTGTGCGAAGTGTGTTTTTCAGTGTGTTGTCGCTCTGTGTAACAGGAGGCAAGACCTCGCTGCTTACTAGCGAAGCCCTGATCGAGGCCCGTTTTACTTCTTGTGTCGAAGCCCTTAGCGAAGTCTGTTTGTGTGCGTGTAGACCTTCGTGTACGAAGCACAGCACCAGTTGCTGCTGCCAAGTACTTGGTCGAAGTCCTCAGAGGGCTGTCCACTCTTGCGAAGGGTGAAGTGCGAAGCCTGCTCGAAGCACCCTGTGTGCGGAGCCTGCACTGACTTAGCAGAGTAGATTTTCGAGGGTTGTTAGTGGAGCAAAGTCTTCTTGGCTTCGAACTTTTGCTCCTACGAAGTCTGTGTTCGGAGCTGTCGAAGTACCTTCGAACCAGACCTCCGAAGGTAGTGTTCGAAGCCTGTTCCGCAGAAGACAGAACTGAAACCGAAGGCTAGTTTTTAGCCCGAAATTTTAAAAAGCTCCCATTCACCCCCCCTCTGGTCGCCGTTTCCGGTCCAACATTTTCCCACCAACACTCCCTCCGGAATCACCAGCGCGTGCCGAGGGATGGCCCCCAACAATCTTCTCCCGGAGGGTGGCCTCCGGCGTCCTTCTCCCGGAGGGTGGCCTCCGGCTTCCTTCGCTCGGAGGGTGGCCTCCGGCATCCCTCTCCCGGAGGGTGGCCTCCAGCGTCCTTCTCCCGGAGGGTGGCCTCCGGCTTCCTTCGCTCAGAGGGTGGCCTCCGGCATCCCTTTCTCGGAGGGTGGCCTCCGGCGTCTTTCTCCCAGAGGGTGGCCTCCGGCATCTTTCGCCCGTAGGTCCTGGCCCCCTCCGGCACTAGGTCGTGGGCCCCCTGGTTGTGGGCCCCCTCCAGCCATCGGGATTATCTCCCCCAACAGGTATGGATCATACCAACTTGAAGCACCATAGTGGAGGGGGCAAGGGGCAACCTGCGGGTGACTTGTACCGATGAGGCTCAAGGGGGGGTACGGTGTTGGCCCGAAGTGACTAGGGCACCGTATGAAACCTATAAGAGGGTGTTATCGAATTGGTGCGTTCCATGATAAAGGTTTTGGCACGAGCTTCTCGTGACATGGGTCATTTAACACACTGCGGTGTGCGGGAAATGAGTGCCTTGTGGGTACAGTAGTACACCTCTGATCAGAGTTTAAATCTTTTCGAAAAGCCGAGCCCACGGTCAAGGACGGGTTGTGTGACTTCTCGCAGTTAGATTGTTATTGTTCAGATAATGGTATGATTTATTGCATGTAAGGACTGTTGAGTGAGGGTGGGCTGACTGTACCACTCAAGTTAGAAGATGATGCATGTACTCATGTTTGATTTTCTATACTAATAATCTGATTACATTAATTGCTTTACAAATTTGCTTTTCCGCAAAAGTAAGCCACTACCTTCCTTGTTATTACCTTGCATTATACTTGCATTCGGTGGCTTGCTGAGTACGATTGTACTCACCCCCGTTTACTTACACCACCAGAGGCAGTCTACTACGAGGAGGGTGACGGTCTAGAGTAGCGACCCAGTAAGGCACGAGACTGGAAGGAGGTGTTCATCTAGAGGATTTATTTTATTAGTTTCTCTTTTATTTAACTCTTTTGTAATAATATGGTCTACGAACCATGATTGATTGGCGTATTGTACGCAGTCGTGTGATGAACGTCTTGTATTTATTGATTTTCTATGGAATTTCAATAAATTCCCGGTTTTATTAAATCGAAGTGTTTACAATAGCCGATGGGCATTACTACTAACTTCTTTTTGTACCTTATCAACTGTAGGATCAAAGTGATTGGCACATCTAGAACCTCAAGATTTTTGGACCTGCACTGGAGTTAAGCAGATCTCTGAGGCCACACATGTGACCAAGAATGACACTGACACGTTTTTGGCCCAACACAGGTTGCAGCCAAAGCAGAAGCCACACCACAGATTATAAATAGTCGCCTCTTTTGTCACCACCGCCACCCAGATTAAGCTCATATAAACCGTAACTCAAATTAAGCACGATGCACTCGTGAAACGGAGGTGGGCAAAAAGGATGTATTTGGCAGAGTTCCGGCCTCAGTTTCTTTGCTTTGTGGAGCTGGAACTGAATCAAACACATTTGCGACATTCTGGATTCGAACCAGAGCGCTTCAAAAAAATGCACTAGCGCAGTGGAGCGAGGTTTAGGTAGTTTCAGCCGCTCTATGCCAGAAAAGTCTGAAAATTTACCCACAAATGCCACTGAACTACTCACCCGCATTCCCTCAAAGCTGAAGCCAATTTCTGGAACAACTCAGCTCAACGAAACACTTTTGATCTACTCCAGATCACACATGGATCCAGAGCTCTAATTTAGATTTCAAGATCCAAAGCTCTACCAACCAGACCCTTAACACCTGATCCTATGAAAACTTTAAATTTAAGAGTAGTAGTAAGATGAGTGACCTCTTAAAAAGTCTTCGTATCATATTCTAGACATACACCACGAGAACTTGCATGTTTGCCGAGTGCCTATGGCACTCGGCGAAGCCTCTTTTGCACTCGGCAAAGGCTTCGCCGAGTGCCACACTCGGTGAACCCCACTCGGCACTAGCCTTGTCAGCGACGTGAGGATTCGCCGAGTACTTTTTATCGGGCACTCGGCGAAGTCTTTGCCGAGTGCAATGTAGACTTCGCCGAGTGCCACGCGTAGCACTCGGCAAACATGTGGCACTAATGGGCGGGGGGGCATTAACGGGGGTTTGCCGAGTGCCCCACGTGGCACTCGGTGAAGGGGGTCGGGGGCACGTGGCACTCGGGTGGTAGGGGGTTTGCCGAGTGCCCCACGTGGCACTCGGCGAAGGGGGTTTGCCGAGTGCCACGTGGGGCACTCGGCGAAGGGGCCAGGGGGGCACGTGGCACAGGGGGGATTGCCGAGTGCCCCACGTGGCACTCGGTGAAGGGGGTGTGCCGAGTGCCACGTGGGGCACTCGGCGAAGGGGGGCCAGGGGGGCACGTGGCACAGGCACGGTTTGCCGAGTGCCCCCGTGGCACTCGGCAAAGGGGGTTTGCTGAGTGCCTCGTGGAGGCACTCGGCAAACCGTGCCTAGAATGCACATAAACGTGCCACGTGGCACATTTCTGTGCACTGTAGGTGGCTTTGCCGAGTGTAACACTCGACAAATTTTTTTATTTTTTTTTCATTTATTTAATGCATATTTCATCCAAAAAACACATTCAATCACAAAATTCATCACAAATTCACATTTAGTCACAAAATTTTCCCCAAAATTCACATTAAATCACAGATATTCACATTCAATCACTATATGAATCACAATTTCACTCACATCAGAGAAATCACATGCACATCACAAAAATCACATTCACATCACAAAATTCACGATCACATCACAAATTCACGTTCACGTCACAAATACAAGTTCAAATTGACATCACAAGTTCAAGTTCGCGTTCATGGTGACAAGTTCAAGTTAATTAACAATTTCATAACGGGAACTCACACTACGCCTCACAAGTTAGCATTACTGCTATGACCAATGTGTGAAGATGGCTGCGTGTTTGATCCTGCTACCGATGGATGAAACTGAAAAAAAAAGAAAAATAGTTAGAACAATTGTATATAACAAAAATGACAAAAACAATATTAGAAACTCGCATTGCCACTCTGTGGAGTCCGTGGAGATTGTTGAGGTTGAGGAGGAAGTCCAGGCAGGCCCATATGACCTGAGAAAGATCCACCCATCTGCGCAAACCACTGCTGCATCTGGGTCTGCATCTCGGCTTGCATCTGAGCCTGCAACCGAGCCTTCATTTGGGTCCGCCACTCGGTCCTTTGTGATCTTTCTTCATTTAGTTGGGCCTACAAAATATTAATTCACAGTCATTAACGTTCTCAAACAAACAAATTTAAGTGTTCGATGATTGATGAAAATGAACTAACCTGTAGATCAGCAATCAGACCCATAGATGTGTCTCGGCGAGGGCGTATACCCGGACCGGAGGTCGAGCTCCGAGCTCTCACCTCAGATAGAGAGGGGGTACTATGGGTATCAATGGCGCCGTCGCCCATCAAATATCGCCCATGTCTCTTGCCTCCTCCAGCCCTCATGACCACCTCGCCATCAATGTCATGTGCGATTGGGTCATAATCGGCGCCATGCACTTCCCTTGCCATCTCTGAATAGTCTTGGAGGCGTTGATATGCGTTCTGATTAGTGTACGACTCAGCGGGGTCATTTGGATTGTAAGTATTGCCTTCAACCGCCCTCCCTTTGTGAGCCAGAGCATATGCCATGACTTGGGAGCATTCCTGACCCGCTTTGGCCGTTGACTGAAACAAGAAGATAGTTAGAGTTATATTGTGCAATTAAGCGAAAAAAAGAAACATGTAACTACATACCCATCTCGCCCTGAACTAGTCGAGGTTCAGCGAGCCTTGATGGTGTGCTGCCCCCGGCATGAGTAGGCGTCTCTAGCGGCATGCATCATGACTGCTCTGCCACTCGGCAGAACACCACCTATCAACAATTTGGCCCCAACACTCAAGATGAGCGGCACACCACTGTGGAGGGACCTATTTGATGCAAGTGAAGTTGTTAATGACATAATATTAAGTATTAGAAGATACACGAGAATACACTTACCATCATGTATTCCTCTCGTGTCAGAAAGGTGGTCCGGGCATCCTTTTTGTTCTTCCTCTCTCGGCGGTGCTGAGCGTAGAAGTCAATAACAGCTTGAATGCGCGCCTCATAATGCATGTCGGTGACAAGCTTCTTGGCGGCTCTATTAATAACAGCGGCAGCCTGATCTGCATACCCCTCATCACATCTATAAAAATCCTGCATATAGATGTAAAGAGAATGTTATGTAATCCACATGTTAATAGTATTGACACATATATTAAGAAAATAAACTTACCCAGAGCTCAGCCCTGACTCGATCGGCTAGGTGGGCAAATTGTCTCCCTTCTTGGTCAGGGGCGTCCGGCGCACTTTCATAGTGCCTCCATGAGTACGCCGACTCCATCCTCCCATCCAAAGATACCAAACCAGGGAACTTTTCCTTGATAAGAAGCCCGAGGATACCATTTACATGGCGTGAGCACTCACGACCTCCTCGTTCAACCATAATCCAGTTACTATCCCGATATCATTAAAAAGTATTAGTATATATTAAAAATTAAACTAACAAAAAGAATACATTATAGACTTTCTACAGCAACTTACCTATTTCCATCGGGTCGAATGAGCGCACGATCAGCTACTGCCACTGGTCGCCTCGGGAGTGACGAAGGACCACGCAACCACACTACAACCGCTTTTGTAGCCTGCTCCTCTCCCTCTGCCCCAACCTCCCCACCCTCTGCCCCCACCTCCTCCTCCTCCTCCACCCTAGCCTGCTCCTCCTCCTCCTCATCCGGCACGTAATCATTGTCGCGACGGGATGCCGGTATATGGCTGGTAGTTTCACTCGAGGGCGCGAGTGCCTTTCCTCTCACTGCTGACTTCTTCGTTCTCCTACCTCGAGGTCTAGATGAGGACCCGACCTCATCTTGAGAGGGAGTGGATCTACCGCCTTTTCCTACTACTGCACTTATTAATTTCTTTAAACCCCCCACCATATTTCAATCACCTGCTACGAAAAAGAGTAAATCACTTTAGATAAACCGTGAAATGTGTTATAAACGCATTTATTCTAAAATTAAACATAATTCTCATACAACTGCTAGAAATAGTCATCGCCGTCCGGATTTGCTGGATCATATGTATCGTCATCACTATCACGTGATATGATGTAATCGTCCAGCTGTTCAGGAGGTGGAATGTTGTCATCACTTTGAGTGCTTGAGTGCAATCTCTCTAGCAGTTCTAAGTCTCTTCCATTATGAATCTCATCTCCTTCGTCGGCATCGACACCACTTTCGTCATCTACTTCCATCGTCTCCGTCAAGTCAATAACAAACATGCCTGGTAGCCCATCTTCTTGAAAGAACTCTCCGTCGTATGTGTTCGGGTCTATGTTATAGTCTTCGTTGTTGGGAACAGGCAGTTTACCGTGTGGCGACACCTTATACACAACATCCCAACCTTTAAGACGTGTGACGGTTTTGCACGGGTAAGAGAGATAGTAAACTTGTGTTGCCTGTTGAGCCACAATATAAACATATTCACTCGACAGGGTGGTATCTTGATGAATTTCTATTAAGCCATGTTCGGGAGTCTGTCTCACTACTTTGGGATTGAACCAGTGGCATTTAAATATAACGGGGTTAAGAGGTTTGCTCCCATCAAAACTCAATTCGTATATTTCTTCGAGTCCTCCATAGTAGTCAACCTCGTCTGTGCCCGGAGTAAAAACTCCGGAATTTGTGGTTCTTCAGTTAGGTCGGCTCTGTTCATGGCTTGTTGTGTGGAAATGAAAGCCGTTTACGTCATAAGCTTTGAATGTCTTGACCTTGTAGGCACAACCATTCGCAACTTTCCTCAACTCGGAACTCATTGTCGTGTCAGTTCTTCCCTATAGGTTTAAACGCGATGAACATGTATATTAGTCACATATAAGATATAATTGAAAGGTAGAACTAAAAAAGTTAATTTGAGAAATACCTTAGTTTTGAACCAAGAAATGAAATCGGGATTGCCATTTCCCACACCATACTTAAGAAGGGCAGTGGATTCCTCAATGTTAGCCTCCCTCGAACCACGCCAAAATCATCGATGAAATTCCTCAATGTACGGTTCCACTTCGGAAAGGTTTGTCAGGACATACAACATAATCAAACGCCACTCTTCATGCTACAAGGTCTTGTTAGCACCACCACTTACACTTCCTAGTTGGCCTCTGAAGATGCTGAGATTTGATTCTTCTTCTGGAAGATTGTAACGGGAAGGTGGATTATGCATGCTTGGAAGATTGTCCGCATAATATCTAGTTGTGAAGTTTGACATCTCCTTCAAAACATATGTCTCAACTATGGATGCTTCAATTTTGCATTTGTTCTTACATTTATTCCGAAGAATCTTTTGGAATCTCTCAATTGAATAGCACCAACGGCTCTGAACCGGACCTCCCATCCGGGCCTCATACGGAAGGTGCAATATCATATGTTGCATCCGATTGAAAAAACCGGGCGGAAAGATCTTTTCTAGCTTGCATAATAACACGAGCGCTAGTGTCTCCATGTCTTCTACCACGGTGTGAGACAACTGTTTAGCACAAAGTTGCCGGAAAAAATTGCTCAATTTAGCTAGAACTCGCCAGACATCCTCGGGGACATAGCCACGAATCATGACCGGGAGCAACCGCTCAATCCATATGTGATAGTCATGACTTTTGAGTCCGTTTATTCGCAGAGTAGCTAGATTAACTCCCCTCTTCAGATTAGCTGCATAGCCATCAGGAAACATCAATGTTTGAAACCACTCAAGTACTTCCCTCCTTTGTCCCCTTGTTAGAACAAAATCAGACTTTGGCTTCATCCAGGATTTCCCGCTTCTAGGAGGTATCATGTCGAGCTTATGTCTGTTGCATATAGCCGCTTGATCCAGTCGGACCTTGACATTGTCTTTCGTCTTCTCAGGAATATCCATGATTGTGCCGAAAATGGCCTCGACAACATTTTTCTCAGTGTGCATCACATCAATGTTGTGCGGAAGGAGAAGATCATCGAAATAAGGAAGATTCCATAAACATGGCTTGTGAGTCCATGCATGATGCTCACCATATCCGATAAAACCAGCTCCTTGTGTATTAATTTGCAAAGACTCTAATTGAGCACGAACATCGGCTCCGGTCATTTTAATTGGTGCTGAGCCTTTAACAGACACATCTTTTGTAAAATTCTTCTTATCTTTCCTGAATGGATGGTTCCGAGGAAGAAATTGTCGGTGCTTGTCAAACGAGGAATATTTTCCACCCTTAGCCAGCCAAATGAACTTTAGAGTCGACCGACAAATCGGGCATGCGAACTTCCCATGCACGCACCAGCCGCAAAATATCGAATATGCTGGTAGGTCATGTAGAGAGTACATATACCAGACATGCATTCTGAAGTTTGTCTTTGTACATCGATCATATGTCAACACACCGTCTTTCCACGCATGGACCAAATCATCCATCAAAGGCTCCATATACACACTCATATTTTTCCCCAGGTATTGAGGCCCTGGAATTATCAAGGACAACAAAATATTCTGTCGTTGAAAGATGACGTCGGGAGGAAGGTTGAGGGGAATAACAAACATTGGCCAACAACTGTATGCGGTAGCCGTCATACCATATGGATTGAACCCATCTGTTGCTATAGCAATTCGTACATTACGTGGCTCTAAAGCTTTCTCGGGATGGAGTTGATCAAATTTTTTCCACGCTTCTCCATCTGATGGATGACCTAGCTTGTCTGGGTTGTAACGAATCCCATTTTTATGCCATGTCATCTGTTTAGCAGATTCCTTGGTCATGTATAGTCGTTGGATCCTCGGTACAAAGGGAAGGTACCGAAGGATCTTCACGGGAATTGAGAGTTGTTTCTTCGCACCATCATCGGAGTCTAGCTCAAGATACCTAGAGGATTTGCATTTCACGCAGCAGGTTGCGTCTGCGTATTGTTTTCTGAATAAAATGCATCCATTGGGACAAGCATGTATTTGCTCATAAGGCATCTTAAGTGCACGGAGGACTTTCTTAGACTCGTACATGCTCTTCGGAAGATTGTGACCTTCTGGAAGAAGGCTACCAACAACCTTCAGCATAACATCGAAGCATTCTCGACTCAAGCTAAACTGTGACTTGATGGCCAATAGCCGTGCGATGGCATCCAGTTGAGAAACCTTAGTGTGACCGTGAAGAGGTTGCTTTGACGCGGACAACATGTCATAAAACGCTTTTGCCGTTGGCTCCGGCACTTCCTCTTCACGTGTTTCATCAAAGTGCGCATCTTCAAAGTCATCTAGCATAAATCCAACCCCTCCCTCATCATCGTCCATGCGATGTCGCAACACCTCCTCTCTAGGACGTTGGGACTCACCATGATACGTCCAACTGGTATAATTTGGCATGAACCCATATTTGCATAGGTGTTTACCCATAGCATCCTTTGTTTGTCGACGCATATTCTCGCACCGACTACATGGACACCAGGTCTTGTCACGTACATTCCATCTACCAAACGTCGTCTCTAAGAATACTTCAGTGTTCTTGATCCAATCCACGGTCACCTCGGCTTGACTAGGAAACAACACTCGTGTTTAGGGGTTAGATAGGTAAGATAGGTCCTAATCCCACCAGAGAATGCGTAGATTGAGCTCGTTTTCACACTCCGTTCCGATCCAACCCAAAATTTCGGCAGCACCTCCCCGCTGCTCTCCAAACGCACGTCTGGGCAACATGCCAAGAGGATGTGCGTTCGGAGAACAACGGGGAGGTGCTGCCGAAACCATGAGTCGAATCGGAACGGGGCATGAAAACGAGCTCAATCTACGCATCTTCCGGCTGTCCAAACGTGGAAAATTCGAAACAGTTACGGCCACAAATATGCAAAGACATGCATATTCCAAACCGTAACTCTTCCGAATGGGAGATGCCTAGGTTACGCGACAATAACAAGAAAAATTAAAATAGGATGACATAATGGTCGTCACCCACATACACATATCACGACGCGATGGCCGACATCCACATACACATATATATATAACGGCACGATGGCCGGCATCCACATACAAAAGATATTAATCAACATAATCATTAAAACATAAAAACTATTACAACGATTATATTAAAATTTCTAAAACATGTATATTAGAACAACATGGTATATTCATGGCATTAAACATGTGATTACATATGTGATTAAACATTACATTAAATATGTCATTAATTTCAACTAACATGTATAAACTAACATGTATATATATATATAGACACACACACACATATATATATATATATATATATGAAATTTCAACAAATGAATAAACTAACATTTGATGTAATATAGCATCACCACAAAATTTAAACTAATTTCAAACAAAAATTTAAAACCCTAAATTTTAGGTGTCAAAAATACCAGAGGAGCTAGGGGTCGGGGGCAGAGGAGGTGGTGGGACCGGCGGCCAGAGCGAGGGGGCCGACGGCCAGAGGAGGAGGGGCCGGTGGCGGCGGGGGCGCCGAGGGAGGTGGAGGCACCGGGGGCGCCGAGGGAGGTGGAGGCACCGGGGGAGGAGATGGCGCCGGCCGGCGGGGGGGCGGCTTGCCGGCGGCGGGGTGCGGGGGAGGTCGGTGACGAGGGCTGAGGGGGGGCGGCCGGCGGTGAGGGCGCTGGCGTGGCCGGCGGCGGGGCGCGGGGGAGTGCCGCGACGGGGGCTGGGCGGCCGGCGGTGGGGGCGCAGGGGGCTGCCGGCGGCGGGGGAACAGGGGGCGCGGGGGAGCAGGCACGCGGCGGTGGGGGAGCGGGGGACCAGGCACGCGGCGGCGAGGGGAGCTGCGCGCGGGGGAGCGGGGAGCAGATCTGGGCGCAGCACCCAGATCTGCGGGCCCTTTTTAGCATATTTCGAGGTTTGCCGAGTGCCAAATTGGGAGGCACTCGACAAACGAGTATTTTTTTTAAAAAAAACTTTGTCGAGTGCCATTAGTGAGGCACTCAGCAAATATTATTTTTTTAAAAAAAACCTTTTCTTTGCCGAGTGCTAGGGATAATTGCACTCGGCAAATATTTTTTTATTTTAAAAAAAAACTAAAATAGAAAAAAGATAGTAAAAAATCCCATAATTTGGCATTATATAATATACAGTTATTTTTACTCCTACAAAATTTCTTAGTTCAAATAAACAAATTTAATGCACTTGTAGTTCAAATTTGTGATCTTTTAATTAAATTCTATAAAGAAGTTCAATTAACTAAAAATACCAAGCTAGTACTAAAAATCCCAAATTTGGACATGATATAAGATACATTGGGATTTATTAGTACAAAAAGTTTTAATGGCAAACAAAGATTTGAATATCGATTTGCTTCTAAACCTAGCTCATTCCATCCATAAACACATTTACCTTCTCGTGGATTCTCTAGTTTCCAAACGTCGTACATGAAAACTTTGTCGAAACATTATGAAATTTTTATCACAGTATATATGTATGATATAATGACACCATGTCAAGTATCATATTTTTTAGGCATCAATTTAATTTTATAGAATTAAAAAACCATTAAGCTCCATGTTGCCGCCCGAGCGTCGTAAATTATATTTTAAATATTTAGATATATTTAGTTGTAAAAGATTAAAAATAGAATCATGAACATAAATATGATTTTTCTACAATTTTTGAGTCATTATTTCATGTACATGCAGTTGTAATTTGACCCACTTCGAAGTAAATCCTAGAAATAGGATTAATTTATTAAAAATAGCAAGCCCAATCATAAAAGTATGAAAATTTTCCATGGATTAACAGATGTTGAATTATGACTGTAAAAAAATTCAAGTTCAAAACATGTTTTAAATGTGATATAGAGTCAAAATATGTTTTCACATAAAATAATGGGATCATCATACTTTGCCGAGTGCATTTAGATATGGCACTCGGCAAAAGTGATTTTTTTGGTCTTTGCCGAGTGCCATTTCTATTTGCACTCGGCAAAGATTTTTTATACTGTTTTTTTAAAAAACTAAAATAGAATAAAGACAGTAAAAAATCCCATAATTTGGCATTATATAATATACACTAATATTTGATCCTAGAAAATTTCTAAGTTCAAATAATCAAATATAAGGCACTTGTAGTTTAAATTTGAGATCTTTTACTTAAAATCCTATAAACAACTTTTTAACCAAAAATAGCAAACTAACTCTAAAAAATGCCAATTTTTGACATGGTATAAGATAAATTGAGTTTTAGTAGTACAAAAAGTTTTAAGTTCAAACAAATATTTGAATATCGATTTGCTTCTAAACCTAACTCATTTCATCCCTAAACTCCTAAACATTCTCGAAGGTTGTCCAATTTCTAAAGGTCATACTTGAAAACTTTGTCGAAACATTATGAATTTTTTACCATATTATATATGTATGATATAATGACACCATGTCAAGTGTCATATTTTTTAGGCATCAATTACATTTTCTATAATTAAAAAACCATTAACCTGCATTTTCCCGATCTAGTGTCTTAAATTAGATTTTAAATATGTAGTTATATTTAGTTGTAAAAGATTACAAATGTAATCATGAACAAAAATATGATTTTTCCATAATTTTTGAGTCATTATTTCATGTACATGCATTTCAAATTTGACCCACTTGGAAGTAAATCCTAGAAATACGAATATTTTATTAAAAATACCAAACCCACTCATAAAAGTATGAAAATTTACCATGGATTAACAGATGTTGAATTATGACTGTAAAAAAAATTCAGGTTCAAAACATTTTTAAAATGTGATATGGACTAAAAATGTGTTTTCACATGAAATATTGGGAATACTTTGCCGAGTGTTTTCTGGGTGGCACTCGGCAAAGGCTAGGGTTTGCCGAGTGTCCGTTAGTGGTACTCGGCAAACCCAAAATTTCACCCGTGCCCTCGTGACGTCGTCAGCAAAAATTGGGCGGGACATTTTTTTTGCATGTTTGCTGAGTGCCACTGGTAGGGCACTCGGCAAAGAGCTGGGTTTGCCGAGTGCCACGATGTTTGCCAAGTGCATGACATCGGGTACTCGACAAAATAGTGTTTGCCGAGTGCCCGATGAAATGCACTCGGCAAACATCGTGGCACTCGGCAAACATTCGTTTTCCGGTAGTGATATGACTTTCAAATAAAAATGGATCTGTGCTTTTTTTAAAATAAAAAAGATTATTTCTGATTTCATATTTATCACTGGCTCTTTCACTTACATGTGATCAAAAGACCCACATATCACAATATCAGTGAGAGAACGACCGATAAATATAAAACCGGGTAAAGTTTCCGTGTAAATATTTTGAACTTTCTCAAAATAAATAGCAAAGTACACGCCGGATCATAGTGATCTTTCTCCTCCGGCCTCTCGCGGTCTCTAGCCATTCGACAACAGAGTGTAGTTTAAGCTGAGAGATAAAACGATCGATAGGGATGAGGGCTCACGGCATCTCTTCTTTTTCTTCTTCCTCCTCACGGCTTGCTGCTCTTGCCGTGCTTCTCTTGCTCGTCGTCTGCTTCTTCTTCCACTCCGGCGCCGCGGCTGCTACTCGTGTTCGTCGTGCACACCAAGGTAGTAGCTAGCTAGCCGCAGCACTTTAGAATTCAGATAAACTGCTTGATGGATCCCATCTAGCAGATGCGTGCATAACTGCATATACAAGCTAGATGCATCTATCTACTCGATCGGACTAACGTTTTGGACCTGTTTTTTTTTTCAGAGAATGATGGTGTCAAGGCAGCTGCAGATGGGCTAGTGCTGCCGCGAGGTGTCACTTCTGGCAATGACGACGACGTCTCCGAGGTGATAGAACGAAGAGAGAAAGCTTCGAGCTAGTTGAGGCATCCATGGAAGCAACTGAATTACTGGCTGCTACCTAACCCTGATGCATCTGTCTTAATTGTTTCTGGTTGTCAGCTGATGGGAGCAGCAGCAGAGGAGGCAGAGGCATGCGACGACGACGAGTGCGTGCAGAGGAGGCTGCTCCGCGACGCCCACCTGGACTACATCTACACGCAGTACAAGGGCCGGCCATGAGCTCATTGAGCTGGATGGACATCGATCCAAGCTAGCACATCACATGCATGGGACCAAATTACCAAAGTCGATAAAAGCTCAAGAACAACCTTGATATCAGGATATGAATCCACTAGCTGCTTTCACTACTGCATCGATCAGTACATCTCTGAGATATCGTAGTATAGCTAGAAGTAAGTAGTACATGCATGATATCAAGTGTTTGCTAGCCTGTCTACTGCTTCCATTTGCTTAAACATGTAGAGCAAGCATGTATTGAAATTAAGCTGTGATAATATGCATGTCTGAATCTGTCATTTCTTTCTGTAAAAACTAACACGTACTGCTTACCGCCCTCTTCCTCAGCTCTCCAATAATCATCTTCTCTCCCAAGGGAACCTCCAGTAATCTTTTGATTACTCCAAGAAAGCAACCATTGTGATTAACTAGAGTAGGCGTCTCTGTGATCACTCTTTGTACAGTGCTAAATTATGGGCTTTTCTGCACCAATTCTGTTCCCTAGGATTCCAGATCATGGCCATCAAAAGTCAACACCGTGGCATACCGAAGCTACAGAGCTGCTTTGTTTGATAAATCTGACCTGACCAGGAAAAGAGAGACATGCAGAGATGCTCCCCACATGCCAATGCAATAATTCACTCGCAACACTAATATAGCTAGCTAGCTGCCTGTAGCATGCCGGGCCATCGGCAAATTGTATCAAGCAATCTGCATATACGTGGTGAGCTTTTCAGAAAAAGATAATGCTGTGGTAGATGATCGAGTAGTCGAATTAATTCAGACCGAGCTGTGGTTAATTACAAAAGCTTATCAAAGTATGTAGGTTTCTCGATGTAAGGCATGCAGTGCAGCTACGCGGAATAGCTCACGTACGTACTGTCTGAATCCTGATAAACTGATAGTTTTCTGAACTGTAATTCAGGCTGAATCCTGATAATCATGATAAACTTCATCTTCTGAAGACGTTGAATGGTCTGAAGACGAGGATATTGCTGAAGAACAAGTAAAGAAGCCTGAAGAACTTCGAAGCTGGAAAAGAAGTCCCGAGCGACTTCGAACTTGGGCTAAACTTCAACAGGAACAAAAAGATTTTCGAGCCTCGAAGAGAGGGAGAAGAGTTAAACGTAAAGTTATCAGGACTCCCGGATCTGGAACTAGTCGTTCCGTCTTTAGTGGTACCTCTAGAGATCGAAGGGGTCTTCAATTCCTTCTTGGCATAGACACAGATTTTTTGTAATGTAATGTGATCTGTTCGAATAATAAAGATTGATTTTTAAAATTGTCTCCCTACTTCCCAGCCCCTCTTTGGGCATAAGCAACTTCGAAGTGTAATCGAAGATGGTTAAGCGCAAAGAAAAAAACTTACGACTACAATTTTGGAGGCTCGGAGCCCCTCATCAACTTCAAGATTGATTGAAATCTTATAAAATGCCTTCGACTACTTGTAGTCTGAAAACAGGTAACTTAGTACCTTTTGCTTGAAATAAGTCACTCCGGATTAATTTCTCGGACATTTTGGCGTCCAAAACGATTGGTCACTTTGGACTCTTTTTACAGATATTTGAAGCTTATCAGCTCAAACTCTGTTTTGTTTTGGCCTCCTTCGGCTCTTTTTGCGAATGCTAGCAAACCGGTGGTTTGGAATTCGCAGTGGTCTCCTTGGACTCTTTTTACGGATGCTTTCAAGCTGGAGCTTGGAATCTGCATTATTTGGTCTCCTTCGACTTTTTTACGGATGCTTATAAGCCGGTGGCTTGGAATCCGTTTTTCAGTGATTTTCCCACCTCGTCGGAAGCTTCAAACCAGTGGTTCGAAGTCCGAAAAATTGGTTCAAATTAATGACACTTCCCTCTCAGCCAACTTCGTTCTTCCAGTGCGTCCACTAGAAGTAGGAAGTGTTTGAGAGGTAGGCATTATTTGAACCATGAGATTTATTAATTCAGAAGGTGTTTACAAATAATTACAAGGAGCCTCTATGTGAAATATCGCTTTAAGTGCTCCGCATGCCATGTATGCGTTAACTCTTCGCCTTCTAAATTAGCTAACTTAAAAGAACCAGGATGTCCTGAGCAGAGAATTATATATGGACCTTCCCACTTATTCCCTAACTTCCGTAGTGCTATAATGCTTCGCAAAACCAGATGACCCGGCTTAAGTTCATTAAGCTTAACCTTCGGGTCAAATCAAGTCTTCGTCTGCTGCTAATACTTTGACAAATTGGCGACAGCTCGAAATCTTGTTTCTTCTGTTAAATCAAGCGAAGTTTGCCTTTCTGCTTCTATTTCCAGTTCGGTGCTGCGAAGGGATCCTCCTTTAAGCTCCGTTGGCGTCATAGCTTCATCTCTGAATAATAGTCTGAAAGGAGTGAAACCTGTGGACCTTGTTTGATGGTCCGAATGGACCATAAAATCTTCGGGAGCTCCTCGGTCCACAGTCCTTTTGCCAATCTGACTATTCTTCGATTCAACCCTGACAAGATATTACCATTGGCTCTTTCAACAACTCCGTTAGACTGAGGATGTCGCACCGCAGCGAAGCATAATTGTATGCCAAGATCTTCGCAAAACTTCCTGAAGGGCTCTGCATCAAATTGTGTCTCATTGTCAACTGTGAGCTGCCGAGGTACTCCGAACCGGCATATAATACTTTTCTAGAAAAACTTTTGCACATTATTCGAAGTGATAGCAGTGAGGGGATTTGCTTTGACCCACTTGGAAAAATACTCAATTGCTACCACTGCGAATTTCAAATTTCCTTTTGCTACTGGGAAGGGGCCAATAAGGTCCATGCCCTATTTGGCCATGGGCCACACTGGGGCAATGACTTGAAGAGTTGTTGGCGGACGATGACTTCTTCTTCCCATCCATTGACAACCCTGGCACATGCGGACTAGGCTCTCCGCATTAGCTACTATTGTAGGCCAATAAAGCCCTTGGCGAAGTGTTTTTCCTACCAAAGCTCGAGGGGCCAGATGGCTACCACAAAGTCCTTCATGAATTTCTCGGAGAATCTCCTGACCTTCGGCTTGAGATATACATTGGAGCAGAGGAGAACATACTGCGGCCTTGTACAAAATACCGTTGATTATGTGATAATTTCGAATTCTGAGCTTTAACCTCGAAAGTTTTGGCCCTTCAGTCAAAGTTGCTTCTCCTTGCAGCAATTCCATAATTGAACTCCGCCAATCTGTACTTGGAATGCAAAAAACTTCCGCAGAAGGAATCTGTGTTACCGAAGGTGAATTGAGCTCTTCGTAAAAAGCTTCTTCTGTAATGTCCAAAGCTCCGACTGCAGCTTTCGCCAAGATATCAGCTTGCATATTTTCAGCTCTTGGTATGCTTCGAATGGAAATCCCTTTAAATGTTGCTTCAATCTTACGGATCTCTTCCAGATATTTTGCAAGCTGTGGATGGCGGACTTGAAAACTCTTATCTACATGCCCTGCTACAATTTGAGAATCTGTTTTAGTAATAACTCTTGTAGCCCCCAAAGCACGTGCCTTTCAAAGTCCTAACAAAATTCCTTCATACTCCGCTGTATTGTTAGTGGACTTAAAGTTGAGCCTAGCGGAGTACATTGATCTTTGCCCTGAAGGTGAAATTATTACCGCTCCGACACCTACTCCAGATGCTTGAAAAGCTCCATCAGAGTATATGGTCCAAATTCCTTCACTTTGTTTCTCCGGAGCCCATACTGCAGGGGGAGTCCATTCTGCCACAAAGTCTGCCAACACTTGTGACTTAATTGCTGTCCTTGCCACGAAGGAGATGCCAAAGGGTGCTAATTCAACAGCCCACTTCCCAATTCTTCCTGTAGAATCCTTACTTCGGAGCATATCTCCTAAGGGATACAAAGTTGGTACAATCACATTATGTGCTAGGAAATAATGCCTTAACTTCCTCGAAGCCATTATCAGAGCATAGGTGAACTTATCAAGCTCGGAATATCTTGTTTTTGCTCCAGACAATGCTTCAGATACAAAATAGACTGGATTATGTACCAACTTCCCATTGAAATCAACTTCTCCGACAAGGACTGCACTGACTGCGGAGCTAATAGCTGCAAGGTAAAGGAGTAGGGTTTCGTCCGCAACAGGCACCGTGAGTGTAGCGAGGTTACTGAGATAGTTCTTAATATCATCAAAACTCTTTTGACACTCTGGTGTCCATGCAAAATCTTCGAACCCTTTCAATGCTTTGAAAATGGGTGTTGGGGGAAATTACTCCATTTCCAGGGTTTAAAGATTAATCCTTCAAAGGCTGAGGAGGACTCCGAAGCTAGTGAGCTGTTGTTCGAAGCATGCGTCGCCACGCCGAAGGGTGCAACAGTGCGAAGCCCTAGAGAACCCTCCGAATGGAAGATGGAGGCCTCGAAGCCGAAGGACATGATTGATTGGATGTCCAGCTTATCCATCTACCTTGCAGTACTTTACCGTATATAACCTTGTTTATGGTGCCGAATAGTTTCCACTATGTCGGTTGTAATCTAGGGGTAAATAGGTCTTTTCCTTATGCTCTTTCCCCTATAAATACCCCCCTTTGTACCTTGTAAAGGGAGATCCAGAACAAGTTATTCATTTACACTCATTCGGACCACTTGAGTTATTATCCATTTCGGAGGCTCAAAGTAGTCCTAAAACACAAACTCCATGTTTGTCCGTTCTTGATCTCAGAGAACCTGTTGGCGTAACATCTCGCACAATACCTTGAAGAAATCCGCAAGGCCGAAGCAGCATTCAAAGGATTTATAGTTCGAAGTATCCCTCGGGCAGAGAATCAACTTGCAGATATTCTTGCAAAGGCCGCAGCAGGGGTGGTGGACCTCCCGGAAGGTGCTTTCTACGAAGAGCTAGCGCAAACAGCAGCTGTTCAAATACCCTCTTCGGAGGTACTGTGTATTCCAATTACAGATTGGCGGGCTCCGATCATGAACATGTTGCAAAGTAGCATGGAACCTCCCGAAGGCCCCGAAGCCCGAAGATTGCAAGCAAGATCTCGAAATTACAAGATTATTGATGGAATATTATACAAAGCTGGAGTTTGTTCACCCCTGCTTAGATGCATCTCACAGCCCGAGGGTGAAGACATACTTCGAGGCATCCACGAAGGCTTGTGCGGAGGTCATTTAGCCCCTCGAGCGCTAGCAGGCAAGACGCTTCGGCAAGGATTTTATTGGCCAACTATAGTAAGAGATGCGGAGGAACTGGTTCGAACATGCCAAGGCTGCCAGTGGATGGGCAGACGGAGCCATCGCCCTCCAACTCAGCTTCAAGTTATTGCCCCAGTATGGCCAATGGCTAGATGGGGCATGGACCTCATAGGCCCTTTCCCAGTGGCAAAAGGCGGCTTGAAATTTGCGGTGGTGGCAATCGAGTATTTCTCAAAATGGGTTGAAGCGGAGCCATTAACAGCTATCACCTCGAGGAACGTCCAAAATTTTTCTGGCAGAATGTTATATGCAGGTTCGGAGTTCCAAGAGAGTTGACGGTGGATAATGGAACCCAGTTAGAAGCTGACACCTTCCAAACATTTTGTGAAGAGCTGGGCATTAAGCTATGCTTCGCGGCGGTGCGACATCCACAGTCCAACGGAGCCATTGAGCGAGCCAACGGGAACATCCTCTCTGGGCTGAATCGCTGAATTATTGGATTGGCCAAGGGGTTGTGGGTCGAAGAGCTCCCCAAAATCTTGTGGTCCATTCGAACTACTCAGACCAGGTCAACAGGTTTCACACCATTTAGATTGCTCTTCGGAGATGAGGCCATGACTCCTATGGAGCTCAGAGGTGGATCGCTTCGCGTAATTCAACCTGGGGATGAAGGTGAATGGAGCACTTCGCTGGATTTATCAGAAGAAACAAGGCTTCGAGCTGTCGCCAACCTGACTAAGTACCAGGACCACACCAAAATATGGTATGACCCGAAGGTAAAGCTAAATGAGTTAAAGCCTGGTCATCTAGTGTTGTGAAGTGTAATAGCTCCGGGGAAGCTAGGAAACAAATGGGAAGGACCATATGTTATCCTGCGCTCAGGACGCCCCGGATCATTTAAATTAGCTAATTTAGAAGGAGAAGAGTTGAAGCATGCATGGCATGCAGAGCACCTTAAGCGTTATTTTGCTTAGGGGCCCCTTGTAATCACTTGTAAAAACTTTCCTTTCTATGAATAAAGATAAGGGTCGAATTTTGTTTGCTCTTCGAATATCCCTTACTCCTGATGGACGCATTAGGAGGACAGAGATGCTTGTAGAGCCAAGCATTTTTCTCAAGACCCAGGCAGCTGCCTTCGAACCATTGGTTCAAAGGCTCCTCTTGCCAACCTACGGATTCCAGGCTCCGGCTTGTTAGGATCCGTAGAAGAGTCTAAGGACTTTAAAGAAAAACAGACTTTCGGCCTCCGGGTGCGAAGTGTCTGTAAAAGAGCCGAAGGTGGCCAACCTACGGATTCCAGGCTCCGACTTGTTAGGATCCGTAGAAGAGTCTAAGGACTTTAAAGAAAAACAGACTTTCGGCCTCCGGGTGCGAAGTGTCTGTAAAAGAGCCGAAGGTGGCCAACCTACGGATTCCAGGCTCTGGCTTGTTAGGATCCGTAGAAGAGTCTAAGGACTTTAAAGAAAAACAGACTTTCGGCCTCCGGGTGCGAAGTGTCTGTAAAAGAGCCGAAGGTGGCCAACCTACGGATTCCAGGCTCCGGCTTGTTAGGATCCGTAGAAGAGTCTAAGGACTTTAAAGAAAAACAGACTTTCGGCCTCCGGGTGCGAAGTGTCTGTAAAAGAGCTGAAGGTGGCCAACCTACGGATTCGAGGCTCCGGCTTGTTAGGATCCGTAGAAGAGTCTAAGGACTTTAAAGAAAAACAGACTTTCGGCCTCCGGGTGCGAAGTGTCTGTAAAAGAGCCGAAGGTGGCCACCCTATGGATTCCAGGCTCCGGCTTGTTAGGATCCGTACAAGAGTCTAAAGACTTTAAAAAAGCGAACAAATTTTTAGTCTTCGGAAGCGAACTAAAAATACAAATGATAAGTACAAATTCGAAGCATGCGGTTGTTCGGAGATTCATTGTGCCTAGCGAACCCTTCTCTATAGTAAAGGCTCCGCCACCCACAAGGGGGGTCAGAGGATATGAGTCACACAGCATACTTTCGAAGCATTTCACATTAAATTATTATACTTTTACATAAGAGAAATTTGTGTCTAAGCCTAGGTAAAATCGGAGACCTTTTTGGCCCCTAGAGCTACCTCTACGGCTACTTTGCCCTTCGGAGCTCGAAGCCGCCGAAGTTGTCCTTTTAGTTCGGGTGCTTCTCTTCTTCTTCGAGGCTCGCAGTTTCTTCTGCTCCTCTTGAAGCTCGGCCCATGTCAGGAGCCTTTCGGAGTCAGCCTCCGCAGGGTCTTCGGCCCGGTACTCCGAGTCGGACCAGTCAATAGGTTCAGAGGACGAAGATCCCTCCACCTTCTCTTCCTCTTTAATATAAGCTAAGACATCCCGACAGACTTCAAGGGTGATCTCTCCTCCGTCTCCACGAGGAACAGAAAAACGGGAGCGGCGGTAAGGCCTCAAGCCCTCGAGGTTTGCCCACTCCTTGCGGAGCTCGTCGGTAGTTTCCAAAAGTTCGAAGTCAGGGCTCGAAGGGCATGACAAAACCTAAAAAAGAACAGAACACCCAAGACAAGTTCTTGTTTATAACTTTTTCATTAATAAAAAGAGGCTTTACAAGGCTTCATGTACATAGTAACCCTAAGTGGCTAGACCTACGGGTCGGTTGGTGGAGCAGGAATCGAAGGGGCTGGCGAAGCAGGAAGTGGTGGCTTTGTATGCGCTTGCTTCTACCGACGGGCCTCGTCAATCCAAGCCTTAGCTGCGACCTTGTGGTCCGTCTTCCATGTCGACCGGAAGGCTTCCCAGGCCGAAGCCACCTCCGAAGATGGCCGCAGCAAGTCGTCGTCTGCGAAGCCTCCATGAGACGAACCCCCGACTGAGCCGAGGGGGATCCGAAGAGATTCAAGATGACGAAGAACCCCGATGCCGGCACACTGTCCGGAGATCTCTCCGTACCGAATGCCGGAGTTCTTCATCAGCGACGAAGCGACTTGGATCCTCGTCAGCTTTCGGTCAAGGGGCTCGTGGGTCGCAGCAGAAGACGATGGGAACATGGTGCCGAAGTACTCCAGCGTACCCTGAAGAGCCTCCAAGGTACGGTCCGCAGTACTAGAATTCTTCTTCTCCGCTTCTTCTAGCCCTGCAGCAGTCACAGACACTTCGGCCACCCGGAGCATTAAAGAGCTCCTGAGGGCCATCGCCTGGCTAAGAGCCCCCTGGAGCTCCACCAACTGCGTACTCGAAGTAGCAGCCTCTTGAGGGAGCCTTTCAACTTTCGTCCGCAACAGGCACCGTGAGTGTAGCGAGGTTACTGAGATAGTTCTTAATATCATCAAAACTCTTTTGACACTCTGGTGTCCATGCAAAATCTTCGAACCCTTTCAATGCTTTGAAAATGGGTGTTGGGGGAAATTACTCCATTTCCAGGGTTTAAAGATTAATCCTTCAAAGGCTGAGGAGGACTCCGAAGCTAGTGAGCTGTTGTTCGAAGCATGCGTCGCCACGCCGAAGGGTGCAACAGTGCGAAGCCCTGGAGAACCCTCCGAATGGAAGATGGAGGCCCCGAAGCCGAAGGACATGATTGATTGGATGTCCAGCTTATCCATCTACCTTGCAGTACTTTACCGTATATAACCTTGTTTATGGTGCCGAATAGTTTCCACTATGTCGGTTGTAATCTAGGGGTAAATAGGTCTTTTCCTTATGCTCTTTCCCCTATAAATACCCTCTTTGTACCTTGTAAAGGGGGATCCAGAACAAGTTATTCATTTACACTCATTCGGACCACTTGAGTTATTATCCATTTCGGAGGCTCAAAGTAGTCCTAAAACACAAACTCCATGTTTGTCCGTTCTTGATCTCAGAGAACCTGTTGGCGTAACATCTCGCACAATAAATTGAAGAAATCCGCAAGGCCGAAGCAGCATTCAAAGGATTTACAGTTCGAAGTATCCCTCGGGCAGAGAATCAACTTGCAGATATTCTTAAAAAGGCCGCAGCAGGGGCGGTGGACCTCCCGGAAGGTGCTTTCTACGAAGAGCTAGCGCAACCAGCAGCTGTTCAAATACCCTCTTCGGAGGTACTGTGTATTCCAATTACAGATTGGCGGGCTCCGATCATGAACATGTTGCAAAGTAGCATGGAACCTCCCGAAGGCCCCGAAGCCCGAAGATTGCAAGCAAGATCTCGAAATTACAAGATTATTGATGGAATATTATACAAAGCTGGAGTTTGTTCACCCCTGCTTAGATGCATCTCACAGCCCGAGGGTGAAGACATACTTCGAGGCATCCACGAAGGCTTGTGCGGAGGTCATTTAGCCCCTCGAGCGCTAGCAGGCAAGACGCTTCGGCAAGGATTTTATTGGCCAACTATAGTAAGAGATGCGGAGGAACTGGTTCGAACATGCCAAGGCTGCCAGTGGATGGGCAGACGGAGCCATCGCCCACCAACTCAGCTTCAAGTTATTGCCCCAGTATGGCCAATGGCTAGATGGGGCATGGACCTCATAGGCCCTTTCCCAGTGGCAAAAGGCGGTGAGAAACCAAGGGTTGGTTTCAGTGTTTGTGATGAGTGATTGACAGGCTTTTTACCCTCTGTTCGAAGGGTACCTCCGGAGGGGTTTCGGAGGTGGTACCTCCGAAGGGTGTTCGGAGGTGGTTTTACCGAAGGATGTTCGGTGTTTGGTTGCTGCAGCTGTGCAGCGGAGTGTGCTCGTCGGAGGGGTCCGACAGTACACGATGACTGAGTTCGTACCGAAGGCTTCGGTACTTTGGGCGGTACACCGGAGTGTGTACCGGAGGTTGCTAACCCGGAGAGGTCTCCGGAGTACTAGATACACTTGTCTGTTTGTCGGTGGTGCGCAGGGACTTCGGAGGCGACGGACAAGGCTCGCAGCAGGTGAACCTGGGTCAAGCGGGAGGCTTGATGCCAGGAGAGCGGGGAGCTCCGTCACGGTGGCTGCGAAGGTGGTCCGGGTTGGTCCTCGGGTCGAGGCGTGCCAGGTGAAGGCAGAGAGTGCGGAGCGTGGCTCCGGCTGAAGGTACTCCGAGACAAAGTCCTCGGAGGTGAGGCACTTCGAAGGTACTCCGAATGGAGTGACTGCGGAGTTGGTGGATCAAGTCCTCTGCGGAGGCAAGGAATTCGAAGTGTGCTCCGGAGGGAGACATTCGAAGGTACCCGACGAAGGTCTCAGAAGTCGAGGCGCATTGAAGGCATGGTCCGGGTGAGGCTCGTCGAGGAGTGTGCTCGGGGAGAGGCACTGCGACGAAGGGCTCATGGAATGCTTCATGCGGAGGCCTTGGATGAAGGAGGGACCTCGAAGGGTGGTACTCCGAAGGTGCGGCTTCGGAGGGTGGAAGGCTTCGGAGCGAGGCTAGCTCCGGAGCAAGGTTGACTTGAGGTGCTTCGGCCTGCATGGCTTCGGTACACGGACTGACGGAGTTCGAGCTGGGTGAAGCTGCGAAGCCGTGGTGGTCCACTCCGGAGGTGTTGGTGCGAAGGCCCAAGGGCTTTGACGGCTTCGGCTCAAAACCGTCACTGTATCGGAGACTGACTTCGGTGAAGCGAAGGCCACCAGGCTCAAGGCTTCTCACCGAAGCTACCGCACCCTCGCGTGCGAAGGGAGGATTCCAGAAGGTCAAAGACTGCAAAGGCTGACACTGTCTGTTCTGTAAAAGGCTGACACTGTCCCCTCTGCAAAGCTGACAGAGAAGCCTCCAGAATAAAGGTGGACTACCTTTTGTACCCCTTAGTTCTGTAGAGTCAAATCCTTTGTAAACCCTAGGGGTAAAGTAGTCATTTCCTTTGGGTGAACTGTGGGCTATAAATATGGGGGCTCGGTAGGTAACATTTAACACTTTGAGCATTTACTGTTGAGCTCATGTAGCCACATACCTCGTTGTATTTCATCCAGAGGTCAATCTATTTTGTGTTCCGTGTTCAAGCGGCGAAGCCCTGCTTCCTGTGCTTTTTGCTTGAGCTCGCGTTACATACCTCGCCTGTTGTAGTGCACCGAAGCCTGTTGAGGCAAAGGTTGTTTTTGTGCGAAGTGTGTTTTGTCAGTGTGCGTTCGCTCTGTGTAACAGGAGGCGAGACCTCGCTGCTTACTAGCGTAGCCCTGTCCGAGGCCCGTTTTGCTTCTTGTGTTGAAGCCCTTAGTGTAGTCTGTTTGTGTGCGTGTAGACCTTCGTGTACGAAGCCCAGCACCAGTTGCTGCTGCCAAGTACTAGGTCGAAGTCCTCAGAGGGGTGTCCACTCTTGCGAAGGGTGAAGTGCAAAGCCTGCTCGAAGCACCCTGTGTGCGGAGCCTGCACTGACTTAGCAGAGTAGATTTTCGAGGGTTGTAAGTGGAGCGAAGTCTTCTTGGCTTCGAACTTTTGTTCCTCCGAAGCCTGTGTTCGAAGGTGTCGAAGTACCTCCGAACCAGACCTTCGAAGGAAGTGTTCGAAGCCTGTTCCGCAGAAGACAGAACTGAAACCGAAGGCTAGTTTTTAGCCCGAAATTTTAAAAGCTCCCATTCACCCCCCTCTGGTCGCCGTTTCCGGTCCAACAGGCGGCTTGAAATTTGTGGTGGTGGCAATCGAGTATTTCTCAAAATGGGTTGAAGCGGAGCCATTAACAGCTATCACCTCGAGGAACGTCCAAAAATTTTTCTGGCAGAATGTTATATGCAGGTTCGGAGTTCCAAGAGAGTTGACGGTGGATAATGGAACCCAGTTAGAAGCTGACACCTTCCAAACATTTTGTGAAGAGTTGGGCATTAAGCTATGCTTCGCGGCGGTGCGACATCCACAGTCCAACGGAGCCGTTGAGCGAGCCAACGGGAACATCCTCTCTGGGTTGAATCGCCGAATTATTGGATTGGCCAAGGGGTTGTGGGTCGAAGAGCTCCCCAAAATCTTGTGGTCCATTCGAACCACTCAGACCAGGTCAACAGGTTTCACACCATTTAGATTGCTCTTCGGAGATGAGGCCATGACTCCTATGGAGCTCAGAGGTGGATCGCTTCGCGTAATTCAACCTGGGGACGAAGGTGAACGGAGCACTTCGCTGGATTTATCAGAAGAAACAAGGCTTCGAGCTGTCGCCAACCTGACTAAGTACCAGGACCACACCAAAATATGGTATGACCCGAAGGTAAAGCTAAATGAGTTAAAGCCTGGTCATCTAGTGTTGCGAAGTGTAATAGCTCCGGGGAAGCTAGGAAACAAATAGGAAGGACCATATGTTATCCTGCGCTCAGGACGCCCCGGATCGTTTAAATTAGCTAATTTAGAAGGAGAAGAGTTGAAGCATGCATGGCATGCGGAGCACCTTAAGCGTTATTTTGCTTAGGGGCCCCTTGTAATCACTTGTAAAAACTTTCCTTTCTATGAATAAAGATAAGGGTCGAATTTTGTTTGCTCTTCGAATATCCCTTACTCCTGATGGACGCATTAGGAGGACAGAGATGCTTGTAGAGCCAAGCATTTTTCTCAAGACCCAGGCAGCTGCCTTCGAACCATTGGTTCAAAGGCTCCGGTTTCCAACCTACGGATTCCAGGCTCCGGCTTGTTAGGATCCGTAGAAGAGTCTAAGGACTTTAAAGAAAAACAGACTTTCGGCCTCCGGGTGCGAAGTGTCGGTAAAAGAGCCGAAGGTGGCCAACCTACGGATTCCAGGCTCCGGCTTGTTAGGATCCGTAGAAGAGTCTAAGGACTTTAAAGAAAAACAGACTTTCGGCCTTCGGGTGCGAAGTGTCTGTAAAAGAGCCGAAGGTGGCCAACCTACGGATTCCAGGCTCCGGCTTGTTAGGATCCGTAGAAGAGTCTAAGGACTTTAAAGAAAAACAGACTTTCGGCCTCCGGGCGCGAAGTGTCTGTAAAAGAGCCGAAGGTGGCCAACCTACGGATTCTAGGCTCCGGCTTGTTAGGATCCGTAGAAGAGTCTAAGGACTTTAAAGAAAAACAGACTTTCAGCCTCCGGGTGCGAAGTGTCTGTAAAAGAGCTGAAGGTGGCCAACCTACGGATTCGAGGCTCCGGCTTGTTAGGATCCGTAGAAGAGTCTAAGGACTTTAAAGAAAAACAGACTTTCGGCCTCCGGGTGCGAAGTGTCTGTAAAAGAGCCGAAGGTGGCCACCCTATGGATTCTAGGCTCCGGCTTGTTAGGATCCGTACAAGAGTCTAAAGACTTTAAAAAAGCAAACAAATTTTTAGTCTTCGGAAGCGAACTAACAATACAAATGATAAGTACAAATTCGAAGCATGCGGTTGTTCGGAGATTCATTGTGCCTAGCGAACCCTTCTCTATAGTAAAGGCTCCGCCACCCACAAGGGGGGTCGGAGGATAGGAGTCACACAACATACTTTCGAAGCATTTCACATTAAATTATTATACTTTTACATCAAGAGAAATTTGTGTCTAAGCCTAGGTAAAATCGGAGACCTTTTCGGCCCCTAGAGCTACCTCTACGGCTACTTTGCCCTTCGGAGCTCGAAGCCGCCGAAGTTGTCCTTTTAGTTCGGGTGCTTCTCTTCTTCTTCGAGGCTCGCAGTTTCTTCTGCTCCTCTTGAAGCTCGGCCCATGTCAGGAGCCTTTCGGAGTCAGCCTCCGCAGGGTCTTCGGCCCGGTACTCCGAGTCGGACCAGTCAATAGGTTCAGAGGACGAAGATCCCTCCACCTTCTCTTCCTCTTTAATATAAGCTAAGACATCCCGACAGACTTCAAGGGTGATCTCTCCTCCGTCTCCATGAGGAACAGAAAAACGGGAGCGGCGGTAAGGCCTCAAGCCCTCGAGGTTTGCCCACTCCTTGCGGAGCTCGTTGGTAGTTTCCAAAAGTTCGAAGTCAGGGCTCGAAGGGCATGACAAAACCTAAAAAGAACAGAACACCCAAGACAAGTTCTTGTTTATAACTTTTTCATGAATAAAAAGAGGCTTTACAAGGCTTCGTGTACATAGTAACCCTAAGTGGCTAGACCTACGGGTCGGTTGGTGGAGCAGGAATCGAAGGGGCTGGCGAAGCAGGAAGTGGTGGCTTTGTATGCGCTTGCTTCTGCCGACGGGCCTCGTCAATCCAAGCCTTAGCTGCGACCTTGTGGTCCGTCTTCCAGGTCGACCGGAAGGCTTCCCGGGCCGAAGCCACCTCCGAAGATGGCCGCAGCAAGTCGTCGTCTGCGAAACCTCCAGGAGACGAACCCCCGACTGAGCCGAGGGGGATCCGAAGAGATTCAAGATGACGAAGAACCCCGATGCCGGCACACTGTCCGGAGATCTCTCCGTACCAAATGCCAGAGTTCTTCATCAGCGACGAAGCGACTTGGATCCTCGTCAGCTTTCGGTCAAGGGGCTCATGGGTCGCAGCAGAAGACAAAGGGCACATGGTGCCGAAGTACTCCAGCGTACCCTAAAGAGCCTCCAAGGTACGGTCCGCAGTACTAGAATTCTTCTTCTCCGCTGCTTCTAGCCCTGCAGCAGTCACAGACACTTCGGCCACCCGGAGCATTAAAGAGCTCTTGAGGGCCATCGCCTGGCTAAGAGCCCCCTGGAGCTCCACCAACTGCGTACTCGAAGTAGCAGCCTCTTGACGGAGCCTTTCAACTTCCGCTCGAAGGACGACGCGCTCGGCCTCGACCTCTTGGGCAGAAGAGCGAAGGGCGTCGCTGTCTTGTCGCGCTACCCGGAGGGCTTCGTCAGACGCCGCCTTTGCCCTCCGCTCCTCTAAGACCTCTTCCTCCAGCCTGAGAGATCTCTCGGTGGAGGCGTTGAGGGCCGTTTGGAGGGTGGTGACCTTCCGGTTAAGTCGATTAACCTCGACCTCGTTGGAAGTCGCTGCCGCTCTAGCAAGGACAAATTGCTGCAAGAGAAAACAATTAAGTATTAAAGTATTTATGATCACTAATGCGAAGCAGCTATTGTGTCTTTTCATACCTGAAGGGCAGCCCTTTCGAGGGCTGAATTGAGTGACGAAGCCCTAGCCTCGCTCAAGACGGAGACCAAGTCTGAATTGGCGATGTCTTGGCTTCTCTCTGCCAGGGGCTCCATAAGTTTCCGGAGGCCACTCCGATGCTCCAAGAACAGAGCCAGCAGAGGAAGCCAAGACGAAGCTTGAAGATCCTCCGCTGCGACCTCGTCCTCCGAATTACCGGCGGAGGTCGCAGCTTGGCCATGAAGAAGGCCGAGGCTGGATATGCTTTTGCCCCTTCCCGGTACAAAAGAGGCCGAAGCAGGGACACTCCGATCGTCGGCAGCCACCCCTTCGTCCAGAACCGCATCAGCGGAGGCAACTCCGGTGGTCGGGGCCGCCACTGCAGGGATGACCTCCGTCCCCAACTCCGTCCTGGCAAGCGCATCTTCCGCTCCGGCCGACACATCCTCCACCATCAGGCTCGGAGCGTCCAAAGGTATGGGAGGGTCCGCCTGAGCAGCAGCCTCCGAAGGCGCAGGAACGTCGGACGCCACCAAGGCATTGGCACCCGTCGAGGTACCTACTTCGATAACAAAATTAATAAGCATGCTTTCAGAAATAGTGTGCAGGTATTGATCAACAAAGGAGGGAGCTTCGGAAAGTACCTCCGGGAACCTCGTGGGGTAGGATCGCCGGATCCTCCAGGACCTCGTACATCTGAAGGATATATGTTAGGTCATCTCCTGAGGTCCTGCCCCCAACATTTCCTGCCGGGGCCGCGATCTCCTCCGTAACCACCTCTGGTGCAGGAAAGTTGGGAGTAGCAGGGTCTGACTCCACTTGCACGACGACCGGCGTGGGAGGGACCGTCGAAGTTACGCTCGCTACCTAGGGGGACATCCCCTAGGTCTTCGTCCTCCAGGAGGTAGGCTTCGAAGACCGCCGCTGTCTGGGCGTCGGAGTCCTCTACCTCTTCGGAGGCTGAGCTCTGATCACCCGGTGATGAAGCAGACGAAGCAGGCGTCAATTGCGAAGGAGGCTTCGCCACTTTCTTCTTCCTGGGCGGCTGCTTGCCGATCTTCTTGGATGGTTCGGCAGTGACTTTCCTTTTACGAGCAGCCGCTCTGGTTGGGGCGGAGTCGGGAATATTTGGGGGCTCCATTCCGAGAGCTCTCCACACTCTATTGGATCACTCCCAGCTCCCCACCAGCTCTAACCTTTTTTGCCTCTCGGCCACCAAAGGGGCTCCGAGAACCCGTTCAGTGGCCCAAACTATGTCCTCCGGAGCCAATGCCAGAGGCGCCGCTGAAAGAAAAAGGTATGAAAGTATGAATATAATTGATTTCTTCATCTAATATGATGCTGTAGGGAGTAAGTTTTACCTAAGTTTCGGAGGTCCCCCTCCGAGGCCTGTGGGAACACGATCGGCCAGTTGGCTCCGAGGGGAGGGATCCGAAGGGCGATGAACTCCTCGGCCAGGTCGCGCATGCTCATGCGACGGGCCACCGAAGTGAGCAGCCCTAGCCTCGTCGAGAGCAGGCTAGGGTTCGGAGAGATGTCCGCCTCCTTCCGGAACCAGATCCCCTAGAGAGGACCAGCGAGGGGGGAGTCCTCTCCGACTTCGGCGTAAAACCACCGAAGTATCCAGTTTGTATACCACCGGTCATTTATGGCTTTTGCAGGGAAGTGGAGGGCATGCTCCCTCCGTAGCTGGAAGTTGACGCTGCCGAAGGCTATAGTCACCTTGGAGTCCCCAGGTCCATCTTGGGGCTTCGGCTGGCATATAGCTTCGTGGGTTGCGGCTAAGATCTCGGAGCGTCCTTCGCATCCCTTTGCCCGGAGCGCCCACTCGAAGATGGCTAAACGCGCGATGGCGTTGGGCGATAGCTGAGGCAGAGTTATGTGGAACAAGTCCAATACTTTTGCCAAGAAGTCCACGGCTGGCAGTCCCAGGCCTGCTTCGAAGAATGCTTCGAAGACCACCACCTCCCCGCTTCGCGGCCTTGGAGTCGATTCTGTCTCGGGGACTCAAGTCCTCAGTCCAGCGCCCAGCTTTCCGTCCACTGCTTCTTCAATGGATTCGGCTGTGCTCACAGATTGGCCGATAATGAAGCTTTGGGCAATCTTCTTCTTGGAGGGCGGACGGAGCGCCCGAGGATTCTTGGGCCAAGCTCCGCTCGAGGTCCCCGCCATTGCCGCTGCTGCCGAGGCAGCCCACGCCTGTCTCCGCGCTAGGGTGTTGGCTGCTGCCGGAGTGGTGTGGCTGGTTCTCGCCATTGCGCTTGGGTGCTCAAGAGATTGGAAGATTGGGGGAAAGTGAATCGTGAATAATGGATGTGGTAAAAAATCTCGGTTAATCCCTGTCTTTCCCTTTTATAACCGCACGACCAGTACTACTCTTCGATTGATTTCACACTGCAGGCTCGGCTTCTGTCACCGACAAGTGGGTCCGGTAATTAGAACGGCGTACAACCGCTGTAAAAATCGACCGTTACCTTTTTTGCAGAGTGTAACGGCTACTTGCGCTGTAACGGCTACATCTAACGGCGCTCCACGACATTCGCACTCCGAGACCGTTCCCTTCCCAACGTGCGTTCCCACTGCATCAAGAACCCCAAGGGGGAGGTTCGAACGCGTTGGGCTCGAAGTCCTCGGCTAAGTCGCAGCATGCCCAAATCCTCTTTAAGCCTTAGAAAATAGAAATGTTCCTTCCGTATACTGCCTTCTTTCTAAACAGGTTAACTACAGAGAGGCGTATTCGAGGGGCTACTGTTGGGGGAAATTACTCCATTTCCAGGGTTTAAATATTAATCCTTCAAAGGCTGAGGAGGACTCCGAAGCTAGTGAGCTGTTGTTCGAAGCATGCGTCGCCACGCCGAAGGGTGCAACAGTGCGAAGCCCTGGAGAACCCTCCGAATGGAAGATGGAGGCCTCGAAGCCGAAGGACATGATTGATTGGATGTCCAGCTTATCCATCTACCTTGCAGTACTTTACCGTATATAACCTTGTTTATGGTGCCGAATAGTTTCCACTATGTTGGTTGTAATCTAGGGGTAAATAGGTCTTTTCCTTATGCTCTTTCCCCTATAAATACCCCCTTTGTACCTTGTAAAGGGGGATCCAGAACAAGTTATTCATTTACACTCATTCGGACCACTTGAGTTATTATCCATTTCGGAGGCTCAAAGTAGTCCTAAAACACAAACTCTCTGTTTGTCCGTTCTTGATCTCAGAGAACCTGTTGGCGTAACATTTGCGCCAACAATGGGCAAACTTCTCTCCGCAGACCTTGCTAGGAATCTGCTAAGTGCTACAAGGCGGCCAATTAACTTCTGCACTTGCTTCAAATTTTTCGGAGGAGCCATCCTTTGCAACACAGTTATTTGATTAGGGCTAGCTTCGATCCCTCTGCTTGAAACTAGATACCCTAACAATTTTCCAGTCTGAGCCCCGAAGATACATTTTTCGGGGTTAAGGCGGACTCCACATGCCCGAAGGCTATTGAATGTTTCTGCTAAGTCTAGGCTGTGTTGGTGCTTTAGAGCACTCTTTATTACAATGTCATCCATATAGGCTTCTACATTGCAGCCTATTTGATGACCTAGAGCCTTAGCAATTAACCTCGAAAAAGTTGCCCCAGCATTTCTTAAGCCAAAGGGCATTCTTACATAACAGAAGACTCCCGAAGGAGTTACAAAGCTTGTTTTGATTTCATCTTCGCGCTTTAGCCAGATTTGATGATAGCCAGAGTACGCGTCAAGGAAGCTTAATAACTCCGAACCAGCAGTGGAGTCTACCAATTGATCAATTCGGGGCATTGGATAGGGGTCACGGGGGCATGCTTTATTCAAAGATATAAAGTCAATACACATGTGCCATTTCCCGGAAGATTTTTTCCTGACGAAGACTGGATTGGCTAGCCATTCCGTATGAGCTACTTCTCTAATAATCCTAGCCTTCAGCAACTTTTCCACTTCAGCTTTAGCAAGGATGGCCCTCTCCGCAGATAACTTCCGGAGTCCTTGTCGGATAGGCCGAACCCTCGGGTTCACAAGTAAACTATGCTCAATAATATCCCGACTGACTCCGGTAATGTCCTCATCAGACCAGGCAAAGACATCTAAATTTTCTTCAACAACTTTTTCTAACGAAGTAGCGACTTCTACGGGCAAATCTTTGCCAAACTGGAATGAATAGTCTTTGCCGTCTTTGACAATAACCTTCGTTATAATCTCCCCTTCGGGGCTTGGCCTTGGGAAGGACTTCTTCGAAGGTTCACCTGAAGCAGAGGTATCCTCTGGGTTGCCTTGCACGTTGTTCACTTGCCTCGGGTCAAGAGGGGGGCCATGACCATATTCCGCTCTTTGCAGTGGCCTGATCTCCAAAAACAGTAAGCACTCCTGCTTGTGTGGGCATCTTCATACACAAATAATTATGATGTGCCACTGCTCCTAACTGATTCAACATGCCCCTCTCGAAGATAACATTATATGCATACGGGGCATCCACAACATCAAAAATCACCTCCTCCGTCCTAGCCATTAGCCCCTCTCCGAAAGTGACCTCTAGGCCTATTTGGCCGAGGGCATCAAGAGGGGGTCCTGCGAAGCCTTGCAAAGGACGAGCTGCTGGGAGAAGATGCTTCCTGGAGATACAGAGTTGATCGAAGGCTTGGACGAAGATAATATCCGTTGAACTCCCTCTGTCAATCAGTACTCTCCGGACTTCAATCCCTGCTATCTCGGCAGTGATGACAAGTGGGTCTGCGTGTGGAAACTTTATGCCAGCTGCATCATCTACAGAAAAAGATATCGGCACATGGGACCATTCAGGCATAGCATCTGCGGACGAAGAAGTTCCAATATGGCCCACTTCTCGGACATATTCTCTTCTCTGCCTCTTCGACATACTTCCAGGGGTCCCTCCTTCGGAAATGGGGAGGACTACTCTTTTCCCTTGATCCTGACCCTCTTCCTGCTTCAGAGGTGGCATAATATTGACCACCGGAGGTTGCCTCGTAGGGTCGAAATTGTCTATATGTGCCACAGCCTGGACAGGCTCTGGACGCACCTCGGAAGGAACTCGGTCAGTAGTGCCTCGACCCGAGGTTCTTTCAAGGTACTCGCCTCTTAAAGCGAGTATAGACTTGCACGCATTAGTTGCGTGACTTCGATTCTCACCATGGATGCAGCAGAAGAAGGCCTGGGCTTTGCCAGCCGGCTTCCCTAGCGGCCTGTAGCCGCTGGTCTTGCTTCCCGAAGCTTGCGAAGTCTTAGGGGCGAACTTCTGCTGAGGTGCGATGTTCAAAACTTCCGAACGAGGATGCTTTTGCCCCCGACGTTTGTCATGTTGAACTTCAAAGCTAGGCCCCTGCGAAGGTGTTGAAGTCTTCACTTCCAACTTGACTTCTTGCAAGATTGACGGAGTTGCAGCGGTTCTCTGAAGCCACCCTTCTTCTGACCTTGTATAGTCTTCGAAACAAGACATCAACTGAGCGACAGAAGATATCTGTTTCCGGTGAAGTTTATCAAGGAGGCCCGCATGGGTAACTCCCTCTTGAGCTGCATCAACTACAGAGGATGTAGTCAACCCTCGAATTTGCGACTTCGTATGGGCAAAGCGCTTGAAAAATTGTCTTAGAGTCTCTCCGGGCAGCTGCTTCACTTAGAAAAGACTTCCTGTAGACATTGGGGGTATGAAGGTACCCTGTAAATTACTTATGAACTTCTTCCTTAATTGGTCCCAGGTTCTAATTGACCCTGGCTTCAAGGACCAAAACCACCGCAGAGCCACCCCTTCAAGAGCTAGAGGGAAACATTTGGTCATGGTATCTCGCACTCCTCCACTGGCTTCAATTGCCAATGCATAAGAACGGGAGAACTCCCCAGGGTCCTCGTCTCCAGAATACTTGCAGAGCTTCGAAGTTTTAAATTTAGGATCGAAGCGCACTTTCTGTAGCTCAGGATGCAGTGGAGACTCGCTGTCGAATGAAGCGTTCTCCGGGGCTTCGGGATAAGGAAGTTCGTCGTCTTGGGGCACTTCGGGGATAACCAAGGTGGCTTGAGAACGAAGCCTATCTGCGGCTTCTTGTCACCACCTCGCCACTTAAGCTTGGAGACTGGCCATTTGGGTTGCCATGTCGCCAAGACCATCTTCATCTCCTCTAGAAGGACCTTCCGGGTCTTGAGAACTGTACGCATCAGTTTGAAGCGGAATCGGAGCTGGAGAAGGGACTCCGGCTGGCCAAAGTATAGATGGAGTTGGGGGAGGAACTCCGTATGCTCGAAGAAGGGGAATCCCTTTCGAAGTCTGAGGTGGAGGAAAAGCCGAAGGTCCTCCGACCTCAACTGTGTTCGAAGATCTTACTCTGGAGGTCCGAGGATACCTCCGAGTAGGACTACCACTTGAACTCCGCTTGGGAGGCATGGTTTGAGAACTTGGTAGAGAACGAAGTTTTTTGGACTAGGTTCCCCACGGACGGCGCCAACTGTTGGCGTAAAAGATTACGCTAACAGGTTTCTAAAGCTTAGAAACTAACAAACGAAGTGTTTGTGAAGTAAACTATTTTAAGCCTCCGAAGTGGATAATAGCTCAAAATAGTTCGAATGTGTGTATTGAATAACTCAGTATTCGATGATCATTATAGGGTAAAAGGGGGGGTATTTATAGGCCAAAACCTTAAGGAAAAGACTTGTTTACCCCTCTGTTACAATCGACATAGTGGAAACTATTCGGTGCCCTTGATAGGGCTAAAACGGTAAAAGACTAATCTAATGGGAAAGAAGATAAGCCTTCCATCTTAGCTGGCAAGGAAACTCTCTGAAGAATCAATGTTCGAAGATATACTCTGAACTAGAGTTCACCTCTAGCCTTCGAACTTGTTCCAGAACATAACCGGAGTTAGATGATGGAACCCTTCGATCAAGTTTCCTGCCTTTGCCTTGTTGCAGCAGTGATACCGACGATGAAATATTTTCCCCCAACAGTAGACAAAGGTTTTGTGGCTACCCTCAGTGATGTTGACACTTCATCAAGTGAGGATCCAAGCTCGGAGGAGGAGGAGCCTCCCAAGAAATAGGAGAAGAAGGAGAAGAAGAAAATGGACTTCACCGGCCTTTGCTTCATGGATGACAACATCCATAGCAGCGACGAGCTCGACACATCTGAGGTATATCTATCCCGTGACCAGCTCCTTGTTAAAAATGATGAATTACATGATGTTGTCTGTTCTCAGGATAGATTACTTAAACTAGCTGCTAAAGAACGAAAAGAACTAAAATTCAGACTTGAATCTATTTCCATTAAATTTGCAATTCTAAAATCTAAGTCTGATGATGCTGAATGTGAGTCATGTCTTGTTGTAATGAGTGAACTTGCTCAGCTGCGTTCTACACATGCTCAAATTGTTGAAAAACTTGAAATTGCTTAGAAGCAGCTTTTGGAGGTGGAATCTAGTCCTGTTGTCATCAACAAATGCATGAATTGTCCTTTACTCATTGAAAACGTAAATTTGAGGGATAAGTATGTTGCTGAACTTAAGAATAGATTGGAGAGTGATGAGTATTCTAAGGATGTGCAGCTGGCTTGTCCCACCTGCATCACCCTTAAGGACCAACTCAAATTTGCTAGAGAGCAAGCTGAAAAACTCATGTGTAAAAACGATTACCTTCTCTCCGTGGTGGAAAAATGCACCGAAGGAAAGGGTAGGATGGATTTGCTCTTAGAAAAAACAAAAATGTGTGTTGACAGGGCAGGGTTAGCTCTAGGGTTGAGGTATGAGAGAACCACACCAAACACTTTGAGCAAAACTGTGTTTACTCCACCTACTACTCTAGAGAAATAGAGAGCCCAGTTAGACATCGATCAAAAAGCCAAGAATCCTATCCAACCTAGAAAGAAAGCTCTACCTCCACCAAAGATAGATCCTGTTGGCGTAAAAGATTACGCTAACAGGTTTCTGTAGAAGAGAAACTAACAAACGAAGTGTTTGGGAAGAGAACTGTTCTAAGCCTCCGAAAGGATAATAACTTAGAATAGTTCGAATGTGTGTATTGAATAACTTGTATTCGGTCCCTATTACAGGGTGAAATGGGGGGTATTTATAGGCTCAAACATTAAGGAAAAGACCTATTGACCCCTCTATTACAACCGACATAGTGGAAACTATTCGGTTCCCTTAATAGGGCTAAAATGGTAAAAGACTAATCTAATGAGAAAGAAGATAAGTCTTCCATCTTAGCTGGCAGAAAAGATCTTGAAAGGCCTTAGTTCGAAGATGTACTCCGAACCAATGCCTATCTTCGTACTTCGAACTTGGTTACGGGTATCTTCGAAGATGATCGTCTGGGAACCTTCGAATCCACTGTCTGCCTTTATGTCGCTTCGGCAATAACCCCGAAGATGAGATATTTTCCCCCAACAGATCCTAAGCAAGAACCCAAGAAGGTTGTGAGATTCGCGCTTGAGACCCATGCTCATACCCCTAATAGAGTGTATCATTGCTCCTATTGTCAGTGAGTGGGTCACTTGGTTGGATTTTTCTTTCACCGCATCAAAGATGAATGATGTTTTTAGGTGAAGAGTTTTTGGGACATGCATTACCCATCTTCAGGTATGCATGAGTCTGCTTTTCACTCTCGTTCTGATTTTGAGGATCCCCATGGTCCCGTGAGAGATTTTGACCGTCGTTGTGTTCACCATGCTTCATATGGTGCTAGACCGCATGTAAGAGGCTTTGATTCTTGACATATTAGGAGACCACGTCATTTTCTAGGTTCGCGCTTTGTAGGTTGACCACACACTTTTTATCATGATTCATATCATGTGCGCGAACAGTCTACTGCTACTTTGCCTGCTACTCGAGTTACTCGGTGATGGATACCCCGTCAGTTTTGCACTTACCCTAGCACTGGGCACTCGACATGTTCTCATTTTGTGTAGACAGAGGATGGAGGTCTGGAGGACAAGCGATTCAAGGATCCCGGTTGTTTGCGCCACATGACCGGGAAGACATCATGGTTCTCCAGCCTCACCTCGACACAACGACCGGAGCACATCACCTTCATCAACAATTGAAGGGGTAGAGTGAAAGGACCAGGTATGTTTTTGAGTTAACAGAAATTCCAATCTCACATTTATTGCTTTGGGTTGGGTTTTTGAGATACAATTTGTATCTTCTTTTTGCTATGCTTCTCTTGCATGTTTTCTACAGCAGCGTGTAGTCTCAACTTTTTCATCTTCACTAGCTGTTTTGTTCTTGACACACTTTGCACAAGGCATGTGCAACATCTCCAATTGACATTTTTACCAAGCCTCATGATGCTTTTCATTTTTGCACGTTTGAGAGGATAGCTTGGTATTTGTTATCCTTATGGCATCTTGTGAGGGGGAGTTGTGTATCACTTGCATAAGCTTTTGTCATGTGATTAACTGCTTTTACATGTACATGCTTTATTATGCTTTGAACTATTGTCGGTGATCCTATTGATTATGCTCTTTTGAATATATCTGATAAATGTTATGAGCATGGCTTTTATTTATGAAAATTTAAATATGATCACTACTTTGTCTGGTAACTACCATGCATAGGTTGAGTGCAATTGCTATCTTTTACATGCCTTGGTAGCTAAGTTCTTTATACTTGGATGCAAACATGCAGCTTGAACATCTCAAAAGCTTTACATGAAAATATTGTGCTGAAAATAAAATAAAAAACATCTTTGTTGGGGGAATAGTTTTCCCTTGAACAGGGGCCAAATGACATCAGCCTTTGACAGCCTTCGGCCCGGAGCCCAACACCGTCGAAGCCTTCTGGAGTGAAGCCCTCAAGATCCCTTAAAGATTGCCAGAAGCTGTCTCAGGCTAACTTCAAAGTTAACCTCCGGGCCTTGTTCGGAGTTAGCCTTCGAGCCTCCTTTGGAGTTAACCTTCGAGCCTTGTTCGGAGTTAACCTTCGGGCTCTGTTCGAAGTTAACCTTCAGGCTCCCTTCGGAGCCCTTCAAGCCAGTCTCCGGACCCTTTCTAACCAATGCAAAGCTAAGTCTTCGAGACCCCAGTTCGGAGCTCTAGTTCGGAGCACCAGTTCGGAGCTCAGTTCAGAGTATACTTCGAAGCCCACTTCGGAGTGTACTTCGAAGCCTCCCTTGTAGCCTCCGCCTGAAAGCTCCGGCCCCTGCTCCGAACCCAAGAAATATCTGTACTTCGCTACAGTGTAGAAGCCATACCAGGGGCCCCTCTGCCCCTAGTATGTCGTTTAGCTGGTCAAAGATGTGACGTTGTCTGACACGTCTGTAAAGCTGTAAAGCACTTTTGTACAGTAGCTAGCTTCTCTTCCCCTTTTTGCCCCGATGAGCCTAGGACTTATAGAGGGCATTTTGGTCATTTCCTTAAGGCCTACGTGCCTATAAAAGCAGGGCCAAGCCCTTGTAACAAAAAAGCTTCTCTAGGGGCCATGAAACTCTGGAACTCACTACACTACATCGAGGCATACTATGCCAAATCCACCACAAACTGGACGTAGGGTTATTATCCTCTAGGGTACGTCCAAACCTGTATAAATCCTTTCTCCCTCTGAGAGAACCCTTCGAGGTTCATTCTACACTCCATATACACACATATAAAACCTGTGATGTAGCTAACACAATTGCTACAACAGTTGGCGCCGTCCGTGGGGACCTTAGTCCTAAAAGCTAAGTTCTCTACCACTGTCTACAACTCGAAGTACGCTTGAGGGGGGAGATTCGAAGCTTTCTTGCTTCGCGCACCCTTCGGCAAGGGGCTTCGGGTGCAGTTCAAAGGCCTTCTTCGCCTTCCTCCATCCTTCGCGTTTCGGAGCTCACCCTCCGGCAAGGGGCTCCGCTTCATGTGTCGAAGGCCGTCATAGCCCCAGGGGCTACGAAGCAAGCCTTCACCCACTTTACGAGGTATGTACAATATCCGAAGTACCACTTCGATGTACCAATCTACAATTACATTGATATAAATTCGAAGCCCTGCTTCGCCTTAAAATGCAAACTTTTGCTCCATCTTATTGAAAAACCGAAGCCACGCTTCGCCTTATCAAAAACCCGAAGCTCTGCTTCGCCTTATTTAAAACTCGAAGCCTTGTTTCGCTTTACAAAATCCGAAGTACCCCTCCGAAGGCTACATAGTTCCTTCGGGCCCGTAGCAGTGGGCTAGAAGGACTCCGGGCCACCGGCCCGATGCGTCCAAGGACTCCAGGTCATCGACCTGATGCGTCCGGGATACGAAGGCCACCGGCTTAACGTATCCCAGAATACTGAGATCCGTTCTCAGTATTCAGAGTCGAAGGTGGCTCAACTATCACAGGTTCGGTGAATCCACACCAAATATCCTTTTCCCTACAGGACCAAGCTCAAGAAGCCTTGCTTCGCTATCTGAACATGCACTGAGGCCTCGCTTCGTGTGACGTAATCTAATCTAAAAATTAAGCATCTCGAAGTCATACTTCAATTAAAATCTAAGTGTGTTTCGGAGCTTCGCTCGCGCACATCATCAAAATCCTAGCATGCCGAAGCATGCTTCGCATAATTTGGCTACGCTGAAGCCTTGCTTTGCTCCAAATTAACGCGTTCGAAGCCCAAAAGAGGCCCTCACTCAATGTATTCCAAGCATCCGAAGCCGCCAAAAGGCGCACCCCTTCGCATTTTTATTTTCCTGCACCAGCAACGGCTAAGTCCCTAGCTGCCACGAGCAAGGGGGGAAGCATGTATGCGAAGTGTGCGAATATAATTCGTAGAACGAGCGTGACAAGCTAAAATGTTCGAAGTCATCAAAATATGCGAAGCATGCAGACGAAGTATGCAATTATAACAAACTCCATTCATTGAATGATAATTGAGAAGTATGTTACAAATATACTTCGAAAACCAAACTACGAGTAGTCTGTATCTAAGCCTAAGAAAAAGCGAGTGCGAGGACCCAACCCTCGCTTGCCTTTCTTTCGGCCAGGGCCCCCTCAGCTGGACGAAGCCTCGCCGGAGCCTACTCTCCCATGACCAGTTCGTACAGGCTCCAAAGCCCGCAGACTTCGTGTTCCACTTTGTAGGTCGCTCCAAGTCTGCGAGGCTGGCGGTGCCATATCGAAGGCAGAGAAGTCTAAAGCTTCGTCGCCTACCAAAGTCTTTCGCGAAGGCAAAGATAAAGAATCCTAAAGGGACTCCGTCTTCACGATGGCTAGCAGATCCTGAACTACTTCGGAGATGGCCTCGCCGTTAGGCCCCCTCGGAAGTTTAAACCGAGGGGGACCTTCGGACCTAGCTGCCTCGAGGACCGCCCACAACTGGCGAAGTTCTTCAGAGTCCTCAAGTACTTCGAAGTCAACATTCAGAGGCTGAGATTGGGCAGGTATAAATCACCCCCACATTCATATTAATAAACTGATAAGTTTTTACAAAGCCTATAGCTAAGAATTACAAGGAGCCTAAGGAGATCTACACCTTCGGAGGAGGAGGTGCCGACGTCAAAGGCTGATTTGGTGAGGCAAGCGCTTTGGCTCGACGAAGGCGGATGGCCTTCTGAAGCTCGAGGACTGCTTCGCAGCCTTGGTCCTTCCAAGGCTCCTGAAGTCGCCGCCAAGCTCCGCGGACGCCAGCCGGAGGCGTCACCAAGTGCTGGCCTCCGAAGGCCACCGGAGTCGCGGAGGTTGCTGCTTCGAGGTGGTTGCACCCCGCGTCGTGAAGCATTTGCAACACTCGTTGACCCGCCACTCGGCCGACCATCAAAGCGAAGCCCTTCAGAGACTGCTCCACCGTCGAAGCCACCACCATCAAGAATGTGGCATGGTCCCCAATCGTATCCTGGCTTCCAAAGTCCGGAGCCCGACATTCGGTCCCTATCTGTTGAAAGACCTCGGTCAGGCTCTGAGTGGCTTCGCTGATGTTGTCAATGACAAAGTCCTCAAGGCGCTGAGCTCTTTGGCGAAGCTCAGAGTTCTCCCTCGCCAGCTGGGCTTCGACGTCCTTCGCAGCTTTGAGCTCCGCGCGGAGCTTGTCAGTCTCTGAGGCCAAGGCTTCCCTAGCCACGCCGGCCTCAGCCCTCGCCGCCTCGGCTGAAGCTTCGGCCCGCCTTCGTTTCTCGGCTTCCACCGAGACTTCTCGTCGGAGGTCCTCCTTCTCCTCCACCAAGCGCGTCATCCGCCTATCTGCAGAAGTTGAAGCTATTGCGTTCAATGCGAAGGCCTGGAAGAATTCAAGAAAATCATAAGTGTTGATCGAAGGCCAAAGTATAACTCAAAGGTTGTGTAGGACTTCATTCACCTGGATGAGGGCTTCATTCGCGTTGATGAAGAGGTCCATGGGGTTCGAGTGGCTAAGTTGAGCCACCAAGCCTCCTACCTCCGCAGCTGTGCAGCCTTCGCGGAAGTCGTTGACGGCTGTCTCCGTCATGCCCCCCTTCGGCAGCAGAGGCCGGACAATTTCCTCTGCCACCACCGCCTGCACAGGCTTCGGCAGGGTTGGAATTTGGTCCACCACCTGGACTTCCTCATCGCTTTGAGGGTCCCTTTCATCGCGGTCGCCGCCTCCATCTTCTTCAGACGAGGAGCTGTCGGACTCCGAGCTATTGCTGCTACTGTCGCTGCTGCTGCTGCTGGAGACCTCCGTTGGCTTCGGAACGGTGTGCCTTGCACCAGCATCATCTTCTGCAAAAAAAGTTCAAGTCAAAATCCGCATATAAAAGAGAAGTATGTTTGAAGTGTTCACCTTCGCCGGAGATATCTTTGAAGGTTGAGGGGTCAATGTGTGCCCCCAATCCTTTTGCTGCGAAGCTACTGCATCGACCTCCGCGCCCGAAGTCGTCGTCGTCGAAGTCTTCACTACCACTTCGGTAGCCCTTGCTGGAGCGCTTGCTGGCTCCGCTTCTGTTTGAGGGTTCGCGACCGTTGCCTCCTCCGGGGTGGAGGCTTCGGTCGTGGGGACCTCCGGCCGAGCCCTTGAAGTTTCGGGCTCATCGTCATCCCCTCTCTTCCTCTTGGCACTGGTTGTCGAAGCTGCGAGGTGGGAGAAGTCCGGCAGAGCCGGGACCTCTTCGTAGCTGAGCAGGGTCCACACCCTGTTCCAGTGCTCCCAAGACCCCACCGAAGCAAGCCGCTGGGCTTGCTCCTCCGGTGTCGGAGCCCCAACAACGCGCTCCGCCGCCGCGATGGCCTCCTCCGGAGTGCTCACTTCAAGATGAGCTTCATAAAGATTCAAGTCAGAGTAAAGTTTTTGCGAAGTATGAAAGCGGAAAAGCTTCGAAGTCTTACCGAGGCGTTCAAAGGCCACTTTGTTTAGGCCCCCTCGGCCCGAAGGTTGGAAGAGCCCCTCCGGCCAAGAGCGCGCAAGGGGGCTGAGCCGAAGGGTGATGAACTCCTCCGTGAGGTCCCTCATGCTCATCTTCGCGGCCACCCTCCGAAGGAGCGAGATCCTCGAGCGAAGGGTGTCGGGGCTTGTCTTCACCACCCCTTCGCGCCGATAAGAGATAAGGGCATTGGTACTCCGAAGGGGAGAGTTCGCGCCGACGGAGGCGTAGAACCATTCTTGATCCCACTTCGAGTACCATTTGCTGTTGGCGGCCCTCGCCGGGAAGGCATCTTGGTACTCCCTCCGAAGCTTGAATTTGGCGCTTCCGAAGGCCAAAGCCCTCTTGACGCGGTCTGCACCCTCCCTCAGCTTCGGTTGGCAGTTGGCGTCGTGAAGGGCGACGAAGACGTCCGTGCGGCCCTCACAACCTTCGGCCCTCATAGCCCATTCAAAAACAGCAAGCCTCGCCACAGTGTTGGGTGAATGTTGAGGAAGCTCGAGGTTGTAAGACTTTAGGACTTCGCTCAACATCCCCATCGCTGGCAGCCCGAGGCCGCTTCGAAGAAGGCTTCGAACAGCACCACTTCGTTAGCCCGAGGCATCGGTATGGCCTCCGACTTCTCTGGAACCCGAAGCTAGATCTTCGCCGCAATCCTCCCTTCACAGGCCCTCCGAACAGACTCCTCTGTGGAGATCGAGGCTCTCATCTCCAGTGTTTGCTCGAACTTGTCGGATGGCGTCCGAAGATCCCTCGGCCCCAACCACCTCGGTGCAGGCTTCATTGCCGCAGCTGCCGCTGCCTGCAGCTGGGCAGAGCTCGAGCTCGGGCCCAAGGCCAAAGCCTTCAAAGCATCCTTCATCGGCATTTTTGTGGAGCTTCGGAGCGAGGGGCTAAAATTAGCGAGGGGTGCTTCGCACGAAGCTAAGAAGGAGAAGAGAGCGAAGGATGCAAGGCGCTGAGAAGAAAGCAAATGAGAGCATGCCGAAGCCGTGTGTGGTCAACCCCTATTTATAGGCGGTAAAAATACCGACGGTTCGTGGGTCGAACCCACTGCCAAGTGGGCCTCCAGCGAAGGCGAAGCGGCTCGGCGCGTAGTAACGGTCATTTTTTATAATCGTTGCAGAGTCAGTTGATATCCCTGAGGTCATTCTGACAGCTGATGCAGGCAGTAGTCACCTGCGCATTTCGAAGTTGCCTTAGGTCCAAGCTCCGAAGGCCTGTTTTCCTTGAAGTTATAATTTTCTGTCATTTGTCCCAAGGGCACACGCACCCCTTCGTCCCGAAGGCCTGCACGCGAGGGGCTACTATTGGGGGAATAGTTTTCCCTTGAACAGGGGCCAAATGACGTCATCCTCCGATAGCCTTTGGCCCGAAGCCCAACACCATCGAAGCCTTCTAGAGTGAAGCCCTCAAGATCCCTTAAAGATTGCCAGAAATTGTCTCAGGCTAACTTCAAAGTTAACCTCTGGGCCTTGTTCGGAGTTAGCCTTCGAGCCTCCTTCGGAGTTAACCTTCGAGCCTTGTTCAGAGTTAACCTTCGGGCTCTGTTCGAAGTTAACCTTCAGGCTCCCTTCGGAGCCCTTCAAGCCAGTCTCCGGACCCTTTCTAGCCAATGCAAAGCTAAGTCTCTGAGACCCCAGTTCGGAGCTCTAGTTCGAAGCCCGAGTTCGGAGCTCAGTTCAGAGTATACTTCGAAGCCTCCCTTGCAGCCTCCGCCTAAAGAGCTCCGGCCCCTGCTCCAAACCCAAGAAATATCTGTACTTCGCTACAGTGTAGAAGCCATACTAGGGGCCCCTCCACCCCTAGTATGTCGTTTAGCTGGTTAAAGATGTGATGTTGTCTGACACGTCTGTAAAGCTGTAAAGCACTTTTGTATAGTAGCTAGCTTCTCTTACCCTTTTTGCCCCTATGAGCCTAGGACTTATAGAGGGCATTTTGGTCTTTTCCTTAAGGCCTGCGTGCCTATAAAAGCAGGGCCAAGCCCTTGTAACAAAAAAGCTTCTCTAGGGGCCATGAAACTCTGGAACTCACTACACTACACCGAGGCATACTATGCCAAATCCACCACAAACTGGACGTAGGGTTATTATCCTCTAGGGTACGTCCGAACCAGTATAAATCCTTTCTCCCTCTGAGAGAACCCTTCGAGGTTCATTCTACACTCCGTATACACACATATAAAACCTGTGTTGTAGCTAACACAATTGCTACAATAATCTTAAAGATTGATATCCATGCCTTTTTGTGCTGAAATTGAAAAGATCCAGGAGGGTTTGTATTGTCGCACTACTTTATTCTAGACTGCTTACTATAGCACTTTGGTATGAACTGGGACATTGAAGAGTATGTCGAGACCAATGCTTTAAGCTTCTGATGGTTTCAACCTAGACTTAGCTTGGTCGATTAGCATAAGGTTGACATGCAAATAACCCCTGGCACTAAAAACAAAAAGGAATCATAAAGCTTGACTTAAATGCATAACAAGTTTGTTGAAGCTCCTTGTGTTTGGATTTGCTTCTCTGGTTAGTATTTCTTAGCTTTTGCATCTCATGCCTTTCCATGTCTAGTATGCTAGTCTGAGTGGTGATGCTTTTATTTGCTAAAATCTAAAAATGCTTGCTCATACTTTTGTTTAGATAGTATTCACATGAGCTTTTCATACAGTACTTTTAGGCAATATTTAAGGCAAATGCTTGTTTTGTACTGTAGTTAGAGTTTCTCATGTTTCAGAAGCTTGCATTTACACTTCGACCTCACATCCCGCTTTGCATCATTTTTATCACCTTGATGTTGCATTGCCAAAGGGGGAGAATTTTTGATATGTTTTTTCCAAAGGGGGATTGACATGTTTTTGCCAAAGGGGGATTGTCATGTTTTTGTCAAAGAGGGAGATCGGGGAGATCTTTTATCAAGTGACATGTTTTGGCTCTTTTCTGAGTTTTTATGGTCACTTGTGCGCTGAACTTGAAACTTTCATCATGTTTCTTTTTGGAGTTGTCAATGCACTCATCAAGGGGGAGATTGTGGAACCAACTGGAGTCGCACTGTTGTTTTTATCTTGGTGATGAGTGATTGACAAGTTTGCTCGATCATGTTGATGAGTGATTAGTTGTTTGCTTGCACCGATGCGATTAGTGTGTGTGTGTGGAGATTGTGTACCGATGGGATCGGTGTGCGTCGCGATTCGTGTTTTGGCTTGTCTCATGTGTGCAGGGTGGATATGCTAGCCAACTGTCAACGACAGGTGATCAAGGGTCAAGCAGGGATCTTGATGCCAGGAGATCAAGGAGGCCGGATGAAGTTGGGGATGATCTCAGGAGTACACGTGAAGATAAAGAAAGACATAGACGGACGAATGATCGAGGCAACGTGTCGATCAAGTCAGCGAAAAGGAGGCCCGTGCAAGTGATCAGGTGGCTCGAGGGGATCGAGAGTGAGAGAGACTTGCTAGCGATCGAGTTCGCGGATTGGTGTCACATCGAAGATCTAGAAGGTTTGTCGGATTCGGCTGAAAACCGTCGTATCAGAAAATGTTTTTAAATTCCAATAAATAGGAGTTTATTTTTCTGTTTAGTCGTCTAGGGTAAGTGTAATCTTTTAGTATTTTTATGAATTTTTAATTATGAAAAATACTAAAAGAATAGGTTAAATGATGTAATAAAATAGGTGTAGACTTTTCGGTATTTTTCTAAATTTTTAATTCTTAAAAATACTCAAGGGTAATTAGGTAATTCTAGTGTAATTAAACCCTAATGACATTTTGGGAAATACCTTTATAGCTTTGCCTATATAAAGGACCCAAGGCCTGGGGGTTTAGGTGGAAATTTGAGAGAGATTTTTGGCTGAACTTTTGGGGGCTGAAACTTGTAGAGAAGGAGCTATCCATTTCACAAAATCTCAGTTCTCTCTCTTGTTTCCTCTCCTTTCTACTGGATCGAGCTTTGCCAGATTTGATACAGCTTTGTCGCTGATCTCCATCGCCAATAGATGTGATCTCTTCTTTGCCAAAGAGTTGCCTGATATTAATCGCTATCCTTGCCAGTAAGTAAACTTCTAATCTCGTTTTCTTCATAGTTTGATACTTCATGAGATTTCTGGTTTTTGTCTTCTGGTTGCTCTAGACCTCCTCTTGTTTTTCATCTATTGCCAGGCATCTACAACATCTTTGTTCTAGCTCTTCTATGCTGTGCTGCTTCCCCAACTATTTCAGTTTAGATTCTTGCCTTGGTTCTATTTGATTCTTCGTTGAACTGATCAGAGCAAGACCTCTGTGTGCTTGAGCACTGAGTTCTGAAATTTCTGGTTCTTGAATACTGCTTCTAAAATGTTCTGTCATGATCTGTTCAGTATTGTTTCTGATCAAATTTTACAGTGTTTGCTTGGAGATTCCAATCTCTGAATAGTTCCTATTCTTGAGTGTCATCATTCTGAGATACTTCAATTTTCTTGAGCACCGCTGAATTTATTTGTAAAACAGCTTGAAAGCCATTGCCAAAGTTTATCTACCAATTTGGCTTTCAGTTGTTTCTCTGAATTTTTTTATCTGAGTGCCTAGAGTATTTATCAATTGGTTTTCAATTTCAGTTGCACTCTTGGGAATCCTATTCTATTTTTCATCAGCTTATGCAAGTGTAATGTCATTGGTACTTGTTTTGTAGCTCTGGTTGAGGGTTAAAATTGTTGATTAGCTTTTCTCTGATTGAATACTGCTGAACACATATTACCTTAAACTTGGTGTTGATTGGAGATTACTTGTTAGTTTGAATTACATCACAGGTCTGAATCAGTACTGCATCTGAGCAGTTGAACTCGAATGATCTAACAACATTACTGCTTTCTGTCTGTTTCGTTTTCTTCTGAATTAATTTCATCTCTCCACTGCCAAGCACATAAATCTTACTAGAAACAAGATTGCAGGACCTGTTGTGCATTATTGGCAAAATAGCCTTGTGCGTTTCTTTTGACCAGATCTGTTTTGCAATTGCTTGAATAGTGTTGTTCGGCCAATAGCTCTGCATCAAATTTATTCTGTGTATTCATCTTTGTCATGATTTTGGTTTGTGATTTATTCTTGTTGACGAAGAAATGCGCCCCCGCACTTGGGCCGGTTCGACATCCAAAAGTATCGCAATGATACCGACGTCGTGTTCCGACTACCCTGGATAGTGACAAGGGATTTGGAGTCGCCGGACAATCAGATAAATAACTTAGTATTTTAATCCGATTGGCCGAAAGTATTGATAGCAATGTAAATAGTAACAAAATGACCAAAATACCTGGAATCGGCCAATTCGGAGGCCGATTCGGAGTAATAGCAGGTGCTGGTCCGAAGGGTCCTTGGGACGCCTTCGGCCTCAAACCCAGTTAGACCGGAGGTACAACCCCGGGTGCCCCGAAGTCAGATGCGAAGCACGACTCTGGCGATTGGAGCGGCAAAGCCTCGTCGGTCGGATCGACCGTGCTCTCCCGGTCACACAGAGCGAAGGGACCTCCGGACGTCGACCTTCGACCGCGCGGAGCTCTGGCGCGCAGGGCTTCGGAGGGATTAGACTTCCGCTTCGGCGTGCCCGGTGCGAAGGATCCCGGTCGGACCAGCGGAGGGCCATTGGTCAGACCGTATGTTGTCGACAACGACGTGACGAGGGGCTCCGGTCAGACCGGTACCTCAACGCCGGTCGGACCAGGGTAACAGATCCGATATGTTGAGCCTCGGCAACCATAGCAAATGATCCCCAATTGCCCCGAAACTTTGTGAGGATGTTTAATGAGACAATTGGCCTGCAAAAACAATAATAGATCAAACACAATTCAGCCAGAGGGCCAAATTGCCAGGTAGGGGTGATAAAACCGATAAAAAAGATAGCAATCCATTACGTGGATTAACGGGAGGTTCACAAGCGAACTATCAAGGGTTACCGTGATTACGGATGCGGCAGATGGAGGGCTTTCAAGCAAACCCACGAAGATGCAGAAAAGTAAAGAAAGTAAAAACGATTCAAAGTCAGGGCTTTGGATTGGTATGCCGGGGGGCTTGAATCGGCCTTCCCCCTAGTATTTATAGGGGGTAGACTAGTTATCCCTGGCTAGAGATAGAGTTAGATGTGTCCAAAACTCTTTTGAGATAAGTTTTGGGTGAAAATATCTCGAATCCCACTTGGATCTGAAATCCAGACCCTGGCCGGTCTGACCGAGCCCATGGATTCGGTCTGACCGGACCTGGTCGGTTGGACCAGCCTACCATAGCCGGTCAGACCGGCCTTTGCCAGGTTGACATGTTTTCGGTCAAAAATACTATTTTCCAGTATTTTCCTAGTTTGACCATTAATGCCATTTTTTGCTATAAACACATGCCCCTGCCTTTTAGCGAACTTAGTGAGCTAAAAGCACGACGAGCCTTGGGCGATACCTGCAATATCGGCCTTTTAACACTTCAGGCATTTTTCCACACACTTGGGAAGTACTTTTTTAAATATCTACCATTCAAAGCCTTTCGAAATCGCTCTCCTTGTAAAGACTCTAGGACATATGCGTTGCCTGGAGCGATTCCGACTACCTTAAAAGGTCCTTCCCAACTAGGCGACCATTTACCGAATTTTGAACTCGTAGTGCCTAATGGCAAAATCGTATTCCATACTAAATCATTGATTTGGAACGATTTTGCCTTGACCTTCTTGTTGTAGGCCCTATCTACTCTTCTTGTATCTCTCTCTATTGCCTCCAGAGCCTTGAACCTCTTATCGGTCACCTCTTCTAAATTATCCTTTAGAAGTGTCTCATATTCGTCGACCGATAAGCCATCTTGTTTAAGAAATCTAAGTGAGCCGAGATCCACCTCTACCAGTAGAACGACTTCTTGTCCATATACTAACTCATAAGGACTGACTTTAGTGGCACCATGCTTTGCAACTCTACTAGCCCATAAAGCTTTAGAAAGTACCTCGTGCCACCTTTTTGGGAACTCCTCAATCTTTTTCTTGATCAATTTAATTACAGTTTTGTTACTAGACTCGGCCTGGCCATTGGCCTGAGCATAATATGGGGAGGAATTTACCAATTTGATCCCATAGTATTCGGCAAAGTCCCTCACCTCTTTAGCGACGAATGAGGTACCTTGGTCCGTATTGAGAGTTTGGGGAATGCCAAATCTATGTATAATGTGTTTCAAGATGAAATCAATTACCATCGAAGTAAAGTTTCCATGGTAATACTTCAATCAAAGTGACTTCATCGCCCCAATTGACATCCACGTGGTGATCTACTATAAAATTAGCAATGACTTGGCCTTTCATGGATTTCAATGGTTCATAAGCCAAATCATATTCGATTAATGCATACGCCCACTTGCCGATTCTACCACTTAGAATCGGCTTTTGTAACATGTATTTTATGACATCTGTTTGGCAAGTTACAATACATGTGCTAGGGAGAAGGTAATGACATAATTTGGTACACGCATAATAGAGGGACAAACATAAACGCTCCACAAACACGTACCTGGTCTCAGCATCCAGAAGTCGATGACTCAAGAAGGTGACGAGTACTCCTTCCCTTCAACGTCTTGAGTCAACACGGCCCTAATCACGCTGTCCTCCGCGGCAATATAAAGCCAAAATGGGATCCCGGCCTTCAGCACCCTTACCACCAGTGGCGTCGATAAGCACTCTTTGATTTTCTTGAACGCACATTGCTGGCTTGTCCCCCAAGTGAACTCGACTTCATTTTTTAGCCGAAGTATTGGGACGAAAGCATCAATTTTCCCAGACAGATTGGATATAAAGCGCCACAAATAATTAACCTTGCCTAGCAATTTCTGTACATCTTTCTTACATGTCGGCGCTACACATCCCCTAATTTTCTCAAGCCTCTTGGGATCAATTTCAATGCCTCTTTCATGAATCATGAATCCCAAGAACTTACCCGCCGACACACCAAAAGCACATTTGAGTGGGTTCATTTTCAAGCCATACCGGCGCATTCTTTCGAAAGCAACTTTCAAATCGGCGAGGTGGTTCTCCATAGCGTCCGATTTGACCACAACATCATCTATATAAACTTCTAACATAACCCCTAGCAAGTCATGAAAGATCAAGTTCATGTCACGTCGGTATGTGGCGCCAGCATTCTTTAAACCAAACATCATTACTACCCATTCAAACAAACCGACAAAACCTGGGCAGCGAAAAGCCGTCCTAAAAACGTCTTCTTCGGCCATAAAGATTTGATTATAGCTAGCGTTGCCGTCAAGAAAACTTAGTACCTTATGTCCCGAGGCATCATTGATCAACATGTCGGCTATCAGCATGGGATACTCGTCTTTCGGGGTAGCCTTGTTCAAATCCCTGAAATCAACGCAGATGCGGATCTTGCCACTCTCCTTCTTCTCGACAAGCACGATGTTAGCGACCCATTCTGCGTACCTGCATGGCCTAATAAAACCTGCTGCTAATAAACGTTCAATCTCCTCTTTAACTCGGTCATAGATGGTCGAATTGAAGCGGCGCGACGGCTGTTTATAAGGCCTAAATCCAGGTTTGATGGGGAGCCTATGCTCAACAAGCTCTCAGCTTAGCCCGGGCATCTCTCTGTAATCCCATGCGAAGCAATCAACATACGATCGAAGAAACTTTATTACTTCGACCTTTACACCATTATTCAGATTCTGATTTACAAACGTCGGCCTTGGAACACTACCATCTCCTATGTCTACTTGTTCCAAAGGGTCGGCCGACGAGAAGCCTTGACCTAATTTCTCTACCTGGCTAAAGTCTTCGATGGCTTCGGCGATACCATCTTGAGAAGACCGATATTGCTCCACGCGAGACTTTAACCAATCAAGATTAGCGCTAGACATTCTCTTATCTTAGACACAATCGAGCCACACCGGAAATAGGAATGAATCTCCCCTTTGATACGCTGACGAAGTCATAATCCGAGAGATCTCGTCCCGACAAACACTCTATCTCCTCGTGGGTGGCGTCGCCGGATGCATTGGCCAAACTAACATGGGCCAATGTATCGGCGTGCACTATCTCAACTTCATCACCATCCCATTGTATGAGGCGCTGATGCAAGGTGGATGGTACGCACTGATTTGCGTGGATCCAGTCACGCCCAAGCAATACATTATAGTTACCCTGTACGTCGATGATGAAGAAAGTGGTAGGTAGCATCTTATTTCCCATCATCAGTTCCAGGGATAGTACCCCCTTGGCTTCCGTTGTATCGCCGTTGAAGCTGTTGAGGGTGACATTGGACTTTTTAGGTCATCTTCGTCTTTACCGAGCTTCCTTAGAAGGGAGTACGACATTAGGTTCACGGTGGCACCGCCATCGACAAGCATTCTCGAGATAGGCTTCCCGTCGATGTGTCCCCTTATGTAGAGGGGTCTCAAGTGACGGTTCGTATCTCCGGGCTTCTCGAATACGGTGTCTCGTGGACCAAGGTCTAGCTAAGTGACCCCGGTCTCCTCCTGCAGTGGAGCGAACTCGAAGGGCAACATGATGACGCCGACATCCATCGCCTGAGAAGCAAGCCCCTCGGAGACGGCAGTGTAGTCGTCGTCGAGCAAATCGTCTTCATCGGAGCTAACGACGGGGGCCGAGTCATCGACTATGACCGGCCTGGGTCTCCAGACTTTCTTCATGGTGGGCCGAGGACGGATCTCCTCAAAAAGTGTCTCGTGCCTCCTCGGCCTTCTGTTCTCGTATCTCCTGTGCGCGCAAGCATTGCAACCTCCTCTTTTGTGATTTGGTCATCCCTGGGGCGCCCATGATGGCTGAGGACGGGTGCCGGGTGCCATGGTCTTGCTTCTAACACTTTTAGCCGAAGGGGACCTGCTTGTATCGGCCTCGAGCGCCTTGCATTTGCCATGAGAGGTCTCCTGGTCCTGATCGGTCGGACCGGCCGTGGCGGGCCAGTCAGACCAGGCTGTGCCGAAAACTGTCGTAATGTCGGTCGGACCGGTGAGAAACCATGTTAAAGAACATGGGTTTGATACTCCAGATGTGATGAGTGATTGTCAACGGAAGTCAAAGGAAGAGAAAGGAAGACCTGTCGAGTCTGAGGCACGTGTGACTCAGGTACACGGGTAGCGAGCGACGGCCGGGCAAAGGAGCCGTGGAGTCGGGCTGGCCCAATCTGGGTACATGAGCTAGGAGCGGCAGATGAGGGCATCTCCAACAGAGGTTGTATTTGGGGTAGTAAATTGAAATATAGGGCCCAGAGAGTTTTGCCCCCTCCAACAGTGGCCCTATTTCTTAAATTTTTGCTAAACATGTTTAGGGCCTCGGTAGCGGGGGGCATATTTGTGGCCGAGGCATCGCGGGCCGCATCCGCTCGCGCCCGATTCTTAACTGTCTGTGAAACTTTAGGTCAAGTCGATGCCGCCGCTCCGCCACGCCGCCGATGCCCTACGTGACAAATCAATCCCAGCGCCGCCGCTCCCTGGTTCGTCTCTAGATCTGCCCTGATTTTGTTCCTCAGATGTGCGGTGCCACCACCTAACTTCTTCGTCCTCGTGCTGTGCGCGGCCATCCGGTGACCTGCAGCTTTGTTCCGCCACCTCCCTTCGTCTGCCTGATTTGCGCCGGTGCCAGTTTCTCCTCCAAGGCACTGATGATGTCCAGCAGAGTGCCTTCTAAGAGCCGTCGATCTGGTTTGAATACGGCTCTTAATTCCATCGGCAAGCAAGGAGGTGGACACGACAGCGGAAGGACCCCTGCCGGAGGTGTTCATGTGGAAGTTGCTGGTACAACATATGGGTTGTACCATGATCCCTCATCGACCATGCCTGGATTTAGGTATAACCCGTTGTTGTCAATTTTCATGAACATTTCAATCTGTTGCTGAAATTGTGGTTGTCATTTGGTGATTTGATAATTGTGGGTGCCAATCTGCTGTGAATGGATACATAGGTCTCAATTAGGATGCTGACACGAACTAAGATGGACTTGATAAATTCAATTGTGGCTAAATCATTTTTGTTCAGTGAAGATTGTAGTACTAAATCATTTTTATGACTGTCAAGTGCTAAATCATTTTTGTTCATTGAAGACTGTAGGTGCTAAATCATCCATACTTGTCGATTAACTTGATTCACTTTTTTTGCAGCACTATGCCATCCCAAGATTATCCAAATAGTGGTTACTACACGTCTCTTCTGTCCTAATATGATACCTACGAGTTCAGTCAGGAGGACCGTGTTGAGGTTGAAAATGAAGTTATAGAGGTATCGCGAATGCATGGAATGAACTCAGAATCAAATATGAAGGGTCGGTCAAAAAATTTCAGTGAAGAAGAAGACAATTTACTCGTTTCTGGATGGCTCAATGTTGGACAAGATCCAATTGATGGAAACCAGCAAAAAAAATGCAACTTTCTGGGGACGAGTAGAGAAGTATTACCATGAGCATAGAACATTTGAGTCCGACCGTAATTGGTCATCACTGAAGCATAGATGGGGTACTAAAAGGAAGTATCTATTTTTCAAGGCTTCCACGAGAGCGTAGAAAGAAGGAATGAAAGTGGTAAAACAAGTAATGATAAGGTAACTAATATTTATTCTATTTCTCTTTAGTCACCTTACATGAAGGATATGATTTCTTTTTGTATTGTTGTTTTGGCAGATTGTCGAAGCAAAAACAATGTTTCAGCAGCTACAAAAGAAGGCATTCTGTTTATTCCATGCATGGAACATCCTTCGTCATGAACCAAAGTGGGCAGCTGAACGAGAATCTAGGAATGGCAAAAATAATCTTGAAGCTGTCAATGGTACTGATGAAGCTAACCCCAATGCTGCAAGGCCACCAGGAAGAAAGGCTGAGAAGGCGGCGAGGAAACGCTCAGATTCTGATGCAGATCATTTCATTGAGGAGCTAAAGAAAATGAGAGAAGATCGACAACACATAGAGAAAGAACGAAAAGAACGTGATGACAAGTTGTACAATCTAGAGAAGCAAAAGATGGACCTTGAGCAAGAACAACATGACAAAATGATAATGGAGATTGACACAAGCACCATGGACAAGGAAGCACAACTATACTTCAAGTTGAAGAAAGAAGAGATTTTGGCGCGCCGCTTTGGATGTAATTAGTAGTAATAGTGGTGTGAACTGAATCTTGTTATCTTCTTTAGCTGATGATGGTGTGAACTGAATCTTGTTATCTTCTTTAGCAGATTATTTTCAAGTGTGATATTAAACATTCATTTCATGTGTGATCTGTACCTTTCTCAAGTGTGATATTAGTTTCAGGTTGCAGTATGAAACTAATACTGATTACAAGTGGGAAGTGAATCTATGCAAAATGAAACTTATATGAAAACAGAGAATTAAACTGAAACTAATACTGATTAAATGGATATTGATACTGATTACAAGTGTAAACTGAAACTGAAAACAGAGAATTAAACTGAAACTAATACTGATTAAATGAATACTGATACTGATTACAAGTGTAAACTGAAAACAGAGAATGAAACTGAAAACAAAGAATGAAACTATTGTCGGTGCCCTTGTCGCTGCCACAAATGTTCCACTAGGTCATTCTTCAGCTGATAGTGAATCTGAGAGTCGCGAATTTCTTCATGCTTCTTAACGAATGACACAAAATCTGATGTCGGTGCACGTGAAACGAAATGCCTAGTTTCAACAGCACCTCTTTCATATGGTGATTCAATACGGCCTAGATCTCGCTCATCTTCAAGTACCATATTATGCATTATGATGCAGGCAGTCATAATGTCTCGAAGTGTGGCTTCATCCCATAAACAAGCTGGTTGGTGAACAATCTGAAATCGAGCCTGCAATACACCAAATGCATGTTCCACATCTTTTCTTTGTGCCTCTTGAGCAGTAGCAAAATGATTTTCCTTCAAACTTGCCGGGGCCTTTATAGTTTTGACAAATGTGGAGCAATTAGGATAGATCCCATCAGCTAGATAATATCCCATATCGTAATTGTGTCCGTTAATTGTGTACTGAACTGGTGGAGCTTCACCTTGCACAAGTCTGTCAAAAAGATGAGATCTGTGCAGAACAATTATATCATTGTTCGACCCAGGTAGACCGAAAAATGCATGCCATATCCATAAATCATTAGACGCGACAGCCTCTAGTATAATTGTTGGTTCTTTGCCATGGCCACAATACATCCCTTGCCAAGCTGTTGGACAATTTTTTCACTTCCAATGCATACAGTCGATACTACCAAGCATTCCAGGAAATCCACGTCGTTCGGCAATATTAAGCAATCTAGATGTATCATCTTCATTTGGAGGCCTAAGATATTTCTTGCCAAAGACCTCACGAACAGCCCTCACGAACCTTCTTAAGCACTCAATTGCAGTACTTTCTCCAATACACACGTACTCATCAACATAATCGGCTGGGACGGCATATGCTTGCTGCCTATAAGCAGCAGTTACCTTCTGTAAGCTAGAAAATCCAAGAGCTCCAGCAGCATTTCTCCTTTGAACAAAGTAATTATCATGTTCCTCAACGGCCTGAGCTATACGAAGGTAAAGTGAGCGTCTCATACGAAAACGACGTCTGAAAAACTTGTCGGGGTATGTTGGACGTTCTGAAAAGTAGTCCCGATACAACTTCATATCATATTCTTGCCTACTCCAATCATGAACCTGATGTCCAGCAACAGAACCAATACAACCTCTAGGTGTCATTTGCAATCTCTTCCAGTATCGACCAATCAAAACAAGACTTGCCATATGAATTTCATCATCAAGTTCATCATCCTCCTCATTAACTAATCTTCGCTTACTACCAATCATACCTATGTTAAGAACAGATAAACTAACTTAAGAAACAACACTTCGAAAAAGAACTTTGAAACAACGATTAGAAAAAACATACCTGATCACTTCAGACAAACGAGACCTATAGAGATGTGCGAACACAATCAAGGCGCCTCAGCTCCTTTCCTCTTGCAACTGCCGAGGGGCTTCACCTCTTCTTGCCGCCTGCAGCAGGGTTCATTTGTGTAGGGATCGTTGCATTCATTTGTGCAGGAACTGAAGCCGGTCATGAAGGAATGTGACACCGAAGCCTACGGCGGGAAAGGGCTGTGCCTAAAAAAATAGCGCCAACTGAGTTAGTTAAGTTTGTTTCAGGTTTAGGGCCTCATTGTTGGATGGCAATATTTTTTAGAGTCTCAAATTCAATAAATGAGTTGCTAATACAAATTATAGGGCCCAATTATAGCTACCCTTGTTGGAGATGCTCTGATCCACTAGTCTGTTGACTGGGTTTGACTTAGGTACACGGGCGGCGAGCGATTGCCGGGCTGAGGAAGCTGCGGGGTCGGGTCGGCCCAATCCGGGTACCCAGTGCGAAGACGGTGGACGCTTTGTCAGTTTCAACGCAAAACTAACAACCTATGATTATTTTGTTTTTAGGGTATTAATATTTAGTTTTTAAGTTTAGTATATTTTTATTTGAGTCAGGTGATTTTTCTAAGAATATTTTAGTAATTTTCGGAATTTATTTTAGAGTCAGTTTAATTTACCCTAGGGATAAATTAGTCTTTTCATGTATTAGGAGTCGCCTATAAATAGGCCTCTATCCCCTTGGGGATAGATGAATGCTAATTTCAAGATCAATCTATAGTCCACGTTTGGTTTACGGCCGCAAGCGATTTTTATTTTTAGTGATTGTTTCTTCTGTGGTCAATCAAATCGAAGTCGCTAGAGCCGGCGTCCACAGCGCCAGGGCAGCACGCCGGTTTTCCTCCGCCATTTTCAGTAGTGCACGCGTTTCCCTAGCAGCTATCAGCAGGCGGTGCGGTCTTCCAGCAGCAGGAGCAGCACTCCTTCATGGACCCCACCGGCAACAGCAGCAAAAGCAGCGCAGCTCTTCGTTTCTCTCTCTGTCGGCGTCTGGTGCGGGCCCCATGGAAAACAGCAGCCTTTCGGCTGGCTGTGTGCTGTTTGCAGGCAGGCGGCAGCCCCGAGCGCGTGGTTTTTCTGGGCGGCAGCAGCAGGCTACGGTGGCGGGGTCCACGCTCCCAGCCTAGTCGGCTGCTACAATGATAGGCGCACGTTTTTTTCTTGCGTGGTAATTTTCCAGGTAGCACACGGCGGGTTTCTTTTCCTGACTTCCTCCGCGCGCACGGCAGCAGTTCCGGCGAGAGCAGTTCGAGGCGTACAACGACGATGACAACCGCAGGTAATCAATCTAATCTCCTAGTTTCTAGGTAGATCAATTAGCTAGATAAACATCTATTATTTTCTTAGCCTACTGTTTTTGTTTATTAATCTCGTTGTTAATATTTATCCGCTAGAAAATTATTAGTACTCGCACAATTTTTATCTAAGTATTTTAATCTGCTCATATAAAAGGAAAAGAAAAATTTATTAGTCGAAATAAATTTTTATTCTAGTTTTCACATGAAATATTTTAGGTTTATATCAGAATTAATTTTTGAATGATCCCTACTTTATTTATTTGATTGGTAGTTTATTTCTAGACTGCAATATAAATAATTAGTAATTTATCTAGGTGGTTTTATTTACTGCAGTATTTTTATTTAGTTTAATTTCAATATCATTTTAATTAGGACACCGATCATCTTTAGGCTAAACCATTTTAATTCAAGCAATTTTCTTTGCTAATATTATTTGTTTGGTTAGGTTGTTTTGGGTGTAGGGATTAGGATATCATTTAGCGATAAATTTTTAGGCGCCCATTCATCCCCCCTCTGGTCGCTACTTTCGGTCCTACAACCGGCCACAGTAGATCGGTCGGACCGATATTCTGCTGAGTCTTCGCGCATTCTCGTCGGGGTATCCTTCGGGATTGGGACCTCCTGGGATCCGACCTTGATGATTAGAACCTACGAGGCGTCTCTATCTTTACCTCGGTTCTGGCGGACCATGGACAGGTGATGAACAATGTTGTTATCCTGTGCTGGGGTGTAAGTGTTCGTAGCCGAATATTGCCCGAAGTTCTCCGGTGGCGGAGGCCAAACCGAATCCACCGCCCAGCAGTAGGGCGGCGGTATCAGGGCCTCTAGAAGCCTCGTCCACTGAGTGCCGACCCCATCGGCTAGTTGGGGGTCCGGCCACGTCGATGGGACCTCGGACTAGACCAGCAAGGGGTCCTGCCAAGCCAGAGGTACATTAGCCCATGGCGGAGGTGGGCCCGGCCACTGGAAGCCGAATCCATTTGGGAACTGCAAACCGCTCGAAGGGGGTGGGTTCGGCCACCGAGGCCCGGACCCATCCGGAGGCTGGAAACCCTCCGAAGGAGGTGGACCCGGCCACTGAGGCTCGAAGCCTCCCAGAAACAAGGACCAAGCCGGGGGAGGGTTCGACCAATGAGGCCCAAACCCTGTCGGAGGTTGGGACCAACCCGGAGGAGGGTTCGGCCACTGAGGTCCAAATCCTACCGGCTGCTGCATCCACTCCGGGGGAGTGTTCGGACCTCGAGGTCCGAACTTGTTACTCACGGGACTCATCCTCCTAGGGGGCTTCGACCGTCCCGAAGCCCGTGGGCGAACACCTTTCTCTCGGACCTTTGCTGGTGCTTGTCCAAGAGCATTTTGTATGTCACCTTCGGCCTTCTGCGATGCTTGGCCGGAGATGATGACTTAATATTTTCTTTACACACTCCCACCTCCAGATTCTTTGGTACAAGCGTGCGTGTGCGAGCGTCTCCTATGACGATCGCCTTTCCCTTAGCTGACTCGGTCTGCTCTGGTCGAATCAACATCTTCTTCCCTTCTAGATCGACGATGTTCATGGGGAAAGGGTCTTTGTCTAATTTCATTTTTCGATTTGCTTCTATTTTCAATCGTCCTTCCTCTATGGCCGATTGTACCTGTCGACGAAAAATGTTACAATCGTTAGTGTAGTGAGAGTGCGAGTCATGCCACTTACAGTAGGGACGCTTTTTTAACTCGTCGGCGGATGGCATGACTTGCCCTTTCGGTAGCCGTAGAAGTTGTTTTTTCAATAGGAAATCAAATATTTTATCACATTTAGTCACATCGAACGAATATCTAACTTCATTAGGTCGACTCTTAGAGGGAGATGGCCGCAATTCGGAGCAGGCGACGGGTTTAGACTTCGTGCTCCAAGTCCATTCGGCTGTGTAGGTGTCGGCCGGATCCTATTCTTCCTCGGATTCTTCCTCGTCGGAGTGCCCCATGGTGTGGATCTCAGCCCTTGGTTTGTTAAAAGTTTTGACGAATTTTCTATCTCTGGCCTGGCCTTCCTGGACCAGAGCCTGCTGCAATACCTGGCTAACGTCCAAGAGGTTTTGATTGTCCATACGCTCCTTAATTTCTTCTCGTAGGGCATTGCATACTAGATCTGCTAGATCCCTTTTCGATATGTTTAGGCTAAAACATTTATTCCTGGTATCCCTAAAACGTTTAACATACTCAGAAACACTTTCGCCATATTTTTTCCTAACTGTTGTGAGGTGTGATAGCCTAAGCTCGGTCTCGCCTGTGTAAAAATAATCATGAAACTTCTGCTCCAGTTGAGCCCATGTTTGGACGAAGTTCTGTGGGAGTGCCCATCTGAGTTTTAATGCATCCGATCAGCTAGCTTCGCCACATTGTGCTAGAAACTGGCTAACGTGTTCTAATGTAGATTTACTACCCTCGCCATCAAATTTCGTGAAATCTGGGACTCTATAGCCGCGAGGATATGGAATAGTGTCAAAGTGGTCGGGATATGGTTTTCGATAAACCCTAGCTCTATCCCGAGGCACAAAGCCGGTGCATTCCCTAAATAGTGCGCGAATGCGCTCCTCGATATCGTCGTGATCTAATGCTTGCGCGCGCCTTTCATGTGGTGGCGGGACGTGTGGTGGTATATCGACATGCTCTTGCCTATGCTGTGGAGTGGGAGTGTGATGTGGAAGCGGTGGCGGTAGAGCAGGCATGGGTGTAGGCAGTGGTGGTACCTGGTAAGCTGGGTTTGCCTATCTATAAGAGGAATCATGTGTTTCGGCTGTGGAGGAAGTAGCCGGAAACGTGATGGTTCTTCCGGTATTACCATCGGTTCTGCTGTAGATATGATGTGCTGGCGGAATACTAGTAATTGGTGCCGGTGAATCGGCCTCAGTAAAACCAAATCTTCTAAACACTGCCACCACTTGCGAGACAACTGCGGGTTCTAGTTTATTGGCTAGCGAAGCGTTAACCGCTTGATCAACAAACGCAGCTATCCTACGGTCTACTTGTGAGGCGGATAAAGGGGGTGATGACGGGCGTACCTGGGCCAAGTTGAGGTTGTCACGCATGACGAAGCCTGAGCGTGTCTTGATGCAATCTCTATGCATCAGTTCTTTGAGTTCTCTCTTTTTCGCTTCGATCTTTGCTCGGTCCTCCTCAGATATGTCCGCCATGGTGGGTGTTATAATGTTGCGGTCGTCGATGTCCACGCTTCCCACAATGTTCGTCGGCGATGTAGTGGAGGTAGACGTAGTTGACGTACCCACCGCTGATGTAGAGGTAGTAGTCATGGTTGGCGCCGTCCCCAGCGGAGTCGCCAGAAAGTGTGTTGACACAGAAATGCGGCCCCGCACTTGGGCTGGTTCGATGTCCAAAAGTATCGCAACGATACCGATGCCGCATTCCGACTACCCTGGATAGTGACAAGGGATTTGGAGTCACCAGGCAATCAGATAAATAACTTAGTATTTTAATCTGATTGGCCGAAAGTATTGATAGCAATGTAAATAGTAACAAAATGTCCAAAATACATGGAATCGGCCAATTCGGAGTAATAGCAGGTGTTGGTCCGAAGGGTCCTTGGGACGCCTTTGGCCTCAAACCCGGTCAGACCGGAGGTACAACCCTGGTCGGACCGAAGGGTTGCGAAGGGGCTTTGGGCGGTGCCCCGAAGTCAGATGCGAAGCGCGACTCCGGCGATCGGAGCAGCGAAGCCTCCTCGGTCGGACTGACCTTGCTCTCCTGGTCACACCGGGTAAAGGGACCTCTGGACGTCGACCTTAGACCGTGCGGAGCTCCGGCGCGCAGGGCTTCGGAGGGCTCAGACTTTGGCTTCGGCGCGCCCGGTGTGAAGGATCCCGGTTGGACCGGCGGAGGGCCGTCGGTCAGACTGGATGTTGCCGACAACGGCGTGACGAGGGGCTCCGGTCAGATCGGTACCTCAACGCCGGTCGGACCGGGGTAACAGATCCGATCTGATGAGCCTCGACAACCGTAGCAAATGATCCCCAATTGCCCCCAAACTTTGCGAGGATGTTTAGTGAGACAATTGGCCTGCAAAAACAATAATAGATCAAACACAATTTGGCCAAACAGCCGAATTGCCAGGTAGGGGTGATAAAACCGATAAAAAGGATAGCAATCCATTACGTGGATTAACGGGAGGTTCACAAGCGAACCAGCAAGGGTTACCGTGATTACGGACGTGGCAGACGGAGGGCTTTCAAGCAAACCCACGAAGATGTGGAAAAGTAAAGAAAGTAAAAACTATTCAAAGCCGGGTCATTGGATTGGTATGCCGGGGGGCTTGAATCGGCCTTCCCCCTAGTATTTATAGGGGGGTGGACTAGTTATCCTTGGCTAGAGATATAGTTAGATGCATCCAAAACTCTGTTGAGATAAGTTTTGGGCGAAAATATCTCGAATCCCTCTTGGATCTGAAATCCAGACCCTGGCTGGTCTGACCGAGCCCATGGATCCGGTCTGACCGGACCTAGCTAGTTGGACCGGCCTACCATAGCCAGTCAGACCAGCCTTTGCTAGGTTGACATGTTTTCGGTCAAAAATACTATTTTCCAGTATTTGCCTAGTTTGACCATTAATGCCATTTTTTGCTATAAACAATTATGTTCATCATCCAGTATCAGGCGCTAGTGCCACCACTATCCTATTTCATCCAAGTCGAACTGCTAGGAGGTTCTGAATACACCCTTTTATTTAGAGAGACATTCCTTAGTCACCCAATTTCCTTTGTCGAGCTTGCCAACCGCCCTACACTCCGCTTGTACACGTGGGACCGAGTGGGCACGCCAGCCGCTGGTTTCTACGTGCGTGTCCCAGCATTGTTCCATCCTTCCTCAACCGAGCGCATCTCAATGACCGACTGGACAAAGTAATTCGGCACCTCAAAGTTTGACTAGAGAAGAAATTTTCCTGAGTTATTTTTAAGTGCTCTCAAATTATTCAATTCCTGTTAAATCACTATAGGTTTTGCATACTTCTTTAGAGGTGCGTTGGGTGATTTGAAAAGGCCATCAATTCATGAGAATTTGTCAAGGCGCCTATTCACCCTCCTCTAGTCGCCTATTCCGATCCTACATAAACAAATATCGTGCCTCTGATGTCATTTGTGATTGCGCATTATCGTGTCAGTTAGATCAATCGACGCTTTCACATGTTGGTTTATAACAAGTGGTATAAGAGCCATGGTTGCATTGAATCTTGAGATGTTGTGTGAAGAATCACATGGACGCACGCGGATCATGCTCAATGGGTGCTAGGAAAATTAGTTGATTTGGTGCAAGGTGGTGCATGGTGGTGATCGATAACTCAATCGGTGGAGTCGAACACTTCAGTCAGGAGGCTTGAACTGTTCGATGGGCTACAATTGGCGATGATTTCTGATTTAGAGGTAGAGAGTTCAAACTGGAAGTTTTGATAGGGATATTAGAAGTTCCGATAATTTTTGGGTTGTAGACCGAGAGTCCAAATCAAAAGTTCTTATCTAGGATCGGAAGTTCTGAGGCGGACTGTTGGTGTCTTTTTTGGTCACACGCGTGGCCTGGGAGATCTTCTTAACTCCAGTGCATGTCCTATAATCTTAGTAAAAAAGGTTCTGAGCGTGCCAATCAGTTTGACCATGCAATTGATAAGGAATCAGAGAGAAAACGTTAGTAGCAACGCCGATCGTCTATCGAGCCGATGATTGTTGTGAGAATATAATAAACATGAATAAACGCGTTGATCGGCCATAGGGCCGATGGCCATGTCCATGCTATCGGGCTGACAATGCTATCGACCGATAGGGTGAAGTCCTTGCGCATTAAGGCCGATAAGTGTTTCCCAGATGCAAGTAGAATATAATGTGGAATTAAAGATAACCTATCGTCTTGTACTCTGATAGAAACTAAACTTAGCATACCAAACAACGTATCAATACTATTAAATTACCGTAACCACAAGATCAGACCTAACAAAGACAGTTGCTAGTCACGAGAAATCAATAACATTTCAACACATCGGACACACTTCATTTAGATGAATGGTATATAACATGAACCAGATACAATAGAATAAGATGTTAGACTTAACCGATGAAGCCTCAAACTATGACACCTAATTCATGTCAATCTAACTGATCAAAGTGATGCCGCTTTAGACCTAGCAAATACACAAAGATAAACCGGCGATCGCACTGACCATACCAATGCCACAAGAGATCGATATGATGCATCCTTGAAGAACATGGACCTAGTCGATGTGAATATCGGGGTGGAGGGACTCACCTCTTCACCGGAGATTAGAAGTTCTAATCCATCCAAAACTTGAATTCTAAGCCTATTGAGCTGGAATTTTCAGAACTAGATATCGATCACTTGTAGATTCTTTACCTAAATTTGTTTTGCAGAGAATGATGTGAATGGTATGGCCTTGTTGAGTATGTATGAGATGCATTGCATGTAATTAATATGGTCTGTGTGTCATGATTATTTACAACCCAAGGTTGTTCAATGGTTGTATGACCTGCGTGTTGACCTGTGATACTTTGACTCATTCAACTAGTATATGTGCTATTATTTGTAATAGGATAGTATAGGTTCATGGAGGTCATAGGCGCACACAAATTACGGGAGCCATGGAGATGGAGATCACCAAGTGAAGGGGGGCATACTATGTCACAGTCAATGTGTTGCTTGTGGTGCTTACTTATGTTCTTGTCATACTATACTTGCATGTTTCGTGCGCGCTAGGGAATGTCACCTTGCTAAAATAGTTTTCCCCCAGAAAATTAAGTATTGATGTTCTTTCCAATAGCTGCACCTACCAAGGATCTCGATCATCGATAGTAGGTTTGCCAAAGTAGGGTGATATCTTTTATCTTGACCAGTTAGGGTGGAAGTCGGACTACCACACACATAGTATTGGTTTGCTTAACAAAGCTATCAAAATGATTTTGGGCTTAGGGGCATGGAGTTGGATGTCATGCATTGGATGCTACTCCAACGAACAAGAGTCACATATGATATGATTAACAAAATGTTGCTTACCTATATCAATTAGGTTATCATACTATTAGTCATTAGAGGAAAAGTGACTATTTTCAATAGTGATACATCTTTTATTTTGATAGAAAATAAACATAGCATAGTGTTGAACCTTGCATTAATTGTGTAGATCATGACACCTACTGTGAAGAACACATCAGTTTTAAATTTGTGATCGATTCTTTCTAGAATAACCTTTATAGACTAGTATAGAAACTTGAGAAGAGTTCTCAAACAAAAGAAAAAGGAATATGTTTTAGAGAAACCCGATCACGATGAACCAGTTTATAGTGCAATTGTAGTTGATAGGAGAGCCTATGAGAAGCACTCAAATGAGTCACTTGATGTCATTTTTTCATGCCTGCTAATATGTCCTTTGAACTTCGAAAGAAAGATGAGAACATTGATGTCCATAATATGATTGTGGGACTTCGAGGCATATTTGAGAACCAAGCTCTGATTAAGAGGTATGGTACCTCAATGTCTTTGTTTGCGTGCAAAACTAGTCAATGTTTCAAGAACTACAAATGGTACTTGGAAAAATTCTGGAAGGAGAAGGGAAGTGAGACTCCCGCTTCTACTTCAAGTATAAATGTTATTGAAGTTAATCTTGCTACTCATCTAAATGATTCATAGGTATTTGATACCGGTTCGATGATTCATACTTGCAAATCGTTGCAAGGACTGAGTAGGTCAATAAAGTGTACTAAAGGTGAACTGGATGTCCACGTTGGCAATGGTTCAAAGGTTGCAGCATTGGCCATCAGCATCCATTCACTGTCACGACCCTCTGGATTAGTTCTAGAATTAAATAATTGTTATTATATTCCAACTTTGGGCAGAAACATTATCTCTTCTTCTTGTTTAGAGAAAGTTGGATATGAGTTCGTGATAAAGAACAAGTGTTGTTCAATATTCTCGAATGGTATGCTCTATGGCACTTGTCCATTGTTGAATAGATTATATGTTCTGAATCTTGAGGATGCACACGTTTATAACATTACTACAAAGAAATGATAACTCAATGATTTGAATCCTACCTATGTCTGACATTGTCGTTTGGGTCATATAAATCATAAGCGCATGTAGAAGCTCCATATGGAGTCATTTGATTTTGAATCATATGACACATGTGAGTCTTGTTTACTTAGCAAAATAACAAAGACACCTTTCACTGGTTAAAGTGAGAGGGCAAATGAGCTATTGGCCATAGTACATACTGATCATCCTAGCAATTGCCTTATTTTATGATTATGAGATATGGCAAATGGATGTCAATATGTCTATCCTAAATGGAAACCTAAGTGACGATGTGTACATGACACAATCTGAAGGTCTTGACGATCCAAAAAATGCTAGGAAAGTGTACAAGTTGTAGATGTCCATTTATTGACTGAATCAAGCTTCTTAGAGTTGGAATCTTCGTTTTGATGAGTAGTCAAAGGGTTTGGATTCATCGAGAACGAATAAGAGCTTCGTGTTTACAAAAAGGCTAGTGGGAGCTCACTTGTGTTTCTGGTCTTATATGTGGATGGCATATTGTTCATCAGAAATGACATTCCTTTATTGGATGTCGTCAAGACTTCATTGAGAAATGGTTTCTCCATGAAAGATCTTGGAGAGGCAGCATATATTTTAGGCACTAAGATCTATAGAGATAGATCAAGAGGGCTAATTGAATTAAGCTAGAGTATGTAAATTGATAAGGTTTTGAAGCGATTCAAAATGGAGAATTCTAGGAAATGTTTTCTACCATTGTCACATGATATTTCTCTCATTAAGACTCATGTGCATTGACACCTGTTGAGCTATAGAAAATGAGTGTGATCTTGTATGCCTCCACGATCGGGTCCATCATGTATGCCATGCTATGTACACACCTAGGTGTCTATTATACTCTAAATGTTATGAGTAGATTCTAGTCAAACCTAGGTGAACGTCACTGGGCTGTGGTAAAATGTATCCTCAAGTACTTAAGAAGAATTGAGGATATTTTCCTGGTTTACGGTGGTGATGAGGAGCTCGTTGTAAGTGGTTACACCGATGCGAGCTTTAAGATTGATAAGGATGATTCAAGATCATAATCTGGTTATGTCTTCTGCTTCAATGTAGGTGCGGTGGGTTGGAAAATTTCCGAGCAAGAGACGGTGGCCAATTCTACAATAGAAGCTAAGTATATCTCAACTTTAGAAGATGCGAAGGAGGTCGTTTGGATCAAAAAGTTTGTTTCTAAGATGGGTGTTATTCCTAGTGCATCCAACCTAATGGACCTCTATTGTGATAATAGTGGTGACATTGTGCAAGACAAGGAGCCTAAATCACACCTGAAGTGCAAGCACATACTTCAACGATATCACCTCATCCGCGAGATCACAGAGAGAGGTGATGTGAATATTTGCAAGGTGCACATGGATTTGAACATGGCAGATTCATTGACGAAACCTCTTTTACAACCCAAGCATGAGCCGCACTTGAGCTCCATGGTTATTAGATACTTGTTTTAGTGAGTCATGTCTATGTGAAAGATGATATTGGTGTCTATGCTCATGTATGAGGATAATTGTTATCTTGTTCCTTGAATAATTGTCATTTACAATGATTGATGAGTTGATAACTTGTCTATGAGACTCTTTGTTTTACAATTACCTTCTTCATACTACTGGATCTTGGGGGATTCGTGCAGCATGTCCACTAGCAGAATGGCTTCCGATCCATAAACTAGGAAAAAGGAGTCCGACCAGTGGCTCTGCTGGGCTAAGTACAAAGACCCCACAGGACAACGGGCAGTTTTTTCATCCAATGACTGTCTTATTTATCAAGGGGATCAAATACTCTTGCTTTCAGCCCTTGCAATATCTTACAATTGGCTCGCTTGACTAGTCCATTGGCTCTTGGATGCACAACCGATGCATACTTGACTTTGATGCACCACATTCTTCGCAAAACTCCAAGAAGTCATTCCCAGTAAATTGGGTCCCAAGATCAGTGATAATCTAATTAAGGATGCCAAAATGGTATATTTCCCTTGGATGAATTCTGTGGCTTTCTTGATGGTTCTTGTTTTCAATTGCATCACTTCAATCCACTTTGTGAACTTGTTGATGGCCACAAAAGGCGATCATATCCATGGGGAGCCTTCGGAAAGGGTCCAACCATGTCCAGCCCAAACATGCAAACGTCCAGGATGATGGAATGGTCTAGAGAGCTTGAGAATGGAGATGGTGTTGGTTGGCAAATAATTGACATTCTTTGTAGCTACGAACCAACAACCGGGCATCTTCATTAGCAGTCGTCCAGTAAAATCCTACTCTAAAGGCTTTACCGACCAACGTCCGTGCTCCATCTTGATTTCCACACATTTCTAAATATATCTCCTTAAGTATGTCCATTCCCTTAGATTTATCAACACACTTTAATAAGACTCAGGTCGATGTAGCTCTATTGTACAACTCCAATCCCACTAGTACATACTGCTTCCTTCTTCGGGATAATCAAATTGAAACATCTCTGTCTTCGGGACCTTTAGAGGTGAGGGTGAAGTCGATGATTGGTTGGTGCCAGTCTTCTTCTTCATCAGCAACGACCAGTACCGTTGGAGCCAATTTATCTTCCAAATGTTGCTCCTCTTCAAGTCCGATCGAAGGCTTCAGGAGTTCTTGTAGGAAAACTCCATTCGGCACCGATGCTCGGGAAGAGCCGAGCTTTGCCAATAGGTCAGTAGCTGAGTTCTAATCCTCAGGGATATAATGGAACTCAAGGCCGCTGAACTTACCTTCCAACTTATGAATATCTTGATAGTAAGCATCCATCCTTTCATTGGTACAGGACTAGTCTTTATTCACCTAACTGATCACCGGCTTGGAATCTCCATACGCCATTAGAATTTTTACCCCGAGAGAGGTAGCAATGTGAAGGCCATTGAGGAGAGCTTCGTACTCGACTATGTTATTTGAAGCCATAAATAATAACTGGAGGGCATACTTTAATCTTTCACCTTGAGGGGATATCAAGAGGATTCCAGCTCTGGCTCCCTCAACGTTGAGAGATCCATCAAAATACATGACCTAGTGATCTTAAGGGTTGCTTATCGGAGGGAGCTAAATTTCCATCCACTTAGCCATGAAGTCAGCGAGTTCTTGAGACTTGATGGCGGTGTGAGGCTTGAAGTCGGTGGTGTATTCCTCGATTTCAATATCACATTTGACAATTTTTCTAGTGGAATCACGATTCCACAGAATGTCGCTGATGGGAAACTCAGTGACCACTTCCATCGGGTGAGCCTGGAAGTAGTGTTTGAGTTTCTGGGCGAAGATGAGAACAACATATAGGAGCTTCTACACATGAGGATATTGAAATTTTGAGAGTCGGAGCACCTCAGATATAAAGTACACCAGTATTTGGATCGGATAGGCATGTCCTTCCTCGGGGCGCTCAATGATCAAAGTAGTGCTAACCACATAAGTCGTGGTGGCGATGTAGAGGAGGAGCATCTCAAAGGGAGTCGACACGATGAGGACTAGCGGAGAGGATAAACTTCTTGAGGTCGAAGAATGCCTGATCGACTTCTAGCATCCAAGCAAAGTACTATTTATTCAGTATCTTGAAGAATGGCATTCCGCGTTCTCCTAGTCGTGAAATAAACCGACCGAGAGAGGTCATGCAACCCGTTAGGCATTGAACATGTTTAATGTTATTGGGATTCGCTATGTCTAGTATCGCCAACATCTTCTTTGGATTAGCTTCAATACCTCGACTATTGACGATGAACCCAAGCAATTTTCCGGTTGGAACACCAAACACACATTTCTTTGGGTTAAGATGCCACTAAAACTTGCGGAGTTTATTTATCATCTCTCGGCAGTCGGACATGAGATCTTTCGGTACTCTGGACTTGATAACTACGTCATCAACATAAGCTTCAACATTATGACTGATCTGATCAGACAATCATTGATGAATGGCTCTCTGGTACGTAGCCCCACATTCTTCAACCCAAAAGGCATTGAGGTGTAGTAATAGGCGCCAAATGGGGTGATGAAGGTTTATTCTTTTGATCTTCTCCCTTTAGACTAATCTGATGGTAGATTGAGTAGTGGTCCAAGAAGAACAAGAGTGCACTGCTTGTAGTTGAGTCGATGACTTGATCAATGCATGGCAGCGATAATGGATCATTTGGACATCGCTTGTTGAGATCACTATAGTCAATGCACATCCTCCATTTTCAATTTTTCTTTTTTACAAGGACTAGATTGGCTAGCTAGTCGGTATGTTGTACTTCTTTTATAAACCCTGCCACCACTAGGTGGGATACTTCTTCCTTGATGGCTATCTTGCAGTCTTCCAAAAATCTTCGCATTTTCTGTTTGACCGACTGGACGGTTGAGTAGACGTGGAGTTCGTGCTCGATTAACTTTAGGGATACGACTGTGAGAAACCAAGTGGAGATGTACCTTGGTTTTGTCTAAGTGATGAGTGATTGACAATTTTTCCTAGTTCAAGGTTTGTATCTGTGCTTGTCATTTGAGTTCACCGAAGGGATCAGTGTGTGTGGAATAGATGTGTTTGTTTGTCTCATGGTGTGTAGGATAGGGATGCTACTCAACTATCAACGACGAGTGATCAGGGTCAAGCGAGGAGCTTGGTGTCAGACGATCAAGGAGGCCAGGTGAATTTGAGGATGATCTCAGACGTACATGTTGAGATGAAAGACATGGATGGATGGATGATCGAGATAGTGTGTTGACCAAGTCAAGCGTAAGGGATGCCAGTGCAAGTGATAAGGCGGCTCGAGGGATTGAGAGTAGGAGAGACTTTCTGGCGATCGAGATCGTGGGATTGGTGACACATGTCAAGATCTGGAGAGGCTTTGTCGATTTTGGCTCAAAATTGTTAGATCAAGATCTAAAGGTCATGATACGAAGCCGTAGTCGCTATGAAAGCTTTAAATCGGGACAAAGTACCTAGAAATGGGATTTTACTTTTTAGCCCCACGGGCCTTGCATCTGTATGAAAACCCTAGGGGTAAATATGTCTTTTCTTTTTTGAACTCGGACTATAAATGCCCATGTAGACCTCTAGGGTTTCTCACCCATTTAACAATCCATTTTCCATATTCAGAAAGCTTGGGTCAGTTTTTCTTTGAATTTTCTCCACCTTCTTCTTCCTTGGCATCATCGCCAGCCTACGATTGTGGTTTTGTCTGGTGCTTCTTAGTATCACTATCGGAAGCTTCTGTGTCTTTCACCACCACTCAGGCCTGCATCTTGGGTATTACTTATGTGCAGATCGAGGTTCATCGCCATATACGCGCACACAGAATCTTCACTCGAACCAATCGCTGCCACGCCCTAGTTTGCTTTGGTTTTATTTCTTCGGGTCTCTAGTGTCCAAGCATTTCCTTCTGCATCCTATTTTCTCCACCGGACTGAGGTTCTCCACCCGCGTTTTCCATCACCAACGACATCTCACTGCGCTTGCTGTTGACCGGTCGCTGCGTGGGAACCAGTGCTAAGGAAGTTCGCTGCTCCCTCCGCTAGAGTTGCTGGCCAGGGCAAAACACTCTGTTGCTGCCTGAAGCTTGCCATTTCCCCTCAAGTCTGCACTCCCGGTTGCATCACCATTTTCAATGGCATATATATGTAAAAACAGGTAATGTTTTATTCATTTTAATCAGAATCCATTTTTGGCATTAATTTAAGTATCATCTATTAGAATACTTCCTATTTTTGAATGCCTATCAAGTGATTGTTGAAATACTCAGTTGAGTTGATCTATTCTTTGCTTTACATAATTTTGAGAAAATGACTATGTTATGTATGCCATGTGTTTTCTTGTGAAATGTGATTAACATGATCTTGATGAAATGATTATTGATCCGTCATTTGATTTGTGTGTAACTTTTTAATCTTCCTTTACGCACTATGGTGGTGTCTTTTCTTTTAGAACACCAATTGTTTTTAGGCTAGATTATTTTAGTGCTTGTATCTCTTAGTCTGTCACATCACATCATTTTTGACAGAAGATTGATAGCTCTAGGCTTATCTGGGATTTCACTATGAAAGTTTGTTTGCTTTTGGTTGTTCCTTTAGAGGAGTGTTGGGTGTTTAGAAAAGGACATCAATTCAAAATAATTTATTGTGGCACCGATTCACCCCCTCTAGTCGCTTGTTTCGGTCCTATAGTTGGTATTAGAGCCGGTTAAGATCACCAGTTAACCTTAATCTGTTTTGTGATCATTTGGCGACATAGACGTACACATCAAGATTCCTTTATTCGATGGAAAAGACTTTGCATACTGAAAGGTGTGCATGGAGACTTATCTTCAAATCCAAGGAAGTGTTATTTGGAACATTGTTGATTCTCAATATGTGATCCTAGATACTCATACCACTGAGACTGAAAAACAACAATATCACTCTAACTGCAAAGCTAGAATCATATTATTCAATAGTCTCAGTCGGAATGAGTTTGATAGTGTTGATAGCAAAAAATGGCATTATTGGTCGAAATTGTCAAAATATCAATTTTTGGTAATTTGGGTCTGTTGATAGCAAAAAATGGCATTAACGGCTAGGTTGTCAAAATATCAATTTTTGGCGATTTGGGCCGAAAGTACACATGTCCAAGGTCTGTCCGAAGCCCTGTCGGGCCGAAGTCTGTTGAGCTATGGGCTCCAAAAGCCTCTAGCCAGCCCATGGACTTCGGCCAGGAAGCCTTCAGAGGCCGATGCTGCCAAAGCTTCGTCCTGAGGGTCTGTCCAAAGCCCTACTAGGCCGAAGTCCATTGGGCTATGGGCTCCAAAAGCTTCTAGCCAGCCCATGGGCTTCGGCCAGGAAGCCTTTGGAGGCCCATGCTGCCGAAGCTTCGGACCGAGGGACAAGCTTCGACGGGCCTGGCTGAAGCCCACGATACCGAAGCTTCAGCCCGAGGAGCAGGCCTCGATGGGCCTGGTTGAATCCCACCTCGGCAGAGATAGAGTTGGATGCGTTTCTAGCTCAATCTCTATCTTTATCTAGCCGGAATAATAGCAGATTAGATTAGGAGCTAACCCCCCATAAATAGAGAGGCATGTCCGGCGTGGAGAGCCCCCACAACTCAAACCAAACTAAAGCCCATGCTTTGATCGTACCTTTACTTTTACCTTTACTTTTCTGTACCTCTTCGTGGGTTTGCTTGGAATCCTTCGTCCGCAGCTACGGAACAGTGGTAAGCCTTGGTACTTCACCCGTGAAGTTCCCGTTAATCTATGTAACAGATTGCTATCGCCTTGTTACTTCGCCTGTGAAGTATGCGCTAATCTACGTAACAGTTTGCTACCTTCGCTACCCGTGCAACACTTAGCAGAATTCGGTCCTCAGGCCGAATTGGTACTTCACACTCTTCTGTTGCAGACTTCGCACGTTCGGAGCCCCTTTGTCGAAGGTGTCCGGAGCTGAGAGATTGGTTTCGGAGGTCCCCGAGGACACCCTTCGGTGGTGCTGTAGGCTTCGCCAGCATACTTCGTTGCAATAGGCTTCGCCACGACCATATTCCGCACCGAACGAAGTTGCACTCCCATGTGGCCCTCGCGTCGCTATTCTGTAGATTGCTGTGTCAGAGATCGTACTCCGAACCCCGCTATTCAGAGGTGATCACTGCGTTCAGATCCGCTCAGAGTCCATCTTCGGCCGGATCAGTCTGAACGCCGAAGCACCCTTCGGCGGAGCACTTCGCACCAGATCCGTTCGGAGTCCATCTTCGGTCGGATCAGTCTGAACGCCGAAGCACCCTTCGGCAGAGCACTTCGCACCAGACGCTGAAGGTACCCTTTGGCGCATCCTTCGCATCAGACTTCGAACCAGACGGGCTCCGACTGGTTTGCTGATTTTATTCTGTTTAATCTATCTATTTCAGCTAATTGGATTATTTTGTGTAATTTGGTTGCCTGGCGACTCCACCCCCCTTATCACTATTAAGGGTAGTCGGAACGTGACGTCGGTGCCACATCACGCTTAGGCCCATCCCTAAGTATTCGTGCACTTTTGGATTGTCGAACTGACCCAAGTGCGGGGGCACGTTTCCGTGTCAACACACTTTTTGGCGACCCCCCCGGGGAGAAGGCTACGCCAACATAATGAGTACGTCTACATCGGCCACCGGTATATCTACATCGACTGCTACGACTACACCACCAATGGACGTGGTAGGAGGCGCGGATATCGACAACCGCAACATATTGTCACCTACACTTGAAGATATTCCCGCAGCAGACCGAGCAGAGATCGAGACAAAATTAAAGGCGCTCCAAGACATGATGCTTGGGGGCTACATCAAAACACGTGCAGGCTTCGTCAAGCGCGACATCGTCACCCCTGACCTCGCTCAGGTCCAGGTAACACCTGTATCACCTCGTTTATCTTCTTTAGAAATTGAGCAAAAGATAGCCGCATCAGTGGATCAAGCCGTTAGCGCTTCGCTAGCCAACCGTTTAGATTCGGCAGTCAGCTCACAAGTAGAGGCGACTCTTAGAAGGTTCGGCTTTACTGAGGCCGTACCCCCGGTTCCTATAGCTAGTGCACCTCCGAAAACATGTCTCCGGCCTCACCACTTATGACCGAGACCAATATTTACACCTACGGTCAGACTAACGCTGCATACCACGTACCACCGCCTGCGTCGATACCCCCGCTACCCGCACCACACGCGCAGACGCCTGGACACGAGCATGTTATACAAATAGCACGTATGGAAGAAGCGCACGGCCGACACGTCGATATCCCACCGCGTGTCGTGCCCCCGCATGAGAGGCGCGCACAAGCAACATACCAAGATGATTTAGATGAGTAGGTCTGTGCACTATTTAGAGAGTGTGCCGGCTTCATGCCCAAGGGACGGGTTAGGGTTTACCGAAAACCATACCCCGATCATCTTGATACAGTACCCTACCCCCACGGCTATAGAATCCCTGAGTTCACTAAATTCGATGGCGAGGGTAGAAGGACCACACTAGAGCACGTTAGTCAATTTTTGGCGCAATGTGGAGAGGTTAGCGGGATAGATGCCCTGAAGGTTAGACTATTTTCTCTCTCACTATCCGGCACAACTTTTACTTGGTTTTCGGCGCTACCACCGAATTCCATTCACACTTGGGACGATTTAGAGCGGAAATTTCATGATTATTTCTACACGGGTGAAATAGAACTTAGACTTTCACATTTGACATCGGTTAAGCAAAAATCTAGTGAGAGCGCCTTTGAGTATATCAAGCGTTTCAGGGATACTAGAAACCGATGTTTTAGTCTTAATATTTTAGAAAGGGACTTGGCGGAATTAGCTTTTAACGGGTTGCGTTCCGAACTTAAAGAAAGGTTAGATAACCAAAACTTTTTAGAAGTTAGCCAAGTTCTGCAGCAGGCTCTGGTCCAAGAAGGCCGAGCCAAAGATAAGAAATTTATTAAGATGTTTAGCAAGCCTAGGGCCGAAATCCACATCATGGAACGCTCTGATGAGGAGGAATCAGAGGAGGAGGATTCGGCCGACATGTACTCAGCCGAATGGGTTACCAACACTAAAAACAAACCCATCACCTACTCCGAGTTATGACCATCCCCAACAAAGAATCGACTCAATGAGGTCAAGTACTCGTTTGATGTAACTAAGTGTGATAAAATATTTGACTTTCTCTTAAAAAGCCAGCTTCTCAGGTTACCTACAGGTCAAGTCATTCCACCGGCCGACGAGTTAAAGAAACATCCATACTGTAAGTGGCATGATTCACATTCTCATAATACTAATGATTGCAATGTTTTTCGACGGCAGATACAATCGTCCATAGAAGAAGGATGATTGAAGATAGACCATGATCCAAAGATGAAGCTAGATAAAGATCCTTTTCTAGTCAACGCCGTTGACCTCGGCGAGAAGAAGGTGTTGATTTGGCCAGAACATGCCAAGTCTGCTAAAGGAAAAGATATGATTGTTGGAGAACCACGTACTCACACGCTCGTACCAAAGAACCCCGAGGTAGGAGTGTGGAAACAGAACATCAATACCCCTTTGGCTAAGGCTCGCAAGAGGCTGAAGGTGACATATAACATGTTGTTGAACAAACATCAGAAGAGGACCAAAGAAGCAGGCCCACGCGCTCAGCTAAGGCAACCGAAGGGGCCAAGACCTTCGAAGGGTGCCTTCGGACTGAAGGTTGTGAACCCTCCGCACGAAGGCTTCGGGCCGAGGTATCCTGGCACTCCGCACGGTGGTTCTGAGCCACAATGGCCGGACCCCCCGTGCAACAACTTCGAACCCCAATGGTTATGTTCCCCGTACAACAGCTTCGAGCCCCAGTGGTCGGGTCCCCTTTACAACAACTCCGGCCCCCAATGGCCGAACCATGCACCGCACTAGACTTCTCCGATGGGAGGCTTCGGCCCGCACTGGCCGAACATACCTCCGGCCTGGCAGGATCCTTCGCTGATATGGTCGGAGACACCTTCGACTTGGCCGAACCCCCCTCCGGGTGACGGGTTCGGCTCGCAGTGGCCGAGGCCGCTAGAGCCTCCGATGCCTCCGTCGTATGACTAGGCAGGGACCCTGTGGGCCCCGTACGTATCCGGGTCAGGGTACCCTCCGCAGATTAACCCTATGCCTTGTTTTCCTTCAGAGTATTGTGAATGGCAGGGGCAAGCAGACGCAGCGGAGGGGGGAATCATCCACAGACTATCTGTGGTACCCTTAAATCAGACCCTGCAGAGCGAAGCCGAAGGATGCGAGCACGCGGAGGCCGAAGTCAGGAAGTCCAAAGCCATAACTATCAGAGTTGGGTCTCAGGAAGTCCCAATCCCGAAGACTTTGTCGCCGAGGGATGACAGAGGTAAGCCGCATGCTTCGGTTGGGCTCCGCGCCGAAGCTTGGTTCGATCGGCTGAACAAGACTGATCCGTTTGACGGGGTTCGCAGCGAAGCCCCCTTCGAACACAGGGTGCCCGAGGCCGAAGGGCACACTTCGGCCAGAATTAACAGGGGTCGAACAGTAGCTCTAGGCACCAAACCGCAGCCATCTTGGGCTCCTCCGGGCATGTCCAAGTCACAGAAGCGACGCCTACAAAGGCTGCGGGCACAGGAGATGCACAAGAAGGTAGCTGAGGCCAAGCGTGATGCTATCTTCGAAGAAATCCACCCTCGGCCAGCTACGAAGCAGGTGTGGAGAGAGAAGTCGATTGAGATAACCAACCCGGCCCCTAGTCCAAGTGATGACGAGGACGACATGCTCGACGACGACTACTCACCCGTCTCTGAGAGACCCACACCCCAGGTGATGGACATCAACATCGTCATGCTGCCGGCTGAGTTTGCCCTACCATGGGACGAGGCCGAGGTCGCACAACTGAACCTCGGTCCACGCAATTCCATCTTCAAGAAGCCCGAAGACTCGGCCCTCCATCTAAAGCCCCTCTACATCAGGGGTCACATCGATGGGAAGCCGATTTCCCGGATGCTCGTCGACGGCAGCGCCACTATTAACCTAATGCCTTATTCTTTGTTGAAGAAACTTGGCAGGGATGAAGATGACCTAAAGAAAACCAACTTAATGCTCAACGGCTTCAACGGCGAGAGCTCCGAGGCCAAGGGAGTGCTCTCTATGGAGTTGACAGTGGGCAACAAGACTTTCCCAACAGCGTTCTTCGTCGTCGATGTACAAGGTAACTATAGCGTGTTACTCGGACGTGACTGGATCCATGCGAACTGTTGCATCCCCTCTACCCTACACCAGTGCTTGGTACAATGGGACGACGATGAAGTGGAGGTCATTCCCGCGGATACTTTGGCCCAAGTAGCTTTGGCCGATGTGTCAGTTGACACTGTCCATAACAAAGTAGAGTGTCTATCAGGTAGAGATCTTTCGGATTATGACTTTGTTATTGTATCCAGAGGACAGTTTGTACCAGTGTCTGTAAAGCCAGCTGGAGTAGCATGGCTATTTTTGTATTAGTAGTCATGTCTAGCTGGAACAATCTAGATTGGCTAAAGTCTCGCGTGGAGCAGTATCGGTCTAATAAAGATGGTATTGCCGAGGCCATCGAGGACTTTAGCGAGGTAGAAAAATTGGGGCAAGGTTTTGCGTCGACCGATCCCTTGGAGGAAGTTGATATAGGTAATGGTAGCATCCCAAGGCCGACTTTTGTAAACCAACATTTACAGCCCGATGTAAAGGCTGAAGTAATAAAGTTACTTCGGTCGTATGTCGATTGTTTTGCATGGGAGTATAGTGAAATGCCAGGGCTAAGCCACGAGCTCGTGGAGCATCGGCTGCCCATCAAGTCCGGGTTTAGGCCTTATAAATAGCCTCCCCGTCACTTTAATTCGGTTGTCTATGACCGAGTTAAAGAAGAAGTGGAACGACTACTTTTTATTAGGCCATGCAGGTACGCAGAATGGGTTGCTAACATTGTACCTGTAGAGAAGAAAGGGAGCGGCAAGATACGAGTATGCATTGATTTCAGGGATCTGAACAGAGCCACTCCAAAAGACGAGTATCCAATGCCAATAGCCGACATGCTGATCAACGATGCTTCAGGACATAAGGTACTAAGTTTTCTTGATGGCAATGCCAGTTATAATCAAATCTTTATGGCCGAACAGGACGTCTATAAGATTGCCTTTCGATGCCCTGGTTTTGTTAGGTTATTCGAATGGGTCGTCATGACTTTTGGGTTGAAAAATGCCGGCGTCACGTATCAGCGTGCTATGAACTTGATCTTTCACGACTTGTTAGGAGTCATGTTAGAGGTTTACATCGATGATGTCGTGGTCAAATCGGACGCTATGGGAAACCATTTAGCCGATTTAAAGGTTGCTTTCGATAGGATGTGGTAGTATGGGTTGAAAATGAACCCACTCAAGTGTGCTTTTGGCGTGTCGGCAGGTAAGTTCTTAGGTTTCATAATTCATGAGAGAGGTATAGAGATTGATCCTAAGAGACTTGAGAAGATTAGAAACAATGTAGCACCGGCGTGCAAGAAGGATGTGCAAAAGTTGCTAGGCAAGTTGAACTATTTGCGTCGCTTTATATCCAACTTGTCCGGCAAGATTGCTGCCTTTGTCCCCATACTCCGGCTAAAAGATGAAGCCGAGTTCACTTGGGGGGGGCAAGCCAGCAAAATGCTTTTGAGAAGATCAAGGAGTGCTTATCATCACCACCCGTGGTGAGAGCACCCAAGGCCGGGATTCCGTTCCGTCTATACATCGCCGCTGAAGACAGCATGATTGGAGTCGTGCTAACCCAGGAGGTGGAGGGGAAGGAGTACATCATCACATTTTTGAGCCGCCGCCTGATGGACGCCAAAACCAGGTACGCGTTTGTGGAGCGATTATGTTTATCACTTTATTACGCATGCACCAAGTTATGCCATTATCTTCTCCCCACCACATGTGTTGTCGTTTGCCAAACCAATGTTATAAAGCACATGTTACAGAAGCCGATTCTAAGTAGAAGAATCGGAAAGTGGGCTTACGCGTTAATTGAGTAGATTTGGCCTACGAGCCCCTAAGAGCGATGAAAGGCCAAGTCGTAGCAAACTTCATAGTTGATCATCACATAGATGCTAGCTGGAGTGATGATATTGCTCTAGTTGAAGTAGTGCCATGGAAAATCTATTTCGATGGTTCGGCTTGCAAAAATGGCCAAGGTATTGGAGTGGTTCTCATATCACCTAATGGTATGTGCTTTGAAACCTCGGCCCGACTAGAGTTTTCTTCCACTAATAACCAAGCCGAATACGAAGCTTTGTTGTTAGGTCTTGAACTACTAGAGTCTGTAGGCACTAAGCATGTTCACGCGTACGGTGATTCGTTATTAGTAGTACAACAAGTGGCCAAGAATGCTCAATGTTTTAATGGCTTGCTGAATAGCTACTTGGACAAATGCCTAGACATAGTTGCTACTTTTGATGATTTCAAAATATCTCACGTGTCAAGAGAAGCCAATTCAATCGCTAATGATTTGGCTCAGCAAGCATCTGGCTACCAAGTCGGGAAAGGGAAATTTTCTGTGTTGAAAAGCCGATGTTTGGTCTCATTGCCGAAGCCAGTGATGTTGGGCAGGCGCACCCTTCAGGTTGAAGCCCTTGGGTCGCCGAAGGCCACCGCATGCCGAAGCCCCTGGATCGGAGTGCTCCGCCCACCGAGGGGTCCAGCATGCCGGAGCCTATAGTCTGAAGCCTCTCCGATGGGGAAGGCTCCCTAGGGTCCGAACCCTCAGAAGGGCTTCGGCCCAGCACACTCCGAGCGGCCACTTCGGCTAGGCTTCGGCAGGAGCTGGAATGGCTCGGGGGGCACCTCGAAGTCAGTGTTTTAGAAGTTCTTTCAGAAGGTGGACCAGCGAAGCCCTCTGAAATCTGTGAGGGCGATTGGATAATCCCAATCGTCCAGTATTTGAAAGACCCTAGCCGTAGGGTTGATCGGAAGGTTCGGCGACAAGCGTGCAAATTCGTGTTGGTAGACGACACATTGTATCGCCGGACCATTGACGGAGTGCTATTGAGGTGTTTAGACCATGAGCAGTCCCAAGTGGCCATAGGAGAAGTCCATGAGGGGCTTTGCGGCACTCATCAGTCGGCCCAAAAGATGAGTTGGATTCTCAAAAGAGCGGGGTTTTATTGGCCGACTATGACTGAAGATTGCTTCAAGTACTACAAAGGGTGTGAGGCATGTCAGAAGTTTGGCAACATCCAGTTAGCTCCCGCCTCATTACTCAATCCTATTGTCAAGCCATGGCCATTTCGAGGTTGGGGTTTAGACTTCATCGGCCAGATATACCCTCCTTCCTCAAAAGGGCATCGGTTCGTGCTAATGGCGACAGACTACTTCACCAAATGGACCGAGGTCGTACCTCTCAAGAACATGACCCATAATGAGGTACACAATTTTATTTTAAAACACATCATACATAGATTCGGCATCCCTCAAACTCTTACTACGGATCAAGGTAGTTCATTTGTTTCTAAAGAAGTAAGGGACTTGACCAAATACTATGGCATTTAGTTGATGAACTCTTCACCTTACTATGCTCAGGCCAATGGTCAGGCCGAGTCTAGTAATAAAACCATGATTAAGCTTATTAAGAAGAAAATTGAAGAGTTTCCTAAAAGGTGGCATGAAGTGCTTTCCAAGGCATTATGGGCTTGTAGGATTGCGAAGCACGGTGCCACCAAGGTCAGTCCATATGAGTTGGTATATGGACAAGAGACTGTTCTGCCTGTAGAGGTAGATCTTGGCTCCTTAAGAGTGTTGAAGCAAGACGGCTTATCGGTCAATGAATATGAAGCTCTTCTGAAGGATAATCTAGAGGAAGTGACCGATAAGAGACTAAGAGCTTTAGAAGCCATAGAGGTAGATAAGAAAAGAGTAGCTAGAGCCTACAATAAGAAGGTTAAACCAAAGTCGTTTCAAATAGGAGACTTGGTATGTAAGACAATTTTGCCTTTAGGCACAAAAAGTCCTAAATTCGGCAAATGGTCACCTAGTTGGGAAGGTCCTTTTAAGATAGCCGAAATCGCTCCCGGCAACGCATACGTGTTGGAATCCCTGCAGGGAGAGCGGTTTTGAAGGGCTTTGAATGGTAGGTACTTGAAAGGGTATTTTCCGAGTGTGTGGCAAACGTCATAAAAATGTCGAAAAGCCGATATGAACAGTATCGTCTCAAGCTCGTTGTGATTTTAGTTCACTAGTTCACTAAAAGGCAGGGGGCATGTGTTGATAGAAAAAAATGGCATTAATGGTTAGATTATCAAAATATCAATTTTTGGTGATTTGGGCCGAAAAGACACATGCCCAGGGTATGTCCGAAGCCCTACAGGGCCGAAGCCCGTCAAGCTATGGGCTCCGAAAGCCTCCAGCCAGCCCATGGGATTCGGCCAGGAAGTCTTCGGAGGCCCACGCTGTCGAAGCTTCGGAAGCCTTCGGAGGCCCACGCTGCCGAAGCTTCGGATGCCCACGCTGTCGAAGCTTCGGCCCATGAGCAAGCCTCGACGGGCCTGGCCGAAGCCCACGCTGTCGAAGCTTCAGCCCGAGGAGCAAGCCTCAATGGGCCTGGTCGAAGCCCACGCCACCGAAGCTTCAGCTCAAGGAGTGGGCCTCGACGGGCCTGGCCGAAGCCCACCTCGGCAGGGATAAAGTTGGTTGCATTGCCAACTCAATCTCTATCTCTATCCGCCCAGATCAATAGCAGATTAGATTGGGAGTTCGCCCCCTATAAAAAGAAAGGCCTGGCTAGCGTGGAGACCCCCCCCCCAACACAAACCAAACCAAAGCCATGCTTTGATCGTACCTTTACTTTTACCTTTACTTTCATGTACCTCTTCGTTGGTTTGCTTGGAAGCCCTCCGTCTGCCACTACGGAATAGTGGTAAGCCTTGGTACTTCGCCCGTGAAGTCCTCGTTAATCTACGTAACAGATTGCTATCGCCTTGTTACTTCGCCTGTGAAGTATCGCTAATCTGCGTAATAGATTGATACCTTCGCCACCCGTGCAACACCTCGCAAATTCGGTCCTAAGGCCGAATTGGTACTTCGCATATTCCCTGTTGCAGGTTCGCACGTTCGGAGCCCCTTCGTCGGAGGTGTTCGGAGCTGAGAGACCGGTTCTGGAGGTCCCCAGGACATCCTTCGACAGGATCGCAGGCTTCGACAAGAGGCTTCACCAGCATACTTCGTCGTGACAGGCTTCGCCACGACTACACTCCGTACCGGACGAAGTTGCACCTGTGCGTGGCCTTCGCGTCACTACTTTGTAATTCGCTGCATCGGAGGTCGCACGCCGAACCCTGCTGTTCGGAGGTGATCACCGTGCTCAGATCCGTTGGAGTTCACCATTGGCCGGATCAGACTTCGAACAAGGAGGGCTCCAACTGGTTTGCTGATTTTGACCTGTTTAACCTATTTCTTTCGGCTAATTGGGTTATTTTGTGTAATATGGTTGCCTGGCGACTCCACCCCCCTTATCACTATTAAGGGTAGTCGGAACGCGACGTCAGTGCCACGTCACGCTTAGGCTCGTCCCTAAGTATCCGTGCACTTTTGGATCGTCGAACTGACCCAAGTGCGGGGACACGTTTCCGTGTCAACAAATAGTTGAGTATTCGATGCCTGTTACAGGGTCAGGAGGGGGTATTTATAGGCAACAAAGTCTAAGGAAAAGACATATTTACCCCTTAATTACAACTGACATAATGGAAACTATTTGGTACCCTGAATAGGGTTAAAATGGTAAAATCCACCCAGAGTAAGTAGATAAGTCAAACATCTTATCAACCTTGCAGTTTTCTACCAGAGCTTCATATCCTGCGAAGGGTTCCTTTGGATTGTAAGCCGAAGCACCCTTCGGCTTAATGACTCCACCACCTTCGGGCATAAGCTTATCAGCTCCGAAGTTGATAAGTTATCTTGAACTGTTAATCTCTAAGTCCTAAAGGTGAAGTATTTCCCCCCAACAGTAGCCCCTCGAATACGCTTCTCTGAAATTAACCTGTATAGTAGGGAAGCAGTATACGCAAGGAATATTTTCGTATTCTGGGACTTAGAGAAATTTGAATACGTTACAGTTATTCGAAGGGCCTCTGACCCCGAAGCATCCGGACAACGGCCTCGAACTAGGACTGTCGTGTGAACGCTTCGTGAGAAAGAGAACCGTTGCGGAGTCTAAACGTCGTGAGGAGCCATTTATTTGGAGCCGTTATTCTACATGTAGCCGTTATGCTCTCGAAAGGTAACGGTCAAAATTTACTGCGGACTCACACCGTTTCGCTTCCTGGACCCACCTGCCAACGACAAAAGTCGAACCTGCAGTGTGAATGCAATCAAAGCACAACAACTATCGGGAGGCTATAAAAGGGGAATCGGAATTCACCAAGTACTTTTTACCGTGCCTAGCATCCGAAACTTACTCTCTTCAACCTCCAACTCCCTCAACTTCCCGAGCGATCGAGCCATGGCGAGGACCAGCCACACCGTGCCAGCAGCGGCGGGTACTTTGGCGCAGAGGCAGGCTTGGGCGGCTTCAGCAGTAGCGGCAATGGCGGGAGCTCTGAGAGACGCTTGGCCCAAGAACCCTCGAGAGCTCCGCCCCCCATCCAAGAAGAAAATCCCCCAAAGCTTCCTCATCGGCCAGTCCACAAGCACTGCGGAGTCCATCGAGGAGGCCGTAGATGGGAAGCTGGGGCCCGGAATGAGGACTCGGGTCCCCGGAACAGAGTCGACCCCGAGGCCACGAAGCGGAGAAGTTGTGGTTTTCGAGGCATTCTTCAAAGCAGGTCTGGGGCTTCCTGCCATCAATTTTTATCAGAGGTATTGGAAATGTTCCATATTACCTTGCCTCAGCTGTCTCCCAATGCCATCGCCCAGCTGGCCATCTTCGAATGGGCGCTTCGAGCTGAAGGATGTGAAGGGCGATCAGAGGTCTTTGCTGCCACCCACGAGGCTATCTGCCAACCGAAGCCTCAAGATGGCCCCGGAGACACCAAGGTGATAACGGCCTTCGGAAACGTTAACTTCTAGCTGCGAAGGGAGCACGCTCAGCACTTTCCAGTGAAGGCCATCAACGACAGATGGTACACCAACTGGATCCTTCGGTGGTTCTACGCCGAAGTCGGAGAGGATTCCCCCTTCGCAGGACCCCTCCAAGAAATCTGGTTCCGGAAGGAGGCGGAGGTCACCCCGAACCCTAGCCCGCTCTCAAGGCTTCTGACTTGGGATGAACTTCAAGAGGAGCAGAAGAAACTGCGAGCTTCGAAGAAGAAAAGAAGCACTCGAACTAAAAAGACAATTTCAACGGCTTCAAGCTCCGAAGGTCAAAGTAGCCTTAGAAGTAGTTCTAGGGGCCGAAAGGGTCTCCGATTTTACCTAGGCTTAGACCAAAATTTCTCTTGATGTAAAAGTATGATTAATAAATTAATATGAATTGCTTCGGAAGCATCTTGTTGTTCCTTACTCTCCTACCCCTCCTTGTGGGTGGGGGACCTTATGCATTGCAATAAGGTCCATCGGACACAATGACGTGCACAACAATTTGATGCTTCGCACAACACTCAGTAACCATACTTTACTTTTTCGTAGAGTTCTTCGAACTATACGTTCGTATTATGATGTTTGTAAGTTTCAGAGCTGAATTCATACTTGCAAGCTCCTATACTAGTCTCTTAGGACTTTAAAAGTGTCTCATTGGCCGGAGCCTTGAAACCTTATTGCTTGGTCACCTTCGACTCTTTTTTAGATGCTTTGAACCCGGAGGCCAGAAATCTGTTCCTTTAAAATCCTTGGACTCTTCTACGGATCCTAACAAGCCGGAACCTGGAATCCATAGGCTGGCCACCTTCGGCTCTTTTACAGATGCTTCGAACCCAGAGGCCGGAAATTTGTTCTTTTAAAGTCCTTAGACTCTTCTACGGATCCTAACAAGCCGGAGCCTAGAATCCATAGGCTGGCCACCTTCGGCTCTTTTACAGATTCTTCGAACCCAGAGGCCAGAAATCTGTTCTTTTAAAGTCCTTAGACTCTTCTACGGATCCTAACAAGCCGGAGCTTGGAATCCATAGGCTGGCAGCGGAGCCCTTGAAACAATGGTTCGAAGGTCGTTGCCTAGGTCCTTAGAAAGATGCTTGACTCCGCAAGCATCTCCGTTCTCCTGTTGCATCCACCAGGAGTAAGGGATATTCGAAGAGCAAACAAGATTCGAACCTCCACTTCTATTTAGAAAGGAACTTTTACAATTGATTACAAGGAGCCCCTAGGCGTAATAACGCTTAAGGTGCTCCGCATGCCATGCATGCTTCAACTCTTCCCCTTCTAAATTAGCTAATTTAAATGACCCGAGGTGCCCTGAGCGTAGGATAATATATGGTCCTTCCCATTTATTTCCTAGCTTCCCTGGGGCTATTACACTTCGCAAAACTAAATGACCTAGCCTAAGCTCGCTCAGCTTTATCTTCGGGTCATACCATGTTTTTGTTTGGTGTTGGTACTTCGTTAGATTGGCGACATCTCGAAGCCTTGTTTCTTCTGACAAGTCTAGCGAAGCGATCCTCTCATCTTCGTCTCCAGGTTCTACTACACGAAGGGATCCACCCCTGAGCTCCATAGGAGTCATGGCCTCATCTCCGAATAGCAGCCTAAATGGGGTAAAGCCTGTGGACCTGGCTTGAGTGGTCCGAATGGACCATAAAATCTTAGGGAGCTCTTCGACCCACAACCCCTTGGCCAACCCAACAATCCCTTGATTTAGACCAGAGAGAATATTCCCGTTGGCTCGCTCGATGGCTCCGTTGGACTGCAGGTGGCGCACTGCTGCGAAGCATAACTTGATGCCCAGCTCTTCACAAAATTCTTTGAATGTCTCAGCTTCAAACTGGGTTCCATTATCCACAGTTAGCTCCCTTGGTACTCCGAACCTGCATATAATATTTTGCCAGAAAATTTTTTGCACATTTCTTGAAGTGATAGTAGTCAGGGGTTCTGCTTCGACCCATTTAGAAAAATATTCAATTGCTACCACTGCAAACTTCAAGCTGCCTTTTGCGATTGGAAAAGGGCCTATGAGATCCATGCCCCGTCGTGCCATTGGCCATACCGGGGCAATAACTTGAAGTGGTATTAGTGGACGGTGGCTTCGTCTTCTCATCCACTGGCATCCTTAGCAGGTTTGAACCAACTCCTCCGCATCTCTTACAATTGTTTGCCAGTAGAACCCCTGCCGAAGTGACTTTCCTGCTAGAGCACGTGGGGCTAGGTGGCTTCCACATAAACCTTCGTGAATGTCCCGAAGTACGTCTTGGCCTTCGGGTTGAGAGATGCACCAGAGTAGAGAAGAACAAACTCCGGCTTTGTATAACACTCCATTGACAAACTTATAATTTCGAGCCCTTGCTTGCAACCTTCGGAAGTCCGGACCTTCTGAAAAATCTGCACTGTCTTGCAAGACATCCATTATCGGAGCCCTCCAATCTGTAGCTGGGATGCAAAGGACTTCTGTGGAGGGTAATTGATTGACTGTAGACTTGACTAGTTCTTCATAGAAAGCACCCTCCGGGAGGTCCAATGCTCCGGCTGCAGTGTTTGCTAGAATGTCTGCAAGTTGATTATCTGATCGAGGGATACTTCGAACAGAAAATCCTTTGAACGCTGCTTCTGTCTTGCGGATTTCTTCTAGATACTTTGCCAGATGTGGGTTCCTTGCTTGAAAGCTTTTGTCAATGTGCCCTGCGACGACTTGGGAATCTGTTTTAATTATTATCCTTGCTGCTCTAAGTCCCTTTGCCTTTCGGAGGCCTAGCAGGATTCCTTCGTATCCTGCGATATTATTGGTGGTCTTAAAGTTGAGCCTCGCAGAATACATGGCTTTTTGCCCTGATGGTGATATTATTACAGCTCCAGCTCCGGCACCAGATGCCTGATAAGCTCCGTTAGAAAAAATTGTCCATTCTGCTCCGAAGTCAGCTATGATTTGGGATTTGATAGATGTTCTCGCCGTGAAGGAAATTCCGAAGGGGGTTAGCTCGATAGCCCATTTGCCGATCCTACTCGTAGAATCTTTGCACAGAAAGAATGTCACCAAGAGGATACGAGGTAGGAACGATTAGGTTATGCGCTAAAAAATAATGTCTTAGCTTCTGCGAAGCCATTACTAGGGCATAAGCAAATTTCTCGAGCTCGAAGTATCTTGTCTTTGCTCCGGACAAAGCTTCTGAGACGAAATAAAGTGGGTTTTGCACCAGCTTTCCCTTAAGCTCAACTTCTCTGACCAGTACTGCACTTACTGCGGAGCCTGTTGCTGCAAGATAAAGGAGGAGAGTTTCTTCCGGGAGGGGCACAGTAAGCATCGACAGGCTTCCGAGGTATTCCTTGATATCATCGAAGCTCTTCTGGCACTCTGGCGTCCAGTTGAAACTTTCAGACCCCTTTAGAGCTTTGAAAATTGGAAGGCTTCGTTCGGCTGACCTGGCCAGGAATCTGCTGAGAGCTACAAGTCGTCTTGTTAGCTTCTGGACTTGCTTCAAATTTTCTAGTGGAGCCATTCTTTGCAGTGCACTTATCTGTGTTGGGCTAGCTTCGATTACCCTACTCAAAACTAAGTACCCTATCAGTTTTCCTGCTTGCGCCCCGAATATACATTTTTCAAGGTTGAGGCGGACTCCACATGCTCGGAGGCTCTCAAATGTTTCAGCTAAGTCTAGACTATGCTAGTGCTTTTCAGCACTCTTTATTACAATGTCATCCATATAGGCTTCGATATTTCAGCCTATTTGGTGACCTAGAGCCTTAGCTATTAAACGTGAGAATGTGGCTCCGGCATTCCACAAGCCAAAAGACATTCTTACATAACAAAATACTCTGGATGGAGTTATGAAACTTGTATTGGCTTCGTCTTCGCGCTTTAGCCAGACTTGATGATAACCAGAGTAAGCATCGAGGAAACACGGCAATTTGGAGCTAGCTGTAGAATCCACCAACTGGTCTATTCGGGGCATAGGGTAGGGGTCTCGTGGGCATGCTTTATTTAATGATGTAAAATCGATGCACATGCGCCATTTGTCGGAGCCCGTTTTCCTGACAAAAACAGGGTTAGCCAACCACTCGGTGTGGGCTACTTCCCTGATGATGCCAGCCCTTAACAAGTTTTCCACTTCGATCTTGGTGAGGTCTGCCCTTTCCGCAGACAGCTTACAGAGCCCCTGGCGTACTGGCCTAGCCTTTGGGTTGACGAGCAAGTTGTGATCGATGATACTCCGATCAACCCCGGTGATGTCTTCGTCAGTCTAGGCACAGATGTCCAAATTTTGCTTGACTACTTATTCATCACGACATCACCTTGCCGAACTGTATTGAGTATTCTTTGCCATCCTTCAAAATTATTTTCATCACGACATCACCTTCCGGGCTTGGCTTGAGGGAAAGGCCCTTCGAAGAGTTCGAAGACTCCGGAACCTCCTCAGTGTGCTCCATCACACTGTGTACTTACCGAGGGTCCAACGGCTGGCCGTGACGATACTCCGTTCTTCGGGCTACAGCTTGGTCTCCTAAAATAGTAAGAACTCCACCTTGCGTGGGCATCTTGAGACATAGATAGTAGTGATGTGCTATAGCCCCAAACTGGTTCAGCATCCCCCGTCCGAAAATTGCGTTGTAGGCATATGGGCCATCGACGACGTCGAAGATCACCTCTTCCACCCTGGCCAAGGACCCCTTTCCAAAGGCAACCTCGAGGCCTATTTGGCCGAGGGCATCAAGAGGCGGACCTGCAAAACCTTGATGTGGCCGGGCCACCGGAAGTAAATGCCTCCGAGGGATGCACATTTGATCGAAGGCCTGGACAAAAAGTATGTCTGCGGAGTTTCCGTCGTCCACCAGGATCCTTCGAACTTCCACCCCAGCTATATCTGCTGAAATGACCAAGGGGTCAGCATGGGGGAACTTTACCCCCACGGCATCATTGGTAGTGAAGGAAATAGGTACATGAGACCATTCAGGCATTCCTTCTGCGGAATGTGAGGTCCCTATGTGTCCCACTTCGCGGACGTACTCTCATCGCTTCCTTTTGGACATGTTACCAAGGGTCCCCCCTCCGGAGATGGGCAGGACCACTCGCTTGCCGCGGTCTTGGGGGTCTTCCTACTTCGGTGGTGGCATAATGTTGGCCACCTGTAGCTGCATGGGGGCTTCGGGAACACCGGCTCGGGCCACGATTTGCACAGGCTCCGAACGTGCCGCTGGAGGGGTTCGATCCGAAGTACCCCGCCCGGTACTTCGTCCTAGGTATTCACCCCAAAGGGTTAATACCGCCTTGCAATCCTTCGTGTCATGGCTCCTATTGTCGTCATGCACGCAGCAGAAAAAGCTCTAGCTCCTGCCAGGTACTCTCTCTTGGGGCTTCGATGCTCTAGCCTTGAAGCCTTGCGCCTGCTGAAAGTTGGCAGGTGCCTTCGGAACGGAGGGTGTGATACTCAACACCTCCAAGCGGAAGTGCTTCTTTCCCCGCCTGTGATCGTCTAAGCGATTGTCTTGAGGGGGCTGCGGAGAGGTTGAGGCTTCGGGCTCCGTCTTCACTTCCCGAAGAGCTGGTGCAGGTGTTGCGGCTCGTTAAAGATAGCCTTCCTCCGCCTTGGCATACTGTTCGAAGTATGCCATCACCTGTGCCACAGATGACGCAGGCTTCTGATGAAGCATGCTGAGGAGATCGGGGTTCAACACCCCTTCGTGGGCGGCGTCGACTACTGAAGTTGTAGACAAGCCTTTGATCTACGATTTGGTGTGGGCGAAGCGCGTGAAGTATTCCCGAAGCGTCTCCCCTGCTCGCTACTTCACCTGAAATAAGCTCCCCGTCGACATCGGAGCCACAAAGGTACCTTGGAACTTGCTTACAAACTTCCTCTTCAATTGCTCCCAGGATTTGATCGATCCTGGCTTCAAAGACCAGAACCATCAAAGAGCCACACCTTCGAGAGCGAGGGGAAAACACTTTGCCATAGTGTTACGCACCCCTCCGCTTGCTTCTATCGCCAGGGCATATGAACGAGCGAATTCTCCGGGGTCAGACCCGCCGAAATACTTGTGCAGCTTCGAGGCTTTGAACTTGGGATCGAAGGGCACCCTTTGCAAGTCCAAATAAGCGGAGACTCATCATCGAAATATGCGTTCTCAGCCTCCTCTGGGACTTGAACAGCTTTAGGAAGGTTGCGAGCACCACTGTCTTGGGGCCCTTCTAGAGCCTGGGTGGAGGCTTGGGAGCGAAGGCGATCAGCGGCCTCTTGCCTCCACCTAGCCACTTCCTCCTGAAGTCACGCTACCTGAGTAGCTTCATCCTCAAGAAGGTCTTCGTCTCCATCGGAGGGGAGCTCCGGGTCTCGAGAAATGACATAATCAGTTTGGAGCACCGTAGGAGTAGCCCGAGGGCCTCTAGGTACTCGACGCCCAGTGACGCCTTCGGGGGTTGTTGGAACAGCTGAGGGTCCAGCTCCTTGGTCCGAGGAGACCTTCAGGGGGATCCGAGGCTAGGCTCCGCTTGGGAGGCATAGCTAGTGAAAAAGAGGTCCGAAGACCGAGGACTTTGATTGGTTTGGGAAGGCTAGGAAAGGCCTTCGAACCGCACTAAGAAGCCCCTTACCGAAAGGTGCGCGGAATCTTAGGACTCCGAAGCTCCCTCCACAAGTGCTCTTCGAAGTGCAGTCAGCAGTAGAGAACTAGCTTCTAGAACTAGGGTCCCCACGGACGGCACCAACTGTTGGCGTAAAAGATTACGCTAACAGGTTCTCTAAAAACAAGAACTAACAAACAGTGAATTTGTGTTGAGAACTATCTTAAGCCTCCGAATTGGATAATAGCTTAAGTAGTCCGAATATGTGTATTGAATAGTTGAGTATTCGATGCCTGTTACAGGGTAAGAAGGGGGGTATTTATAGGCAAAAAAGTCTAAGGAAAAGACCTATTTACCTCTCAATTACAACCGACATAGTGGAAACTATTCGGTACCCTGAATAGGGTTAAAATGGTAAAATCCACCTGGAGTAAGTAGATAAGTCAAACATCTTATCAACCTTGCAGTTTTCCACCGGAGCTTCATATCCTGTGAAGGGTTCCTTCTGATTGTAAGCCGAAGCACCCTTCGGCTTAATGACTCCACCACCTTCGGGCATAAGCTTATCAACTCCGAAGCTGATAAGTTATCTTGAACTGTTAATCTCTAAGTCCTGAAGGTGAAGTATTTTCCCCCAACAACGTGCAAGGTAACTACAACGTATTACTTGGGCGTGATTGGATTCACGCAAATTATTGCATTCCATCTACCTTGCACCAATTCCTCATTCAGTGGGACGGTGATGATGTGGAGGTTGTACCAGCTGACACTTCGACCCAAGTTGCTTTGGCCGATGTGTCTATCGACGCCGTCCATGATAAAGTAGAGTGTCTGTGAGGTAGAGATCTCTCAGATTATGACTTTGTTAGCGTGTCTGAGGGACGTTTTGTTCTAGTATCTGTAAAGTCGGTTGGTGTAGCACGACTGTCTCTAAATTAATAATCATGTCTAGTAAGAGTAATCTTGATTGGCTAAAATCTCGTGTAGAGCAATATTGGTCTTAAAAAGACGGTATCACCGAAGCCATTGAGGATTTTAGTAAAGTTGAAAAATTAGGTCAAGGCTTCTCATCGGCCGATCCTTTGGAACAAGTAGACATAGGAGATGGTTGTGTTCCAAGGCCGACTTTTGTAAATCAAGATTTGCAGGCTAATGAAAAGGATGAAGTAATAAAATTGCTTCGGTCGTATGTCGATTGTTTTGCATGGGAGTACAGTGAGATGCCCGGATTAAGCCGCGAGCTCATGGAGCATCGACTACCTATTAAACCTAGGTTCAAGCCTTATAAACAACCCCCTCGTCGCTTTAATTCGGTCATGTATGACCGAGTTAAAGAGGAGATAGAATGATTGCTTGAGGCCAAGCTTGGCCATGCATGTATGCTGAATGAATTGCTAACATTGTGCCTATAGAGAAGAAAGGGAGTGGCAAAATACATGTTTGTATTGATTCTAGGGATCTGAACAAGGCCACTCTGAAGGATGAGTACCCTATGCCGATAGCTGACATGTTAATTAACGATGCTTCATGATATAAGGTACTAAGTTTTCTTGATGGCAACACTAGTTATAATCAAATTTTTATGGCCGAAGAGGACGTCTACAAGACAGTCTTTCGATGCCCTGGTTTTGTCGGCTTGTTTGAGTGGGTTGTTATGACTTTTGGTTTAAAGAATGCTGGCTCTACATATCAACGTGCTATGAACTTGATCTTTCAAGACTTGCTAGGAGTTATGCTAGAGGTCTATATAGATGATGTTGTAGTCAAATCAGATGCTATGGGGAACCATTTAGCCGAATTTAGAGTTGCTTTTGATAGAATGCGTCAGTATGGCTTAAAATGTGTGAAACCAAGTGAGGTCGCACTGTGGTTTTTGTCTGTATGATGAGTGATTAACAAGGTTGAGCGATCTTGAGTGAAGTGAGTGATGGTTTGATTGCATCGATGGGATCGATGTGTGGTTATGGAGAGTGGATGCTGAGGGGATCGGTGTGCGTTGCGTCTCTTGTTTTGGCTTGGCTCATGTGTGCAAGGTGGAGATGCTAACCAACTGTCAATGGTGGGTGATCAAGGGTCGAGCGGGGAGCTCGATGCCAGATGATCAAGGATGCCGGGTGGAGTTGGAGATGATCTCAGGAGTGCACGAGGAGATAGAGCAAGACATGGATAGACGGATGGTCGAGACAACGTAACGATCAAGTCAGCGAAAGGGAGGCCAGTGCAAGTGATCAAGTGGCTCAAGGGAATCGAGAGCGGGAGAGACTTGTTGGCGGTCGAGTTCGCAGATTGACGTCACATGTCAGCGATCGAGGAGGTTTTGCCGGTTTTTGCTGAAAACCGTCTCATCTCTAAATGTTTTTAAATTCTAATAATTATGATTTTATTTTCATTTAGTAATTTAGATTAAGTGTAAACTGTGGGATAGAAATGGTGACTAGAGGGGGGTGAATAGGCACCTTGACAAATTTTAGTGAATCTGATGGTCTATTCAGATCACCCAATGTACCTCTAAAAAATTGGAGAATCAAATTAAGGATCTAAGTACAACCTCATAACAAGCATCAACTCAATTCGAAACTTTTCTTTCTGAGTCGGCGTTTGAAGCACTGAAATACTCAAATCAGAGTTTGAGTTGCCGACTTGCTTTTGGTTCAGTCGACGTTTGAAGCACCGAATTGCTCAGTCGGTCAATGAGACACTAACAAAATTTAGAAATACAGCAAAACAGAGACAGAACATGACAGGGTGATGAGTTCTCAACAGACAGCAGTAAAAACACAAGGATCAATGAAATAGATGTAATTCAGAGATCACAAACTTGTGTCTGCACTTTGAACTTTGAATCACTTTTACTGCTTTGGTGTTGAGACTAGCAGATTCAATCAAAAATCACGCCATTCAACTCAGAATTGTGAAGTTGCAGTTTCAGATTAGTAATCTGAATAATAATCACCCAAAAGAGTTGATGTATTAATCAAGGCACACATGAACTAATTAAGCCAAACTAGTTCAGAACCTTGATGTTCGACCAAATTAATCACAAATCAACATCAACTGATGAACAAAATCAGAGCAGTACCAATTTTCTGAAATAAAATAGTAACACAGTTTCTGAATATTCAGTGACACACACAATTGAAACAGAACAGTTCAGCTCAAAGCAAATGAACATCCTTCTTAGTTTTTAGCAAATAACTAATCAAGATCAGCATTACATAATCAAACCATGTACTGCTTCAATCACAGTAACTTACTGCTAAAAGTAGAATCAATCAAGTTGAAATAAACACACTCTCTTTCAACAGCTCACAGAGTCAGAACTGAATAGACTAGATCAAAGCTTAAGTGCTATAGATAATCAATAGGACAATAGTAACATCAGTCAAGACAGAGCTCAAAAATCATCAACATTTTTTTGTAGTGAATATTAATTTGCCGTGCACTAGTTTCTTGTGAAAATTTACACAGCAAATACACACCTGATGCTGAATCTGTTCGGTAATGTCGATGCAGTGTAAAACCTACAGCAGTGCTCGACAGTGATGATGTAGGAAGTTTGGCGATATTTGATTAGATTTCTGGTGTCGTTGGTTCAAAAGTCGGGCGGCGAAGACTATGTTGAACACAATAAGATTTCTATGGAAAGAACCTAAAGAACCTCTCCAAAATATTCAGCCAAAATTCCTCTCAAAGATTCAGTAACAAAATTCTTGAGGTCAACTCAGTTCAGAACAACACAGGAGCAAATTACCGTGCACAGTGATTACTGAAAACAATGTGCACTTGGTAATGAAAATTTTGTCTAGAATCTTGCCTAGAAATGCTGGCTATCGGTAGAGACAGGAACCAGCAAAGAGAATTTAAGAATTTTTACTTTCCAAGGAAATCAGAGAAAAAAACCTAAAGAACTGTTGTTTCTCAGAAAAATGAGTACACAATGCAGATCATAAACCTGGTTTTGATGACGCACAATACTTGGTAGAACAGCTCTCTTGTCGGCATCTCTTTTGATGATGAAGAAGATGTTCAACCAGCAAAGAAACTGATCCAGTAAATTATTGCACAGTTTTGCACTACTGGTTTTGATCAATCAACATTGCTCAGTGCTTGCACTAGATTACCGACAATAAGAACAGTACTTGAAGATAAACAGAATGGAGCAAAATTGAAAACATAACATAGTTCCTGGAATCAAACTTCCAAACCAAAACAGTTGGTGCTGTAGTCAAACCGGCACGATGGCACTTAGTTCATATGTAGCTGGTGTCTGGCTTGGTTTCTCATAGCAATCAGATAAGAGCAGAGTAATTCCAAAACCAGAACAACCGTGCTCTAAGAAAAATCTTCATTATAGCAACCAGATCAGACACACACCACATGAAAAAAATGTCCAGAACTCAGTCGATCACATGTAAACCCAAATCAGACCAAAATTTGCACATGGAATCAGATTGCTACAGTACCCATGAAAAGTGGCGGCGCTGCAGCTCTTGCTAGAAGCCGTGGAGCAAAAAGCTTGTAATGGCCCTTGTTGTAGCAGATCCGAAACTCCCTGGCCCTGTAGCGCAGAATCCCTGGTGCTCGTCAGGGGAGGAATGAATGATGTGCGCAAGAAGAACTCAGCCAGGAAGCAACACCAGAAATAAAATCTTGACTTTAGAACACAAACAGCAATGTTGAACCACTCATATCAAAAGGAATTTTCTAGTTCTATTTCTTCAAAAAAAGCAGATCAACCCCTTGGGCATGAGGCCCATTTTATAGCCATACCCTAGGAGGCAGCTTTACACATGTACCCTCCAATATTTTCAGTTTTACACAAAAAGACTTGAGATATTTTTAGACTTGTATAATATGAAAATTACTCCTATTAAACTCTACTAACTTTTATTACAAAAAAGACTCTACCTTTTTAATAACTTTTCATTATTGGGAAATCCTAAAAAATATTAAAAGTTTACAAATTACTCTAAATTACTTAAACAAAAAGACTCCTAATTATTGAATTTAAAACATTTAGAGATTTGACGGGTTTCAGCAAAAACCGACAAAGCCTCCCCGATCATCGACGATCGCCGTCAGTCTGCGAACTCGACTGCCAGTGAGTCTCTCCCGCTCTCGATCCCTCAAGCCACCTTGTCACTTGAACCAGCTTCTCTTTTGCTGACTCAACCGACACTTCATCTTGATCAACCTCCATTTCACGTCATTCTCGATCTCCATGCGTACATCTGAGTTCACTCTCAACTTCGACTAACACCCTCGACCATCTGGCATTAGACTCCCCGTCTAACTCTGATCTCTTGCCATCGATAGTTGACGAGTATCTCGAGCATGCACACATGAGACAATCACAAACACACACACACATATATCCAAGCATCCACACATAAACCCCATGACAAACCCCGTCAATCACTCATCATAACCTTGAACCATAGTGAAGATCCTCACTAGGTTCCTCAATCTCCCCCTTGATGAGTGCATTGACAATTCAAGATCAAAAGAAGTTTAAAACACAAGTTCAGCACACAAGTGACCATGAAAGCTCTAGAAAGAGCAAAAATCAGAGACATGTCACTTGAAAAGGATGGAGCAAAAACTACCTCAAAAACTCAATGACCATCAAAATCAACAAAAATTCATGAACTCTCTCCCTTTGGCAATGCAGACATCAAGATAGCTCCATGAGTTGTGAGAGTAAAGTGTACATGCAATGCTTCCGAAATATAATTAAGTCCAATTACATTACACACAATCCTTGTGCCTCACAAACTATCCTAACCAACTGTATGATAAGTTCGAATGTATATCATCTAAATATCAGAATAAGCAAGCATTTTGATGTTTTAGCAAATAAAAGCATCACTACAAAGACTAGCGACTAGACATGGCAAGGTAAGATATACAAAAGCTAGTTAAAAACAAACTAGATAAGCACATCCCACTACAAGGAGTTGCAGCAAACTTGATATGCGAGGAAATTAATCTTTTTTATATATTTTTTTAAGTGTCGGGGGTTATTTGCAAGCCAACCTTATGCTAACCGACATGGACTATGTGAGCTCCAAGTAGTTTATCCGACAAAACAGAGAATTTCATATATCAGAATATGCTAACCGATATGCTGATGATGCAATGCCCACTTTTGGATATGTTCATGTACTGCGTTTGTGCTATTCCCATTATAGATGTGCTGTATGCCTATGAAATACAATTCGGTTGTACAAAGGTTGGGCTGGTGGGCTATACTATGCTAAAGTTTCTTAGGTGTGTTCCAGACATTTGTATATATATCTATTTATTTATTGAACGGGCGGTTCTAAACATATGTTATAGGCTATTGTCCATCTGCCACTAATGGTGAGTGGATACTAGATTTATCTGTTTCTGTTACAATGCATACTTTCAATTGCTCAGAGGTAACACATTCACTAGGGCAAAGACAATCAAATCTTTCTGAGTTGTTGGTTGCTCCCTTACTGGCTATGCAAGTTGGTTGACTTATGCACAGCCGGTAGCCCGGTACATTCAAAATAAAACTCCGTGGGTTTCAATATTGACTGTACTCCCTCTTTAATTCTTTATGTTGTGTATTATATGTTGTTTAACTTTTTTATAAATTAGTGCTTTTATCTTTGAATAATTTTATAGAAAAATGTATTGATAGATGTAACCTCAAATTAGTTTCTTTAAATCTACTATGAAATATGTCTTTATAATATATGTGTTTGATATTGGAGTGTTAATATATTTTTAATTAAAGTTATAGAAGTTTGTTTTATAAAAAACAAATGATTTATAATATAAAACAGAGGTGTAAGTAATGTTTGCACCGCTAACAAGAAAAAAGCATGATAAAAGTGGGTGAACGACAATTGATTCCTGGCTGTGTCAGGTCAGAACTCAGAACCTGTGCCGTGGTACTGTGGTAGTGTGTAAGCAAGCGTTGTATACGGTATACCAGTAATACCACTACCCTCCTTTCCCCTAATTTTTTTTTTGGCTTTGGCTAGTTCCCATTTATATATTCTTTTGGGTGTTTAGAAATACACAAAATATAAAAATGATAATACTTTGGATTGATAATTAGTTTTGAGCGACGAGCGTATATGAAGTAGGAACCGATCAAACTAGACAATGTGACAAGCCAAAAACCAAACAAATTCACTAGTTTATTCGCAATAACCGGTATTTGTGATCTGTTATTTTTTTTCTCCGTATGCAGTTCCTCGGTACTTGGCTACAGCGTGAAGTTTAATACCTCCGTGTCTTCGCTTCTTTGGAATTCATTTAGTCTCAAATCTATTATTTTGCACAATAAACAGGGCATGTATAATAAAAGGAACATTATCAGACAGTGAATTATAGCCGTACAGCCGTGCCATCGACTTTGTCTGACAGTTTCCTTCTGTATCCATAAATTTGCGTTTTGTTCCGTAGCAGGTAAGTGCTAGGCGGGTGGCACTCGGCGCCTAGGCGGGACCTACTTTGTCCTGTTTTTCTTCAGTCCCAGCCATTCTCCCTTTACTCCTATAATAATTCATCCAACCTAAGAATTACGATAGCGTATAGCATTTTTCTTTTCTCTCAAAAAACCCCTCTCCTCCTCCAAACACGCCACACCCCTCTCTGCTTCTTCTCTTTGCCCTAGGTTTCTCATGCAGGCAGATCCAGCGTGGCGTTCAGCTACCATCGGCGACAGCTAGATCGAAGCTGTGCATGATGCCTCATCGCCGCCGCACTTGGATCACCGACGCCTAACGCCACCTTTTAGAACACTGTTCTATACTATGTTCTATACTATGTCAGCTCTTTTAAGTCGTGGGTATATAAGAAAGAGAGAGGAAGTCAAGTAAAACTTTTTTACGATTTTTGAACAAACTGAATTGGTTTTTATGAAAATTCTGCAAAAAAAAATGTGTGGAATTCATGCAACATTTGTGTGATTCTGTCGCGCACGTGAATTTATGAGTTATTTTTTGTTTTATTAGTCAACCTTTAGAAAAAGGATTCACCAAGCCATGCATGTGCTCGGTGGGAGATCTTGTCACGGTTGACCTGCTCATGTATCCAACACAATCTTCGATTGTACTCACTCCATTTTTATATTAGTTTGTTTTTTAATTTAAACTTCTCTGTTTTTTATCAATTTTATAAAAAATATTAACAATTATAACATCAAATTAGTATCATTAAATCTATCCTTGTATTTATTCCAAATTATAGATGTTAATATATTTTTATTTAAATTTTGTTAAATTTAAAAAGTTTAAAAAATCAAACAGCTTATAATATAAAACTAATGGAAAGAGCAGTAGTTTTTTAAAAAATTGTACATGATTAGGCCGGTTAGAGTTGGGTTTTATTTTTTATACTATTTTTTAGGCGGCTACACACCAACCTTGGCTATCCCATCGTCGTTCGTCATCTCTCGTTGTCCCCGTTTCTAAATTTGTAATGCACCCTCCATTTCTCGAGCTCCAGTGATCCACCATGCCCATTACATCACCGGAAAGGAATGAAGCTACGCGCAGGAAAAAAAAGGCTACATTGTGCGCACCGTTACTAGAGCTTTCCTCGATCGTGGTGGTCAATATTCTCCTCTATCTCGCCCGGATTACATCGGAGCAGACATACATTTCGATTCGTCAGCGCTCGTCGATTGGAAGCAGCCACCACTAGGCCGAAAAGGCAAATTTTACGTATACTATAAGTTTGGATCTTTTTAATGACTATGTGTAAGGAAAATTTTATGGTGCATTCATAGTCATTTATTTTTAGAAATCAAATAGTCTAGATTTTTTTTAAAAAAAATATTACCTCTTTTTTCCTTCTTTACTTTCTTTCTCTTCCTCTCCCTTTCTTTTACTCTCCGTTTGACCGACGACGGAGCAGCACAGTAGCGAGACATTGCGGAGATAGGGCGTCGGGGCCGTGCCGATTGCGGAGAGAGAGGCAAGGCGGCAGGGCGTGGGGCGGCGTAGGGTGTGAGGTGTGGTGAGGGCCAACGCTGACCGAGATGGTCAAGCCGTTGCATAGAGAGCCGAGGCACTAGGGCGCGCTAGTCACGGCGTAGGGCCGAGGCCGTATCAGTCATGGCTGCGTGTGCGCCTCCCTTGTAGTGGAACATGATGGGTTATGGCAGTGACCGCGGAGGAGACGACAGTGGTGGACGGACGGTGGTGAGATGCGGCGGTGAGGGACTGAGGGAGCTAGCTAGCGACCGGAGTGACAAGAGGTAATAGTAAATTTTGATTTTTATAATTAGTTTAATTATGCTCAATCCAAGGGGATATTGATTTTACCTCTTACATTTATAGAGGGTATATGTGGCATCATAAAAGTCTCCGTATATAATTGAAAGAATGCTATATCTTATCTCCTAAAAAGTAATATGTCAACTATCATATTTTTTATTTTATTAGAAATTAAATTATTAATGATTTTTGTTTTGTTGTTTTGTTTTTAGAGACTCAGGAGCTGAATTTTGCTACTTAAGGAAAGACATTGGCAAGGAAAAAAGTTGTTTTAAAGTTAAACATAGAACCTAGGCCGGTTAATGCATTGTTTAATTTTTTATTTGAAGAAAATTAACGTGTCAGGTATAGATAAAAGACAGTACCATAAAGTAGTCCCCAGCCGAAGAAAGATGGTAGCCCGCCGGCATTGGTCGCGGTCGCCATCAAACGACCGCAGCGTCGCCGTCGAGCAAATTTATGTCACGCGGCCGCCGGCGGCGCAGTTGGGTCCACGTGGCGCGCACCTGGAGCGCTGGGCGGTGCGAATGGGGCATCATCCTGAGGTGGACACACTCAGCGGACCTAATCCTAAAGCAGGCCGCGCGCATGCATCCGTCCTCTTCTTCCGGCCAATTCCATGGTGTAATCATGCCTTTTTTTCCTCCATTGTGGAGGTGACTCGATCATGCCATGGGGGCCTTCTCTTCCCTATAAAATCCACAGCGAGGTGATCTACCCTCGAGCCATTAATATCCCGATCGAGCTGCCACTCCCGGTCCGGCCGGCTGCTGCTAGCTGCACTTGCTTGGGACATCGAGGTATAGTAGTAGCAGTACTGCTCTCTCCAGTCTCCATCTCGATCGATCAGACCATGATCTATGTGTCATTCTGTCTGTGTTTGTTAATTAATTTTCTTGATTTTGGTTTGGAAATGGAGTTCGGTGTTGAGCTGAAGTGAATCATGTGTAGTTTGTTCATGTACGTACACCGTATGCTTTGCATGGTCGTCTGCCTTTGCAGGTCGGGGCTAGCTGCGCGCAATGGTTTCACGAGCTAATAAGCTGGCTCTGTGGCGGCTGGCGGTCGTCCTGCTGTCGCATTTCGTGGCCCTCGACGGCGGCGTGGCCGTAGCAGCGGCGAAGCCGTGCCGCTCGCCGAGCTCGGCGTCCGTGGACGACGCCGGGTGCCTGAGCTGGCGCGTGATGGTGGAGGCGAATTGAACAACGCCAGGGGATGGCGCACGGTGCCCGCGCCGTGCGTCGGCTACGTGACAAGCTACATGACGCTGGGCCAGTACAAGCGGGACTTGAACAGCGTCATGGACCAGATCGCCGCGTACGTCGACATCATCGACGCCGACGCCGACGCCGACGGCCTCGACGCCTGGGTCCTTGACATCGATGACACATGCCTCTCCAACCTGCTCTACTACGAATCCAAGCAGTTTGGGTATGAGAGGAGAGTTCTCCATCTCTCTTTTTTGTCACCTTTTCTCAAAAAACTTTTTCGTTAAACTACTTCTTACACAACTCAACTAATAAAAAATTAGCACAATACTAATATGATACTAGTGTAGAATACAAGTCCAATGTTCCCACTTATATGACAGTAAACATATATATTATTAACATAATTATTAGTCAAAAATTTCTAGTGCTCGAGGAAATGTAAGGCACTTTACACTGTTGGCCGGTAGCTAGATGCCCCTTAATAGGATAATCTTCGGATGAGCTTGCTTTTATTTAATCTATTTGGATTAGCTTATTGGAGCACAAAACTTAGTAGTGACAAATATTTTATAAAAAAAATGGCGAACGGTGATGTTGTGGGTGTGTTATTTCTAGGGCATATGATCCCTCGGCCTTCAAGATGTGGGCTAGCAAAGGGGCTTGTCCGGGGATATGTCCAGTTCTTGAGTTATACGACACATTGCAATACAAGGGGTTCAAGGTTTTCCTCCTCTCTGGGAGGGATCAAGAGACACTGGCCACTTGCACATCACAGAATTTGGAGTCAGAGGGGTTCTTAGGGTACGAAAGGCTCATCATGAGGTATGAACACACTCCTGTGCATTCTTGTTTCATGATGTGAAATTTCTGCACCTGTAGTTGTGGTTAAACATGTTTTGATTTCCCCCTGCATTATGTCAAGAGATCATGTTCCACACTTCCATGCATCTTTATGTTATGGTAATGTCAACTGCATTTGTATCGAGTGTCGAGTGTGTGGATGAATCTATGATGGGGGCAACTGATCTAAACATTCAGATACGACCTAGAAGTGGGGGTGAAAAATTCAGAAAGCAATTAAGATATCTGGCAGTGTAAGTGTAACACCGTGTGCTGCTGCAATGCAGGAGTCCGGAGTACCGGGGGCAGAGCTCGTCGATGTTCAAGTCGGCGATGAGGAAGCGGCTGGTGGAGGAGGACGGCTACAGGATCCGCGGCAACGTCGTCGGCGACCAGTGGAGCGACCTGCAGATAAAACCTTATTAAAATTAGGCGTATTTTAAATTTTATAACCATGAGCATAGAGCTCGAAGAAATGAGAAATGTAGCGATTACTCGGCTTTACCTGTTTACCCTAGTTTTTTTCCATTCCATTCCTGGCTAATCCTAGCTGCCTCTGCACTATCGCATTAACAAATCAACGAGCAATAGGAGAAGAATTTGAGATAAACACCTTCATGCGTGATACAGGTCCTTAATCTTCATATCTTTTAATTTGTGCTACTGTTGGAAGAACTTTGCGTTTTATTTTTTTAATACATCTTATCTAATCCTTCAAAATATTATTTCTTTTTAATAAGAAATACTTTAGTTTTTTCTTCAACCATTAATTTATCATTTTTCCTAAAAGTCAAATATCTGTGAAACGCAGGAGGGATTTATGCCACAGCATAGAGAGATTGTCAGAGCTCTGTTACTTTGAAAAGATGAAAAAAACATTTTTTATGACTTCAGGGAGTACTCAGTACTCACCGTCCATTTCACGTATGAACTCATAAAAGAGAGATGAAAATCAAAATTATTCTGTCACTCTCCCCTACAGAACAGTGCAATCAAGGACAGAGTCACAGAGATGTGGTGATCACTAATCAGCTGATACGATCATGCATGAAAATTCAATCATGCAGGGCAGCTTGTTTCGTGCAGCCCCGTTTCTTCTTCTTAGGAGTATCCGGCGTGGAAGGCTTCACCTTGAACGGCTGGGCAGACGAGCCGGCGAACTGGCTGAAGCCCAGCCGGCCGGGGACGACCAGCCTGGGCGGCGCGAACGGCCCGAAATCGACGGCGGCTGGCTTGCTGGCACTCTCTTTCTTCCCAGATGGCTTAGCCGCCCTGACTACGGAGGCCTTCGCGTCGTCACCGGTGGCTCTGATCACTCGCTTATCATGATGCCCCTCCTTTGAGCTGCTCTCCTCGCGCTTGTCGCCGCCGGGCGACGGTCCTCTCCTGGCTCTCTCCGCGAACGCCGGCCTGCCCACCGTCACGAGGAGCTTGAGCACCTCGTCCGTCTCTAGCTTGCACCGCGGTGGCGACTGTTCGCCGGCGTCGGCAGCGACCCGGACACCCGGAGGCGGCGCTCGGGACGCTGGGATGGCGGCGCTAGGAGGAAGAGGCAGCGGCGGCAGGCAGTAGCCGTGCGGGAGGAACCTGGTGGCCGTGCCGGAGCTGGAAGCGAAGCCGTTCGACCTACTGGCCGGCGGCGTTGGTGACTGCCTGGCCCGCATGTCGCACTCGAGGCTCCGGAACTCGGCGGCGACGCGCGCCTTCAGCCCGGCGTGCCGCACGAAGCGCCGGAGGCTGTCCTGGTACGTGTGCCCCTGCGGCTGCGGCTGCTGAAAATTTGGTGCCAAATTTCAGTTACAATTTCGGCAACATATTGAAAAAAATCAACACAACGCCACACGGCACATCAACTATAAATTGAGTCTAAAACATTTGAATAAAATTGATCAAATATTTATTTTGAATCTTTTTTCAAACAGGGCTAGTCGAAATACAGAAAAATACTTCTATTATCTAAAAAGAAACATTTTGCTCATTGGCTTCGCTTACATAGATGAGCGTGGCGTGCTGACCCTGGGAGACGACTGGCACCATCAGCCTGCCATGACCACCAGCAGTGTACGTGAGCCTTCTCTGCTCCGCGCCGGCGCCACCAGGCTCCGCCGCCGCCGCCGCCGCGGACGACGACGCTGCAGCTCCAATGCCATCACGCCAGCTTAGAGCACAAGGCACAGCAGTCAGCAGCCCAGGGACGGCATCTCAATCACAGTGGGCGAAGCGCCTTCCTTACCTTTTCTTGCTCTCCTTGCCGGCGTGGCACTGCCTTCCCTCGCACCGCGCTGCCTCGGCGTGCTCCTGTCCGCGACGCCGCCGCAGGCGGCGCTCTTCTTCCTCGCCGGCGCGTTGGGTCGCTGCGGTGTAGGCCGAGGAGCGGCGGCGGTGGCGGCGCCGCTGCCTCCGATGCTGCCGTCGCCTTTCCCGTCTGTTGTTGTTGGCTTGGCCAGCGGCCTGCCCACCGCATGCTTCTGACGCCACGCCGTGAGCTCCGACTCCGAGTACATCTGGTTGCTCTTCAGCGACATGAACACCTGCTTGGCTTGATGCAGCAATGACATTGCCTGCAAAAGAGGAGGAATTAACACAGAAAACTTCCATGCAAATCAGTGAGCTACTGAAAAGAACCTCTACTACTATGATGTGATTCCAATTTCCAAGTATGAGACAACCTACCTCTCTGTAAGGTATAGTGTCCTGGCTGTTTATGGACATTGCTTTCTGGAACACCATGTAAACATCATTCTGCAATTGCATATGAAGATCACAGGACAAAAAAAGGAATAAATGTTCAGCTATCTATGTCCAGAACCGAGAGTGATTTGGAAAACGCGCAATGAGAGGCAGACCTCGAATTGCTCTAGTGTATTGTACATGCCATCCTTGTTCTTCTGTCTTAATGTTGCAAAGTCACCTGGCCTGTTCACCCGTTCTGCATAATCACTTACCTGCCATAACATGCCATTTTTTCTTCTTTTAAGAATGTGACATTTCATATTAACAGTGTTTCAGTCATGCACATCAGCACATGAAACAAACAAAAATGGTGCTTTATAATGATTCTTTCTCATGAAACAAGAAATACTTCTTGTCTTCTGTGATATCATTCTTTAACACGAGATTAAATATTTGTAAGTATATTCCTCCATGGCTTACTTGGATGTCATCTGGCATTGCAAACAACTCATGTTTGTCTCTCCTGCAGCAGAAGAAAGATAAGATAAACGCGTGCATAAATGCGTCCTGATTTGGAAGCCAGAAGAGAAGGATAGAACAAGCTTACATCTCTAACGTATCAAGGATGTACTCGATGATCTCTACTGCTGAGCTTTTGCTTGATACGTTATCTGAAAGATGAAGCGGCAGAATTCAGACGTGCTTCTTTCTTTCAGAAATGCAGATGCGATGCGCACAGGCAGCAATACGTCGAGACAAGAAAAAAGAAACATAATTTTCTTACTGCTATTGGTCGTTGCATCCAATGCTTGGCTAGACGATGCTTCTCCCTGCAGATGCTGAAGAACATACAGACGATGAGAACAGCAAGTTGGGCGAGAGTTGGGAGCACCCACCCAAGAACAGTTTTTTACCTGAATTTCTTCGTTCCTTTTTCTCTTCCCTCTTGCACCAGTGATGCTGTTTCGGATTATCTGCCAAGGATCTAGCAGACGAGCAGTGGCCGTAGTGTCGTCGTTCTTCTGCTCTTCAAGCTTCAGCAACCTAGCACTTCGCCTCTTCCCTTTTCCAGACATCTCTCTTCACCTCTCTTCTTCCTCCTCCTTCCCAATCGATCGGACAGAAGGAAAGAAACAAGGGCTACAATGGCAATGCTCTACAAGAGTAGACTTCATGGTCTCTGATACACAATATAAAGGAGAAGATGCAACTGTTCCAGCTGGTAGCTCATGTTATCATGTATGCCTATGTTTAAACGTGATGGTAAATTGGAAGTTTGGGGCATTGCGACTTCATTATCTTGTATCCCCGCCAAAAGAAAAATCCATTATCATGTAGGCCATTAAGGCTTGCTGTTTTGTCATAGCAGATTATAGATAGCAGCAATGGAAGAGTGATGAATTAGGAGGACAAACCGGAAAGGAAAATAAAAAGAAGGAAGTTCACAGTGCATCACTGGGATAAGTATCCTAGAATACTTGAGCTTTATTTGCGTCACAAAAATATGAGCTATTTTAAGCATGCTTACAAGAGCTTTGGTTGGCTGTTACCAACACACAGTTTTCAGCTGATCCTATTTTGTTTCTGCTTCCATTTGTGAACTCTGCTCTCAAAATGGAATCCTGTTACATTCTGTCATCTAAGGATTTGGCAGTGGCCCAAAAAACAGTTGGCTGCCGCAAATGTTCAGTCCAAGTGTTAGGGGAAGTTATGGCCTCATTTCACCGACACTAGTTCGTAGGTCATAAATTAGACAGCATAGACTCTCTGTCACATGACGAGCATGCAATGGCATGCGTACAATATTTTCTTGCAAAAAAATCCTACTGACAATAAAATCGCATTTGGCATCATGAATCGGTACTTCGACGAGATTGGTTTGAGTGAAAAAATTGTAAGAAATCTGAAGTAATCCTACCATTTCCGTCACAAGATATGCATGATAATTGATGCATAAGTTATTCAGTATCAACTGGAACAAAGCCTGAGGCACTCCATTTTCCATTGGGAGCTCTAAGGCATTATATTCTGCCATAACTGCAACCGAGTCACACTAAACAAGAATAGAGATGCATCCTAAGTTCCTAACTTGTCCGTATGGATTTACTGGAGAATTATCGATCTCTTCTCTCGACATTTGCTTCGTTGTAGCAGCTTTAGTTAGATTTTGAACCTTGCTTCTTAAGAGTATCCCGTCTGATTTCTTACATAAGCTATTTTAGTATTTTCATTTTCCCCCTAAATATAAGTTGTTTTAAAATTTGTAGACATTTTTCATCTTCTCTCATGTTTGTTTTTTTCAAATAAATGATATCACTCTTACAAATAAACAAATCATATTGTACAATCATAATAAATATTAGGAAGAAATAAAACAATTTAAGTTCATTTTCTAATTCTTATATATAAGTCCAAAATAAATCAGAAGAGTGTGATTTGAGTGCATCACATAATTAAGCAATGTCAAAAGTCAGATTACATAATAACTCGTGATTTGAGGGAGGCCCTTATTTATTTTGTAAATTTCGTGTTTTATTTCCTCACAAACATTATTTTTTTATCACTGGTAGGTAACATGGTTAATTGCTTCTAAAGATGACACAGACTGATGGAGGAAACAGCTGTATCAATGTCTTGTTTCCCGAAAGGAAAACAATTAACTGCAGCAATTCGTTCTTACCTTAAGGCCAGATGACCAAAAATATTTCACGAAACAAGTTTTGATCTCACGTAGTTGCAGCAAGCAAAATACAAATATACATACATGCACACATCAGAGGTATCTGGGATCGCCCAATACGTACCAAAAGTCCAAAAGTACGATGAAATTGAAATATCACACTAAGAAGGCTTCACAAAAGGACGAATGGAATTTAGATCGATAATATCAGCACAAATTTATTAACTAATAATCACAGTTTTCAGTAAAACATAAGATCACCAGAAAGATCAGGCTACTATTATCGATAGTAAATTAGAGTGAGATTTAGCCAACCAAATAACCAATAATATATTGCTATCCTGTGAAGTTGGATCTGCCCCTGCCTGACAACAGTGCGTGATCACAGTCCACAGATCATGGGAGCATGATGGTACGCTCTAGCTTATATGAAAGGTTAGACACAGCAAACCTGTTGATAAGATTTGGAAACCTGTGATGGTACTGGGATTATTCTATGAAGTAAAAAAATGTTTACATCAACATGGAAACATGACGGATTGTTAGATATTTTCTCAAAGGAAAATTTTGCCTCCTGGCTCTCTTTGAGACAGAAATTTGTCTCCTAAATTGTAAATTTATGTTCCCCACATCTAAAAAAAGTAAGCACTAAATTTACAAGGCAGATAAGGGAAATCTCCTTTCATTGAAATATGGTATTGCTCCTTGCAAAAGAAAACATATGTATGGTCTATGAAACCTCTAAGCTAACCGCAGCAACATCGGCGGCATCACTGTTATTCTGTTGTGACCACAATTCTGCATATCATCCACCCTTTGATAGAAGAAAATCATGTGGTCCTTGTTCAACTACCTTCCCATTCTCCAAAACAATAATCTGGAAATAAATTTTGAAAATAAACTTGTTTAAGAAACATCTGAGAGAAGATCCAACAAGTAGTCGTCAGTATGTAATACAATGGAAAGCATTGAAGTTCAAACATATGAATATATGAAGAAATAATAAATTAGTTAAACTAATTGACATTTAGCCCATGATGGTAAGTACAAGTTTCTTTAGATGTTGCAAAAGCAACCTGTTGCCTGTTGATGCCAAGTTGCCAACTGATCCGTTACTCTGATCTCTATTGTCAGTTCATCAAGTCATGTTTACTTTCACAAACTGAAGTTGCTGGCTGTGTTTTAATTTATGTGCATGAACATGCATACCTGATCGCATTGCATTGCAGTTGTGAGTCGATGAGCGATAAATATAGAGGTGCGATCAACAGATAAAGTCTTCAGAGAATTCAAAATTGATGCTTCAGTAGTGCTATCAAGAGCACTTGTAGCTTCATCACATAATCTGGCATAAATCAGATAACAAAAAGAATAACCAAAGAAGGAATTTGGTAAACACGTTATTTGAAAAATTACTGTTTGCTAACATTATGTGAAATTATTCAGATTAGTTCAAGCAGTGACAACTCTGACTGTTTGACATGGTATACTATTCACTAGAAGGACATGTGTAGAATCACCAAACACAGAATCACTAAAGCACGGTAAGACTACTCCAGAAACATGAGTTTAAAGTATTTTTTAGCTAAAATGGGTATTAAAGAGGAATTACAGAATGGAAGGCTCCTTCAAGAATACTCGAGCAATTGACACTCGTTGCTTCTCCCCACCACTTAACTGCAAAAAGAATCAAATCACAAATTGAGATGTGGCAGTTATAGGAACAACATGTTCCAACACTTCTGGATTTGGCATGTCACAAGACAGTGCATCTCACCTTTAATCCTCGCTCTCCTACAACTGTGTTATACTTGTCTGGAAAGTTCATAATTGTATCATGGATAGCCGCATGTCGGGCAGCATCATAGACCTGTATGGGAATAAACTTTAGCCTTCCATGAAATCAAATGGCCATACCATAACTTCATAATGTAAATGTATTGGAAGAAAATAGAACCTCGCCGTCTTTTGCTGGTAACCGCCCATATTGTATATTATGCATAATTGTGTCATTAAAAAGTACCTGCATTGGCATCAACGATGTGAACTTTACCTTGGAGTTGAACTGTGCTAACTCCTAAGTGATCCATGTTAAAGCATATTGACAGAACTACTTTTATCTACTCAACAATTTTTACATATGCTCACTAAAGTTGTGTGGCACCAGAATGTTGCCATAATCTATCCTCTGTATGCTTTGTCAGTTTAACATAGTTTAGTGAATTAAATTAGACAACAGAAGTTTGAAACCGTAAGTATTGACAGCTGTAGAATTTAGATAGCTAACTGTATCTTGCGGTACAACACCAAGACACTTCCGAAGACTCTCCAGTGTCACTCCTCGGATATCTTGTCCATCTATTCGAATCTGCAATGAAGATAAAAAAAGGCATCACAAAATGGCAAATTTCATATACATCTGAAACTATAGATGCCATGAGCATGTGTCACGGGTTGGACTTTCAACGAAATTGGAAGGTACTAATCTCCTCAAATTGTATTTAAAAGAAGTAGTGGGTCGAGGCCTCGGACCTCGTCGGCGTGGCGGAGCCATAACGGCCGACGCACCAACGAGGCAAGGGTTACAGAGAAAACAAAGCCTGAACTGAAATACTCGACGACCTCTCTAGTGCATCAGCCCTGTTTATATACACATGTCTGATCTCTGATCTACTCTAACAAGCTTATTCTAACCAAATTAGACTCCTAACTAATCTGGACTTGGACTCTTAACTAATCTGATCTTAAATTAACCCTTGCGGGCTGGACTCATAACTAATCTAATCTACAGTACCACGTGGTACTGTTCACATGAACAGTCCCGTGGCACTGTTTACGGGCCTGATTGGGCTGCTGGTTAGCCTGCACGCCCCTTGCGTGGCACGTGACATCTCTCCCCCCTGAAAAAATTCAGCTCATCCTCGAGCTGAACGATAAGACAATGGCGTTTGAACTCGACTGCATCTCTCCTGGTTGTATCTGTCGCCGCCATACCCCTTTCTTGCTATTCTGCTCTTACTGAATGTTGTGCGGCTCCCTGGCGACTGATTGATGGCATACCAAAGTACGCAGTGGCCATGGCAGACAAACTCCATGGTGCGTTTGCTAAAATCCCATAGAACGGGACCCAAAGACTCGAGCCATTGCACACCTAGGACCAGATCATACGAGCCAAAGGAGAAACCATAGCAATCAACGGTTAATAGCTCGCCACCGATCTTGAAGCGTAGTTCCTGACAATACTCCGAGCTGAGTAGCTGGTCGCCATTGGCCACTGTGATGCTGAGGCCGGCCTAATCCTATATTGCAATCCCGATGTGTGCCGCTGCCTTGACGTCGATGACGTTGTGAGTGGAGCCTGAGTCTAGCAGCACCGTGAGCCGAGAGCCATTCATGACCACCTGGAATTGCATTGTCTTCCCTGGGCGCGATTGGATGCCGGTGAGTGCATGAATAGAGATGGTTGGATCTGGGACAACGATCGGGTATTGTGGATCTTCCTCGTTGTAGATGGCCTCGATGATGAATAGTTGCTTGCAAATTTGCTTATGCCCCTAGGTGAACGTGTCGTCGTAGTGGAAGCATTGACCATTCTTGCAGCGGTAGGAGAGCTTCTTTATAACCGTGGGCTCATTATTAACGGACGCACTTGATGAGACCAGACCACCCATCATGCCAGCAGGAGCTGTCGGGGCAGCCAGCTTGGGGGAGGCTAGCTCACCGACCTTATGGCGCCGGGGGTGGGACAGGCTACTGCTGTCCGCGCCATTCGTACATCCGTGCGTACATGACTGCATCATCCAATGTGGCTGGGCGTTGCAAAGCAACGTCGGTGCGAAGGGGTGCTCCCAGACTGACGGTGAAGAGCTGCACTTGTTGTGCCTCCGTGATGCTAGGGTCCCGACAAGACAGTGCCATGAATTTGTTGCAATATTCATCCACAGAGCCCTCGCGATGGAGAAGGGCTATCACGCCGATGGGGTTGTCTGTTAATGGCGGTCCGAAGCAAGTATTCACGAGCTGGACGAAGCGAGTCCATGTCAGAGGGCCACCGTTTAATTCCAGCTTGTGGTACCACAATTGTGCATCATCAAATAGGTGGAAGGCAGCATACGCAACTCTCTTATGATTCGGCATGCGGTGGGCGCGAAAATAACGTTCGCATCGGTTGAGCCATGGCAGCGGATCCCCAACGCCATCGAATTTTGGGAACTCCAATTTGTGCGCCGTGGGAAGGAAATCGCCGCCATCATCACCCTCATCTGCTCATGCACGCCGATCTGCTTGCAGCGCGCCCCCTAGTTCTGGTTCGACCAATCCAGTCCTTGATTCTGGGCCAGTCGATTCTGTCCCTAATCCTGGACCGGTCGGTTCTGCACCTACTGATCCAGAATTTGCTTCTCCATATGCATCAGCGTGAGATCAACGGCTACCGTCTGCTGCCCTTGATCCTGCATCGTGCCCTCTAGAGCGTTGAGGGTGTTGGGTATGGGTTGAAGCAGTCGAACGATGTCTTCAATAGCCTTGAGTCGCCGAACAATGTCAGTGAGGGTGACTCCCTCATCCGTGCCAGATCCGATCCCAGAAGTCGTGCTCATGGTGGGCGGCCAACCTGAGAGCTCTGATAATAAGTTGTCACGGGTCAGACTTTCAACGGAACTAGAAGGAAATAATCTCCTCAAATTGTATTTAAAAGTAGTGAGTCGAGCCCTAGACCTCATCGGCGCGGCAGAACCGTAACGGCCGACGCACCAACGAGGCAGGGGTTACAGAAAAGGCGAAGCCTGAACTGAAATACTCGATGACCTCTCTAGTGCATAAAGCCTGTTTATATAGACACAAGTCTGATCTAATCTAAGTATCTAACAACCTTATTCTAACCAAATTAGACTCCTAACTAATCTAGACTTAGACTCTTAACTAATCTGATATCTAATTAACTCTTGTGGGTTGGACTCTTAACTAATCTAATCTACAACGGTTCACGTGAACAGTACCCACGGCACTGTTCACAGGCCTGATTGGGCTGCTGGTTGGCTTGCAGGCCCCTTCTTGCGTGGCACGTGACAACATGGATATTGAATTCATCGGCAGGAAATCAAAACATAAACAGATCTTTCTTTGTTCTTACAGATCCTGAAGAGGAGTCAAAAAATCTGAAGAGAAGCCTGAGTATGGTTGACTTTCCTGCAGAGGAAAAGTATTAAAGTACAGCAATAAAGTGTTCACTGACCACAGAAATTTGAATTGTGCTAATACTAAAAGAAAAGCTAGAGAGAGCTGTTAAAAAACTCAGTTAAAAAATGAAACAAGATGTGGCACTCCATACAACCCCCCCTATTGGATATAAAAAACATACATCATCTCTTTAGGAAAACATCGGTTGTAATATAGACCAAAAATTGCATGGTAATCCCATATAGGTAGGCCAAGCAGGCTAAAAAGAGCTTTTGAATGCATTCATTGTTCAGAATTTTGATATCCTTCATTAATTATCTTCTCTCTTTTCCATGAAAAGATGGCATGGAAAAGAATATATTAGCTAGTGTTCTCTTTCATAAAAGGGGGACATTAATAAACTTTCATTTTGACAGCAAAAGGTCCATGATCTTATAAAACAATTCGCTGATATGAACATGAGATAATAGGCACCTTCAACTTTTGACTCTGGTTGCAAAATCAATGGAAAGTATTTGACAATTAAAAAATAGTAGTGTTACCGCTGCCACTAGTTCCAACAATTGCAGCACTTTTTCCTGCAGGCACAGTGAATGAGGCACCCTCAAGAATCTTCCTTTCTGGTACGTACCTGGAAGAAATCAAATCTTTCAGGTAACATACAACCTTGACTCACTTAATTCTAGCTTATAGCTTAACTCAGTTAACTATAGTTTACAGATCACACTACACAACCACATGCTTAATTGCATTTCTAACTGATATACCATGTGGCTAAGATCATGTTACTTGCTAGTCATTCTGCATTCCAATATGCAAATAAATTGTTATTCCACATATGTGGTAATTGAAGGTTATTAAGTTTCAAGTCCTGATTGCATATATAAATCCGTAAGGCGCCGGTATCTGATATGGCCATGTTTACACTTTACTCTAGCGACAAGGAAAAAGTAATAGTTTGTGTGTTCAAGCTTGTTTCAGATGATGATCAGGATGAATTTAAATATTATGGCGACTTGGTAAGATTGCAAACAAAGGAAACCACTGTAGCAAATTAAGCTGAGAAAAACAAGCAAAAAATCATCTCTATGGGGATATGTTTGAGTGCTTCCATATTTTCTGAAAGGATAACAAACATACTGAGAAGTGAAAGAAAAACAGCAAATGCTATTAATAATTAAAACAAAATATACCCATTAGTGTTCAGTACTTCAGTTGCTTTTTAGGAAATAGTACATGAAATTAACAAGTAAACTGTAAACAGAACAGAAAATTCACCCAAAATGGACGTTATCAAATTCAATGCATCCTCCCTTGAACTGCAAAGGCTGTGCATTTGGCTCATCATATCCTTTATCCCGGGTTTTTCCTAAAAATGAAAAAAAAAACAGTAATGAAGTTCCAGGACTATGAAAGGATGAAACTGAAACCACAAGCGATTAGGCACTTGCATTGACATATAACTACAAAGCTTTCACCTCAAGCAACTGAAACATAGACTTCATGTCAATCAGACTTTGCCTAGATTCTCGATAGACACTTCCAAGGAAGTTCAGAGGCAAAGAAAGTTGGAACAGGAGGCCATTAACCATGACCTGTGTATCAAGATTTAATCAAATTAATAAAAAACAGTTGAAAATAAAGAAAAGCAGAAAAGGGGCAACATCTGGAACCGTACGGCGAACCATCGTTCAAAATAAATTGTTGTTCCGAATCTACACATGATTAGCTCATAATCATTTTTAGTTTCCAGTTACCACTTTTCACTTTAACAACTTCCCTGTCTAAGGAATAAAGGTGATACTGTGGACTGTGGAGATATCACTTTGCCACTGTTTGACACAGATGTGTTGCTAATCAAATATGTTAAAATGTGTTAAGAAATCCAAGAGTACAAGAAAGAAGGAATAAACACACAGTATAGAGAATTACCAAATCACCGACAGTCAAAGCGCCACTCATTACACCATACGAGCTCAAAACCATTGCCGTGGATAAAGCCGCGCTAAATATGACATTTTGACCAAAGTTCAGGTAGGCAAGGCTGCTTTGAGTCTTCAGCGCAGCATCCTCATATTCTTAGCATATTTGTATAAAAGAAGGGGAAGTTAATAGATCAAATTTATAAAGCACATCAAATTATGATATATGCAATGTAACATGTCAGGTGGGATTCGTCAAATGTACAAAGCATAATTAGGTGCAAAGGATAAACATCACATTTCCACATCTATATCATAGTCTTAGTTATTAAGGTGGTAAGGCGAGGATGGGCAAATGACCCCCGCCTTACAGCCTAAGTGGTAAGGCGTAAGTCGAGGCAATACCTTATACACTGTCAAAAATAAGGAAAAATAAGAGGAAAAAGGCCATAACAAGACATTACATACTAAAGCTCAGATCTAAAAGCCCATTTAAAGCATCAGAACAGCCCATATGTTGGCCTTTCCCACTCCCATAGCTTCTCTAGTTTGGCTCCCTCTCTGTTTTCTAACCCTAGCCACCACAACAGCAAGCAGCCATGGCAGTGCAAACAGGGAGGGAGAAGAACCAAGCCCACACCGTGTTGCCGCCAACCGTGCCCTGCCAAGCCCTCCCCATGCTGCCACCACAAGGTGCACGTCGTGCCTGTCACGGCACACCAACCGCTCGCCTCGCCATGGGCTGGGCCTAACCAAAGCCAGACCACCACCTCCGGCAACTAAGGCAGCGGGACACTTTGCCCTCGCAGCCTTACCACCTAGGCGACACGAGTTAAATAAGGGTATAAAGTAACATATGCATGTCTACATGCTAATGAGGTTTCTTCCCAGAATAAACCAATATGTGTACTCACTCTTTAAATATTTGTCATACTTCTCAACTTCAAATTGCTCATTGTTGAAGTACTTGACAGTCTGTACCCAATAAAGGAAGAACAAAGAAGTTGATATAGTTAGAATAAGCATAAGAAAATAGACCAGATACCAGATTAATTGACAACCATGGTATGACCTCATAGTTCAGAAGGGAGTCAACCGCCACTGTGCTAGAAGCATTATCAGCTTTATTCATGGCTGTCCTGAACTTTGTCCGCCACTGTCACAATAATAGATTGCTAGTCAAAGCACTGACAAGGGAACCAGCACAAGGAATTACTGAATTTGACAAAAGGAAGCCATTAAAAAGGTAAACTGAGCACTAGTGATAGAAATAGCAAGATCTTGAGAGACTAGGAATGGTGACAGACTGACAGTCTAACAGAACACAGCATTTGCACCTGTGTCACAGCCAAAGTGAAAGCAATATAAGCGGCATCATAACAACTTATTTGTGATGGGGTAGCATCCACTTGAAAAAGATGGAGTTAAAAAAGATCAAAAGGTGTCGAGAAGATGTAAAACGATTTAGGTAGTGTTTGGTTTGGTGTACGATGAGAAATAGAATGGGATGATTCGAAACCATTTCGTTCGCCAAAACAATCAGTATCACATGGTTCAGCATCTACAGGTTGGATGAGGCCCGCAACGACCATTATTTACGGGCCTACTCGTCGGATCGGATTGTCACCAAATGGCCGGAAGATATGTATGCCACCGTCAGTAGGATGTTTGCCTTACGGCTTAACTTGTCCAGGTTTGAGATGTTTGACCAGCTTGCACTAAATTTGACTGCATTTTCCCTTGAAGTGACAAGATCAAACTCTGTTAAAAAAACTTCGATTTCCGTATGCACAACTTTTGACGTGACAAAGAAAAAAGAGAGAGTGTTCGACGAATTCACAGTAACCTTATCCAAAACTGCCCTTTGGCCTGGGAGCGTGTGGCCTATGAGCCTATCCACTGAGCCTTACCTCTTGTGCAGTTGTGTGGCATTGCCGGCATGTCGCCGCTTCTGAGGCAGGATTCCAGAAGCGGGCGTGGGTGACCGTGCGTGTCGTGTCTGTTTCCGCGCGGGCACGGCGAGGCGGATGCACCGGATTCCTTCTCCTCCACATCGCTTGAGCAGTGTTTTGCTTCTTTTTCCTCGAGCGGCGCGGCCGGTTTCGTGCGCCAGTGCCCTTGCCTTCACATCTCGCTCGGCGTGGCCTACTGGCCTGTCCGGATGGCCGTGTTACTGTTTTTGCACACGCAGACGTGGCCAGTGGCCATGCATAGGGAGTAGCAATGCTGCACACTGCTACAGTCTGGACGCATCTGTACGTGGACTATGGAGTTGTGGCCGTAGGGGTCGTACGGCTGCCGTGCTCGTCGATGCGCTGCGCCTCGGTCGCGTCGCCGCTCGTGTTGGGTTGCGTCGTGGGCGCCACACCGCGAGTCCGCGACAGGCCGCAGCGAGCATTTTTGGGTCCTCGGAGACAGCCGAGGATCGGAGTGGATGCCCGCCATCCCGCGTGCCGCTGCAAACCGACAGTTCTGGATCGAGAACCAAAGTTGTTTTGACGCTCAAGTTGGCAATGCAAAAGGCTTATACGTATTAGAACGGTCGTAAATACAGAAGGATAGAACTTAGCACATTCTATGTAGATGGATCAATATTAGATGGAATACTAAAATAATTCTAGCCCATTATTTGTCATTATCACACTCATGTATTAGTTAGAGAAAAATTAACAAAGTCTGTGATTGAAGTTAAAACATGTCATTATCAAACTTATCAGTCAAATGACGTGATGTTTGTTGATCATCTACATTCCTGAGAGTTGGGAGAGAGACTTTTCACACACACAAAAAAATCATTGCAGTCGACTACAGGACTCCACCATGCAGCCCTACTTGACTCACCTTGTGCTGCGACGAAGACCATATGAGAACTCGTGCTTCACACACAACACAATATCTCACGCGGGGCTTGCTCCCTCTGATGGCGTGATAGCCCGCACGGTGATGGTCGCAGTGAGGCTAGCTGAGGGCAAAAGTGAGCTTGATGCGGTGCTTGACGGTGGCCCCCCACACGCTGGACTCTGGTAGGATAGGCGTGCTCCCACAGTCCCACAGTCCCACAGTCCCACTTTGGCACTATTGCATCAAACATCATAAACATCAGTAGACTGAGGAAATCAAAATTAGGAGAAGAGTTATCTCTCCATGAATAGTGCCCTGCTTGAAACAACGACGATAAAAATGTCAGGGAGATGTCCTGATTTGTGTCACACGGTAGAGCGACGGCTTGTTGCCGTAATCTTGTAAACTTCGAGCTCATTGTATTTCGAATACAAATACAAATTATCTCAAAAACACAAGACTTACAACGTGATATTATATAAGAAAAATTTTACGATGCCCCAATAATTGTAGATCGTTCATTTTTGAGGATCTAACGGTCTAAATTTAAATAGAAAAATCTATTACCTCTTGTATTTTTCTTTCTTTTACCTTTCTCTCTCTTCTCTTGTCGCTATCGGCTTGGCACACTACGGGGGCGTAGCGGAGGTGGAGGCGGACTAGGCGATGGCAATGGCGGACGGTAACACTAGGGATGGTGGCCACGCACGTGGCAGTTAGCACGGCGGTGGCACGAACCGCCTAGGCGACGACACTAAGGAAGGGCTAACGGTCGCGTTGAAGGGGCTAACAACCAGAACAAGACTGGTGACCTCGTTGTGGCAGCAGGACCTCGTTGCGTTTGCTGGGGACGGTGGTGTGCTGGCACTGAGGCACTGGGTGTCGGGGCCCCTCAACAGCAGACGAGCATTGTCAACGGATGGGCAACAAAGGACCATGGCGACGGCGGGGCACCACAGCGATGGTGACGGGGCAGATGAAGAAAGAGGAGAGGAGGGAAGAGATAAATGAGGTAAGATAGAAAAAAAATAAATTAGTTTAATTATAATTAATCAAGGGATGTGATTGAATTTTTCTCTTACATACAATGAAGGTAAATGGGGCACCGTAAAGACCCTTATATAAACTCATAATTATTATTACACTTTTATTCAAAACATAAACGACATCGGAAACTAAATGATGTTATGAAGTCGCTTCCTTACTGAGGCAAAGCTCAACTTTCAATATCATTATTAATAAACTCTTTCTCTACAAGGAAGGTATGGGGTTTGTCTTTGCAAAAAATGTTAATTTTTGTTTATTAAGCAAATTTGGCCTATATTTTATTACTAAATATAAAAGTAACCAAATAAGTTCAACACTCCTGCCATTGTTTAAACCACCTCCCGATAAGCAGTTGTTAGGGGAAATAATTCCATTAGTCTTGCCATTAGGGGGACAACTCTGAAAGACAAGTTCAGAGCATAAAGGTGCGAAGCCTTCAGTCGCCACTACTGTACTTCGAGGAAGGAAGCCCGAAGCCCTTGTATTAGCCCCGACAACGAAGTGAGGGGAGGAATCTGGAGCCTTCAGTCATCCCGGTGGACCCCGTCATCTCGCTGCCTCCTAAAGGCCCCGACTCCTAAGGGACGCCGCAAAACGGAACAAGATGTTTGCTTTATCTGAATGTTCACATGTGTACTTACTATTTTACCCCTATGAGGCCTTGTGAATAGAGCAACATTTCCCTATTGGATCTCTGCCTATAAATACCCATCCCTTCTTCTGTAATAGGGACATCAATTCACATAATAATAGATACTTCGAACTGATATGAGATTATTATCCCATTCGGAGGCCTGGTTTAACCTACGGTCAATCTTTCCTCTCAGTTAGCCCTTCGAGGCTATTCAAACATGTTAACGTAATCTTTTACGCCAACAACAGTCCAAGAAGCACCACAATTAACTAGACCCTTTGTTGGACCGGAAATGGCGACCAGAGGGGGGTGAATGGGAGCTTTTAAAATTTTCAGGATAAAATTAGCCTTCTGTTTTAATACAGTCTACTGCGGAACAGGCTTCGAACACAACCTTCGAAGTTCTGGTTCGGAGGTATTTGACGGCTCCGAACACAGGCTTCGCAAGGAGCAAAAGTTCGAAGCCAAGAAGACTTCGCTCCACTCAAACCTGAAAAACCAACTCTGCTAAGTCAGTGCAGGCTCCGCACACAGGGTGCTTCGAGCAGGCTTCGCACTTCACCCTTCGCAAGAGTGGACTACCCTCCGAGGACTTCGACCAAGTACTTAGCAACCGCAACTGGTGCTGGGCTTCGTACACCGAAGGTCTAAACGCACACTAACAGACTTCGCTAGGGACTTAGACACGATAAGAAGCACGGGCTTCGATCAGGGCTTCGCTAGTAAGCAGCGAGGTCTAGCCTCCTGTTACACAGAGCGAACACACACTGAAAAGCACACTTCGCACAAAACACACTTCGCCTAGACAGGCTTCGGTGCACTACAACTAGCGAGGTATGCAAACAAACTCAAGCAGAATAAATGAACACAGAAGCAGGGCTTCGCTGCTTGAACAAGGAACACAATAAATGAACTCAGGATGAATACAAAGTGTGGTGGCTAGTACAGGAGCTCAACAATGAATGCTCAAAGTGTTAAATGTTACCTACCTAGCCCCCATATTTATAGCCACTATTCACCCAAGTGAAATGACTACTTTACCCCTAGGGTTTACACCAGTTTTGTCTCTACAGAATAGAGGGGTACAAAAGGTAGTCAACTTTATTTGGAGGCTTCTCTGTCAGCTTTGCAGAGGGGACAGCGTCAGCTTTTTGCAGAGCAGACAATGTCAGCCTTTGCAGTCTTTGACCTTTCTGGAGCCCCCCTTCGCACGCAAGGGGTGCGGTAGCTTCGGTGAGAAGCCTTGAGCCTGACGGCCTTCGCTTCACCGAAGTCAGCCTTCGATACAGTGACGGTTTTGAGCCGAAGCCGTCAAAGCCCTTGGGCCTTCGCACCACCACCTTCGGAGTGGACCACCACGGCTTCGCAGCTACTCCCAGCTCGAACTCCGTCAGTCCGTGTACCGAAGCCATGCATGGCCGAAGTACCACAAGTCAACCTCGCTCCGGAGCTAGCCTCGCTCCGAAGCCTGCGTCACTCCGAAGCCCTCCTTCGGAGTACCACCCTTCAAAGTCCCTCCTTCGTCCAAGGCCTCCGCACGAAGCATTCCATGAGCACTTCGTCGCAGTGTCTCTCCCCGAGCACACTCCTCGATGAGCCTCACTCGGACCATGCCTTCGATGCACCTCGACTTCTGAGAACTTCATCGGGTACCTTCGAGTGTCTCTCTCCGGAGCACACTTCGAACGCCTTGCCTCCGTAGAGGACTTGAACCACCATACTCCGAAGTCACTCCTTCCAGAGTACCTTCGAAGTGCCTCACCTCCGAGGACTTTGTCTCGGAGTACCTTCACTCGGAGCCACGCTACACACTTACTGCCTTCTCTTGGCGCACCTCGACCCGAGGACCGACCTGGACCCCTTCGCAGCCATCGTGACAGAGCTCCCCGCTCCACTGGCATCAAGCCTCCCGCTTGACCCAGGTTCACCTGCTACGAACCGTCCGTCGCCTCCGTAGTCCCCTACGCACCACAAACAAACAGACAAGTGTATACAGTACTCCGGAGACCTCTCCGGGTTAACAACCTTCGGTACACACTCCGGTGTACCGCCCAAAATACCGAGACCTTCGGTACAAACCTAGTCATCATGTACTGTCGGACCCCTCCGACAGGCACACTCCGCTGCAACAGCTGCAGCAACCAAACCAACCTCCGAACACCTTCGGAGATCCAACCTCCGAACCTCCTTCGGAGGTACCCCTTCGAACCAGAGGGTAAAAGCCTGTCAATCACTCATCACACTCCGAAACCAACCCTTGGTTTCTCAATCTCCCCCTTGATGAGTGCATTGACAACCAATTTCAAGTTCAAGAAAATTTAAAGAATTTCAGCACACAAGTGACCATAAAAACTCAGAAATGAGCCAAATCATGTCACTTGACAAAAGAATTTTCCTCCCCCTTTTCAAAAGAGTAAAAGCCCCTTCGACAAATCTCCCCTTTTTCAAGATAAAAACTCCCCCTGAGTAATTTAATTGTACCCCCTTGCAACAGAGAACTCAAAAATTTCTCCCCCTTTGACAATGCAAGCATCAAGGAGCATGTAAAAGATGCATTGCTTGGAAATGAGCAGAATTGCAAAGACATATAAAGCAAAAATATGCCAATACTTAATACCAAATATCATGTGCTCAGCTCAATTTAACATTCTCTAAAAGCAAGATGACAACATGTGATTTTGTCATTTTGAAATAAAAGCATCATCACTCAATCATGGTAACTAGACAAGTAAAAGCAAGGACTGCGCAAAGCTAGTCAATTTCTACTCTAGACAGACAAGTCCAGTTCAAATGGAGCATGAAAAGCAAACTTGATGATCAATGAATTTTGTTGTTCTTTTTCATAATGCCAGAGGTTATTTGTTTGTCCACCTTATACTGTCCAATCAAGCCAAGCCTAGGCATGAAAGCCATCGGAAGCTTAAGGCGGTGATTTTGGCATACACTATACTATCCCAGTTCAGACCAATGTGCAATGGTAAGCAGTCTAGGATAGAGTAGTACGACAAACAAACCCACCTGGATCTTTTCACTTGAAGCATGCAAATCATGAAGTTTTTGATTTTAACTAAGTGAACCAATTTTTAGCACTTGATGAACATCCATGAGTAAGTAGAACAATTTTTCAAGTTGCAATTTTTAGCATCCAAAGAAAAGTGTCTTGCTATCAAGCAGATAAAAGATAGCTAAAGCAGTCCTGCCTATACATGCTAGATACAAGATTGAGCAGTGAGCATGATTTGAGTTTGGAAAGAAAACATCATGCACATTAATGTTTCAGATAAATTAAAAAGAGCTGAGCTGACACGATTTCATGAATTAAAATCAGGCATATAAGTGCAAAAGATGTAAATGCAATTTCAACACACCATTAGCAAATGCACACCAATCTAAATCTGCTCCCCCTCACAAAATGTCGTAAGGGTGACAAACACCAAGTTCCCCACGCAAGTAGGAAAATCGAGAAGCATCGAGGGGTTTCGTGAAAATATCGGCTAGCTGGTGTTGGGTATCAACATATTGAAGTTCAATATCACCCTTCTCATTGTGATCTCTGAGAAAATGATATCTCACATCAATGTGTTTGGTTCTGGAGTGCTGAATCGGGTTGTTTGCAATACAAATGGCACTAGTGTTATCACAGAAAAGTGGAACACTCTTATAATCTAACCCGAAATCCCGCAAAGTGGAAGCCATCCACAAAATCTGAGAGCAACAGCTAGCTGCAGCAACATATTCGGCCTCAGCCGTCGATTGTGCAACACTAGACTGTTTGCGGGAAGACCAGCAAACCAGAGAAGTACCCAGAAAATGACAAGTACCAGAGGTACTCTTCCTATCAATCCTACACCCAGCAAAATCCGCATCGGAATAACCTCGAAGACATAAAGATGAAGATGTTGAATACCATATGCCAAATTCGAGAGTATGTTTGAGATACCTGAGTATGCGTTTTACCGCTTGGCGATGCGAAGCTCGTGGTGAAGCCTGAAAATGAGCGCACAGACACACTGCGAAGTGTATGTCCGGCCTCGTAGCAGTCAAGTAGAGGAGGGAGCCGATCATGCTTCGGAACTCCTTCTGATCTGCGGCTTCTCCATCTTCGTTAGGATCCAATGCTACAGATGTAGCCATTGGAGTGGCGAGGGGCTTCGCATCGACCATGTCGAACTTCTTGAGCAGGTCCTTGGTGTACTTCGTCTGGTGGACGAAAGTACCTTGTTTGCTTTGCTTGATTTGCAAACCAAGGAAAAATGTAAGCTCACCCATCATGGACATCTCGAATTCCCTGCTCATGGCATCTGCAAACTCGACAACCAAAGCATGAGAAGAGCCACCAAAGATGATATCATCCACATAAATCTGAACTAGGAGGAAATCTTTGCCATGCTTGAGAGTAAACAGGGTTTTATAAACAGAGCCCATCAAGTACCCCCGCTCAAGCAGAAAAGACTTAAGTCTATCATACCATGCCCGAGGGGCCTGCTTGAGTCCATAAAGAGCCTTATGAAGTTTAAGGACTTTATGTGGGTACTTGGGGTTTTCAAAACCAGGGGGTTGTTTTACATAAACATCTTCACCTATGAAGCCATTAAGAAAAGCACTTTTGACATCCATTTGATAGAGTTTGAATCCCCGGGATGTCACAAAGGCAAGCAAAATCCTAATGGCCTCAAGGCGAGCAACAGGTGCAAAAGTTTCAGTAAAATCAATCCCTTCTAGTTGAGAATAACCCTGAGCTACAAGCCTAGCCTTGTTTCTAACTATAGTCCCATCCTCCCCTTGTTTGTTTTTGAAAATCCATTTTGTTCCAATGAAGTGAACATTTGGTGGAGGATCAACTAATGACCAGACTTGATTTCTCTCAAAATTTTCAAGTTCCTCATGCATGGCATTGATCCAACTAGAATCAGAAAGTGCATGACAAACATCTAAGGGCTCGAAAGAAGCAACAAAAGCAAAATTAGTGAAGTGAGCATGAGAACGTGTTACCCTTTGATCAAGCTCACCAATGATCTGCTCGGGAGGGTGCATCCTTTGAACATGATGTGGAGCCTCACGGCGGGATGCAGTCTCCCCCTCAACTTGTGCGTTGGATTGGTCCAAGATGACCGATGTCGAGGTAGTTGCTTCGAGACCTTGTGCCGAAGTGGTCGAAGCGGGGTCAGCTTCGGGGGTTGATGTCGAGGGTAGTAGGGGTTCATCCTCGAAATCTCCGGGATCTTCTTCCTCGAAGATGGTTTGCTCCATGTCGTGTTCATTTGCCTGTTCAAGTGTAGAACTAACAGAGGGGGTTGATTCATCAAAAGTCACATCACATGACTCGATGACAGTGTTAGTTTCCAAATTATAAACACGATAAGAATGACCATGAGTAGTGTAACCCAAAAGATCCCGTCAGAAGAACGCGACTCAAATTTATCCAAGTTACCACGTTTTAGGATAAAGCACCGACAACCAAAAACTCGAAGATGAGTAACCTTGGGCTGTCTCCCAAAACGTAGCTCATAAGATGTCAAGTTTAAAATTGAGCGCGAGAATATACGGTTTGAGATGTAACATGCAGTGTTCATGGCCTCAGCCCAGAATTTTCTAGGAGTCCTATGCTCATCGAGCATCGTCCTAGCCATCTCAACCAAAGTGCGGTTCTTCCTCTCAACAACACCATTTTGTTGAGGGACCCGCGGAGCAGAGAATTGATGTTCTATGCCATGCTCCATGCAAAAGTCAACAAAGAGACTGTTTTTGAACTCGGTGCCATTATCACTTCGAATGAATTTTAATGCACTAGGGAGTTCAGTGAAAAGTCTCAAAGCCAAGCTCCAAAAGTGTGAAAACACTTCATCCTTGCTGGCAAGAAAGAAGACCCAAGAGTAGCGAGAGAAATCATCGACAATAACTAACACATACCACTTGCCGCCTAAAGAACTAACCCGAGAAGGACCTACAGTGTCCATGTGGAGAAGTTCTCCGGGTTGTTCAGTCATCACTGTGGTGACTGGCGAATGCGAAGCGGCGATCATTTTTCCATGTCGACAAGGAGCGCAAACTAAATTCTAATCAAACTTGAGCTTGGGCAATCCTCAAATCAGACCTAGGGCACTCAGACGAGCGAGCAACTCAAAACTCATATGCCCTAGTCTCCTATGCCACTTCCAAAGCTCAGAAGTAGAATGTGCAACAAGACAATGAGAAGAACCAGATGACTCTGAAAAATCAGCTCCAAAAACTCTCCCAACTCTAAAGATCTTACAAACCACAACGCCATCAGAATTGAGCACTTGCGAAGCATCGCGATGGAATCGCACTTCGAAGCCCTCATCAAGCAACTGAGATACAAACATCAAATTGTATCCCAGGTTTTCAACCAAAGCAACATCTTTGAGAGTGAAATTCGAGTTAATTCTTACCACACCTTTACCTTTCACTCTACTCCTTCGATTGTTGCCGAAGGTGATATGTTCCCTTTGCTTGGTTGTGGTGAGGCTGGAGAACCATGTTGCATCTCCGGTCATATGGCGCGAACAACCAGAGTCCATGATCCACGTGCTTCATGTGTATAGTGTACTGGCCTACCCTGGTTATGCGTATTCATCTGTTTCACGTCATGATTTATTTGTGGAATAAGTTAAACCTAATAGTGTTGTTATTTCCAACAATCCAAAAACATTATTATAGGCACTGTGGTTTTGATATGGCTAGATTTGCCGATGCACTGAAGCCGGAGAAATTTTCCGATGTGCACTTCAAGAGATGGCAGATCAAAGTCACTTTGTGGCTAACAGCTATGAATGTCTACTGGGTTAGTAGTGGCAAACCTGAAGGAGATCTTTCTGCTGAAAAGAGAAAGAGTTCAAGGATGCCACTACAATCTTTATAGGATGCATTCTTAGTGTTCTTGCTGATCGTCTGTGCGAGGTGTATATGCACATGACAGATGCGAAGGAGTTATGGGATGCACTGAATGCCAAATTCGGTGCTATTGATGCTAGCAATGACTTGTATGTCATGGAGCAATTTCATGATTACAGGATGGTTAATAACCATTCTGTGGTGGATCAGGCTCATGAAATACAGGCCATTGCTAAAGAACTCGAACTCCTAAAGTGTGCCTTACCCGACACGTTTGTGGTTGCTAGCATTATTGCGAAATTACCTTCTTCATGGAGGAGTTTCGGTACTGCACTCAAACACAAGAGACAAGAATTCTCTGTTGAGAGTTTGATAAGGTCTCTTGATGTTGAGGAGAAAGCCAGGGAAAAGGACGCTGCGGCAAAAGGTGAGGGGCAATCGAGCGCCAACGTGGTGCATCAACCCTCAGGCAAGAACAAAGGGAAATTCAAAGTTAAACAAACTACCAACTACAAGAAGAAGAAGAGTAACACAGATGCGAAGCCTTGCTTTGTATGTGGAGAAGTTGGCCATTGGGCCAAGAAATGTCCACATCGCAAAGGAATGAAGGCTCCTGCAGGACAGACTTCAAAGTCTGTCAATGTGACCATTGGCAACACTGAAGATGGGAACGGGTATGGTAATTTTCCTACTGTTCTTTCAGTTGATCAGTCTACCAATTGGTGGGTTGATACAGGGGCTAATGTACATGTCTGTTGTTGGCCCAAAAGTTACACCAACAGGTTCTCTGAGATCAAGAACGAACAAACAAAGAGTTTGTGATTTAGGACTGCCTCGAACCTCCGAGTAGGATAATAGCTCGAGTAGTTCGAACGTGTGTATTGAATAACTTGTCCCGCGGGGATCCTCTTTACAGGGTATAGAGGGGGTATTTATAGGTAAAAACACATAAGGAAAAGACCTAATTGCCCCTAGATTACAACCGACATAGTGGAAACTATTCGGTGTCAGGAACAAGGTTATAAAAGGTAAAATGCTACAAGGCAGATGGATAGGCCAAACATCTCGTCAATCTTGTCCTTCAGCTTCGAGATCTTTATCTCTCATTCGGAGGGTTCATCGAGGCTTCGTATCGCTGCACCCTTCGGCTTGACGCCTCTACCTCCGAACGAAGGCTCGCCAGCTTCAGAGCCTTTCTTAGCCCTTGAAGCATTAATCTTTAAGTCCTGAAAATGGAGTAATTTCCCCCAATAGTAGCCCCTCGAATACGCCTCTCTGTAGTTAACCTATTTAGAAAGAAGGCAGTATACGGAAGGAACATTTCTATTTTTTAAGACTTAAAGGAGATTCGAACATGTTATAACTCACAGAGGACTTTGAATCCAAAGTGTTCGAACCTCTCCCTTCGGGTTCCTTATACGATGGGAACACGTACTGGGAAGAGAACCGTTTCGGAGCGCAAGCGCCGTGAAGAACCGTTCGATTATAGCCGTTACGGCACAAGTAACCGTTACACACTGCAAAAGGTAACGGTCGATTTTTATAGCGGTTGCTCATCGTTCCAATTACTGGACCCACTTTCCAGCGATAGAAGCCGATCCTGCAGTGTGAAAGCAATCAAAGAGTAGCACCCGACGAGCGGTTATAAAATGGAAAGACAAGGATTAACCGAGGCTTTTTACCGCTTCCAGTACTCGCGATTTACTTTCCCCAATCCTCCAATCTCTTGAGCATCCGAGCGAATGGTGAGAACTAGCCACACCGCTCCAGTGGCAGCTAGCACTCTTGCACAGAGGCAGGCGTGGGCTGCCTCAGCGGCAGCGGCAATGGCGGGGACTTCGAGCAGCGCTTGGCCCAAGAATCCTCGGGAGCTCCGTCCGCCTTCCAAGAAGAAAATCGCCCAAAGATTCCTCATTGGTCAATCCGTGAGCACCGCCGAGTCCATCGAAGAGGCAGTGGACGAGAAACTGGGCGCTGGATTGTGGACTCGGGTCCCTGGACCGGAATCAACTCCAAGGCCACGAAGCGGGGAGGTGGTGGTCTTCGAAGCGTTTTTCGAAGCAGGCCCGGGGCTTCCAGCCGTGGACTTCTTGGCGGAGGTGCTAGACCTGTTCCACATAACCTTACCTCAACTGTCTCCCAACGCCATCGCACGCCTAGCCGTCTTCGAATGGGTGCTCCGGGCGGAAGGATGCGAGGGGCGCTCCGAAGTCTTCGCTGCGACCCACGAGGCCATATGCCAGCCGAAGCCACAGGACCGGCCCGGGGATTCTAAGGTGACCATAGCTTTCGGCAGTGTCAATTTCCAACTGCGGAGGGAGCATGCCCTTCATTTTCCTGCAAAGGCCATTAATGACAGATGGTCCACCAATTGGATACTTCGGTGGTTTTACGCTGAAGTCGGAGAGAACTCCCCCCTCGCGGGTCCTCTCCAGGAGATTTGGTTCCGGAAGGAGGCGAAGATCTCCCCGAACCCTAGCCTGCTCTCGACGAGGCTAGGGCTGCTCACTTCGGTGGCTCACCGCATGAGTATATGGGATCTAGCCGAAGAGTTTATCGCTCTTCGGATCCCTCCCCTCGGAGCTAACTGGACGATCGTGTTTCAAGAGGCCTCGGAGGGAGGTCCTCGAACCGTAGGTAAGGCTTCACTCCCTGCAATGTTGTATTAGACAAAGGAAACAATTATACTTATGACACCATACCTTTCTCTTTCAGCGGCTCCTTTGGCGTTGGTTCCGGAGGACATAACCCGGGCCGCCGAACGAGTTCTCGGAGCCCCTTCGGCGGCTGAAAAGCAACGGAGGCTAGAGCTAGTGGGAAGCTGGGAGCGTTCCAATAGAGTGTGGGAAGCTCTCGGCGCGGAGCCCCCTCTTCTTCCCGATTTTAACTCGACCGGAGCTGCTGTCCGAAAATGGAAGGTCGCTGCTGAGGCGTCCAAGAAAGCCGACAAGCAGCCATCCAAGAAGAAGAAAACCGCGAAGCTCCCTCCGCAGCTGGCTCCGACTTCGTCAGCCTCGCCGTCGGACGCTCTGAGCTCAGCCTCCGAGGAGCTGGAGGACTCGGACGCCCAAACTACGGCGGCCTTTGAGAACTACCTCCTGGTTGATGACGAAGACCTAGGGGAGGTCCCCCCTGGAGCTTCTGTTGGGGAGGAAGCAGAAGTCCCACCGGTTCTTCCTGCGCCCGTTGTTGTACACGTGGAATCAGGCTCCGAGACTCCCAACTCACCCACACCGGGGGTGGTTACAGCTGAAGTTGTGGTTCCGGTGGGAAATGCGGAGGAGAGTGCTTCTGGAGATGACTTCGCTGACATCCTTCAGGAGTACGAAGTCTTGGAGGATCCGGCGATCCTGCCTCACGAGGTCCCCGAAGGTACTCCTCGAAGCTCCTGCTCTGGCTAGTACCTGCAACTTTTTCCTTGTAATATGCTTATTAATTTTGTTGACCAAGCATGTACCTCTACGGGTGTCGATGCTCCGGTAGCGCCCGAAGCCCCTTCGTCTTCGGGGGTCGTGGCCCGGGTGGACCCCCCAGCTCCTGCGGATGCTCCATGCTTGGCAGCGGAGAATGTACCCGTTGGAGCGGATTTGGTGATGGAGGTTGTCCCTGCGGTGTCGGCTCTGGCAGTTGAGGTTGCCTCTGTTGCCGTGCCTCTGGCCAGAGGGGTAGCTGCCGGCGACCGGGGTACTCCGGCTTCGCCCGCCGCGTCTGCCTTCGTGCCGGGGAGGGGCAAGAGCTTATCTAGCCTCGGCCTTCCTCCTGGCCTTGCTACAACTTCCGTTGGCAATTCGGAGGATGAGGCCGCGGCAGACGACCGCCAAGCCCTGTCTTGGCTGCCTTTGCTGGCTCCGTTCTTGGAGCAGCGGGAAGGCCTCTGAAGGCTCATGGAGCCCCTGGCAGAGAAGAGCCAGGATATCGCCAACTCGGACTTGGTCTCCGTTTTGAGCGAGGCAGTGGCTCCGACGCTCAACACAGCCCTCGAAAGGGCTGCCCTTCAGGTATGAAAAAACACCACAGCTACTTTGAATTAGTGAACATAAATACTTCGGTACTTACTTGTTCTTTTGCAGCAATTTTCTTGCTAGAGC
>JAAALK010000081.1:56438245-56619751 GCA_019279435.1 Zizania palustris
ACTGCGCGAGGGTCGCGCAGGGGCGGAGGCACATCGTCGCGGGAGCAACCATTGTCTCTCGACTGTTGCTCGGCTGCGCCGGTGCGGCGGCCGGAGGGAGGGAGTCGGAGTGAGAGCGAGCTGGTCGTGTCGGGGTGTAACGAGGATTGAGGTCGAGAACGACGGACGGTGGCGCCTTATCTTTTGTTCTGGTCAAGAGGAGGGTTCAACGAACAGAACTGGACCGCTAACCGGCCCGGCCCAGACACGTGGCTACCGGTCAAAATTCAAATCCAGAATTTGAATTTTGAAATTTAACCCGAACAGTAACCGAGTGGTTTGGTTTGGTAATCACTCTTGTTTATTGCGGATAAATTAGCCATGGTAACAAATCAGTTTTTAAAACTTTAAAACTAGGCCTACGGGTTAACAAAAAGAGGCAGAGATATATGTGTGCTTGGGTTTTAGTGTTTGGGCCCAGCGTCAGCAAGAGATATACGGAGGTGAACTGGTGAAGTGCTTGGCAAAATCCGGCTTCTTTTCTTGGCAAAATCCGCTAGACAGGAAGACAGAGGAAGAGAGTTTTCAAAGATCGAGGCCGTGCATCGATCCATGTCTCCGTGGCTTCAAATTACGGCTCTCTATTGTGCAAATGCATAAGCTCTATCATAGTTTTATATCTAAAATCTAACGATCTTGATCCGAATTTTTTTTGCAAACTGGTATGAAAAAGCAGAGGTACATAACAGAAGGTTTTTTTTGCAAAAAACGAATGGTCGTTAGATTTTGGAGGTAGGCTTATAATAAAACTTGTACATTTGTGTACGAAAGGAGTTTTGTGGACGAATACGGAGCCTCGAATTATTGTCTGCACGTGTTCTTTCGTTCGTTCAAAGGAAAAACAAAGCCACATCACATGCGAAACACGCAGTTGGCTGCATCGACCTGCACGTGATCCGATTTCCTGGATCGAACTCGTACGCACCGTTCGTGGGTGCGTGCGTTCTCGGTTTGGGGTATAATTCGCACGTACGCGCTACGCCACAGCTGGAGGCATTAGCCAGGCTAGCGGATTACTATCACAGTGACCCCCACACGTTCAGGCGAAACGAGACCGCTGCTTACTTATCGCGTACGCGTCTCATCGCTGCAACCACTGGCACTGGTGAGAGTGTTGTGGCCTGTGGCACAGGGGTGGCTCAGTGGACACCGGTTGTCGGCTGTCGCTGCCTCGCCTGGTGCTGCAAAAAATCATCGATGCAGTATACTCTCCGCTTGCGCTTTCCGCTTTCAATGGGGGCAGCAGCAACCACCAACCAGTCGTTAGCCAACCACGCCACGATGGACATGGAATAGTTTTTATGTGAACTATAAATAGGGAATATTTGTAAGAATGTAAGAACAAATTCCATATGTATACGGGTCTGATTGTTTCTTGTTACGTATAAGTGATAAAAACCACATCTTAAGATTATTTATGGTTTATTCGATGACATTTCTAAGCTTATAAGTAGCAAACTAAAACAGCGTGTGTGATCAATCCGACCAATGGCGTGTTAGTTAGGTGAGCATCATAAACTTTGACAACAGTGACAATGGAAATAGTTAGATTTAAGTGGCAAAAGTGGTAGTTATATTGTGTAGAGAGGAAGGCAATTAAGACGAGAAGGACGTATTGCAAGATATGTGGGTCGCCCTAATAAAAGCAGCAGTGAATGTAATGTGTATAAGTATAACATGTATGACTAAGACTCTTGATCTAAGTCAAGAGTTGAAATGGTTAGATCAAGAGTTGAAATGGAGTAACGATTGACGAAGCCCCTAATAAATTTTATTAGAGATGATAGGTGAGCCATTATAAGATTTGAATCTGTTACAAAGTTATATAACCAGTCCCACAAAATTGATAAGCTGGTGGTGATTCCGGGCAGCCGGTTCCCTCCGCGCGTGCATGCGCACCGCCGATCCGAGTTCCTCGCACCATCCAGGCATCTACTACGAGAATTTTTTAAAAAATTAATATATATATATATTTTTAAAAAATTCAAATTTGTATGTAAGTTCAAAAAATTGCAAAAGTAATAGGCGGTCAGCATTTGAAGTGCCAACTGGAGTCCAGTCGACATTTCAAGTGCCGACTGGTGCCGACTATGCCATGTCAGCACCACCTGTTAATTTTGTATTTTTTTGAAATCAGTATACATATTTGATTTTTTTTTAAAAAAATATTTTTAAAAAAGTTCTCTACTACGACCTCTCCACACGTTGACGACTCGACGCACGGAAGCAGCTCCTTGAAGTCGGGCTCTGACTGCTCTTTACAATCGCGATCTGTGCCGTTCGACGCGGATCTGATGATGCAGAGTTCCCCGATGTTGCGGGGGTGACACCACTTTATACGAAACCCGCTGTGAAGTCTTGCTCTAACATCCATCGGAATCAAAATCCGACGGTATAAAATGGGTGTCTGCCATCTTCAGTCGGCGATGTTCTCAATTCTCGACGCACCGAGACATTTCGGTCGTTGCCGCAAGCAAAGGGTTGTGCTAGCTACAGCCTACAAGGGAGCTAGCTAGTCAGCTAGAGCATCACTGCATCTTCGCGTAGCCGGCAGCCCGTCGGTGGAAGCAAAGCGCGCGAGATACGGACGCGAGCGAACGCGCGCGGCGGAAGCGCTCCTTTTTTTTGGCTTTCCTCCGGTGTTTGCGTGCGTAGCAGCATTCACTCGCGGCAAGAAAGCGATGCCACGCCCCGGTCGGCGGTTTTGATTGGGCGAGCGGCCGACCCCGACCGCGACATGGTGCGCCGTTTGGTGACGCCACCTGCGGATCTATCAATGCGTCCGAGTAATGGAATGTCACGGCCCGTGATAGCATCATCTTCCTTCTGTGTACGTACCCAACGGCGCCATGATTGCTGGCTTAACGCTCCGGAGGAATGAACCACACGTCACGTGTGTACCTTCGCGGTCGCCGCCGTTCCCTTCACCTAAATCCGATCTCCCCCATGATGACCGGCCCTGCGAGCTAACGTTATTATTAGCAGTGGCAGGGGAGCGGAAGCATGAATTAGATAGCGTGATTTAATCTAGCTGCTGCGTGTTGTTGGTACTGTACAATCCTCGTTTTTAAGGGCACTCCAAATCTTGCCCGAAGGAACAAACCATTTCTGATTAAGGGCCTCTTTGGGACTACTTCACTCTCATAAATTTTGCTCCACTCTACGGAAATTCACTTAGAATCAGATCTAGAGTAAAGTTGATGCTCCACTGTAGAGTATTTGCACATGTTTGTCTTGCGGAGGGAATTCAGATTCAGAAATGATAGAATTTGATAGGAATGTATTATTTTACCCCGGAGTTTATTCATAAATTTCCAATTATATTATTTTTCATGTCCATTACGTGAAACATATTAAATTATTACTCCCTCCATTAACTTTTAAATAGCATCGTTGACTTTTATCACAAACTTTTCATCTTATCAAAGTTTTTTGCAAATATGTAAAAATATAAGTTATACATGAAGTAACTTCAATAATAAAACAAATTATAAAAAATGATATTTCAATTTTTTTTGAATAAGAAGAATAATCAAAATTTGTGATAAAAGTCAACGGTATCATTTAAAAGTTAATATAGATAGTATTAAATTAAAAAGTAATAAATATCAACTAAAAAAGTGAACCAATAAGTTTATAATGGCATTGATGGGTAAATTACCCCAAACTACACATTTTGTTTTAAAAACTGAATCCGCAAAGCACCTCTTGAGGTGCTCCACAAAAAACGTGGAGCAGAGTCGTGGATCTGCATTTTTCCAGATCCAAAAAATAAGATCTGAACCTTTTGGTTAGACGTTTGTGGAGCGAAACTATAAAACATGGAGCAGAACAGTTTCCAAACAAAGCCTAAACAAGGTTTGCAAAGCGTGGGAGGCTTCATCCAATAAAGTACTACCACATTGAATTGTGTTGACTGTCACATATAAATTAAGATTTATTTCTTCCTTTTTATATTCCGAGTAGTTATCACTTTTCTGACTTAAATAAAGCTTAAATAAAAAATATATTAACATTTGTTTGGGAAATAATCCTATTAGTCAGTTAAGACAAAAACTCCGAAGACTACTTCGGAGTTTGTAAACTCTTCGATTCTTCGATCACACTCCAAACTAAAAGGCTTCGAAGACGATGATGCCAACCTAGCTTGGCCGAAGGAGAAGCTCAAAGCCCTCGCTAGTGTTGGTGACTTCGGACGTAGAAAGGAGCCACTCGGAGCCCTCCCCTAGAAGGGCGCCGCCAGATAGGATAAGACATTTACTTTACAAATTAAGGTGGGCGCCGTAGAACGGGACAAGACATGTACTTTATTGAGGCGTTCATATGTGTTTGTACCATTCTACCCCTACAAGATCTCGTGAATAGAGTCCACTATGACGGTTATAACTAGAGGATAAAACAATATTTTCTATGCATATCTGTTGGACCGGAAACGGCGACCAGAGGGGGGGTGAATGGGAGCTTTTAAAATTTCTGGCTAAAAAAAACTAGCCTTTTGTTTCAGTTCTGTCTTCTGCGGAACAGGCTTCGAACACTACCTTCGAAGGTCTGGTTCGGAGATACTTCGACACCTTCGAACACAAGCTTCGGAGGAGCAAAAGTTCGAAGCCAAGAAGACTTCGCTCCACTTACAACCCACGAAAATCTACTCTGCTAAGTCAGTGCAGGCTCCGCACACGGGGTGCTTCGAGCAGGCTTCGCACTTCACCCTTCGCAGGAGTGGACAGCCCTCTTAGGACTTCGACCAAGTACTTGGCGGCAGCAACTGGTGCTGGGCTTCGTACACGAAGGTCTACCCGCACACAACCGGACTAAACTAAGGGCTTCGACACAGGAAGCAAAACGGGGAACAACCAGGGCTTCGCTAGTAAGCAGCGAGGTCACACCTCCTGTTACACAGAGCGAATGCACGCTGACAAAACACACCTCGCACGAAAAACAACCTTCGCCTCAGCAGGCTTCGGTGCACTAAACTGGCGAAGTATGCAACGCGAGCTCAAGCAAAAAGCACAGGAAAACAGGGCTTCGCCGCTTGAACAAGGAACACAGAAAATGAACTCTCTGGATGTATTCAATCTAAGTGTGTGGCTACAGGAGCTCAACAGTAAATGCTCAAAGTGTTAAATGTTACCTACCGAGCCCCCATATTTATAGCCCACAGTTCACCCAAAGGAATTGACTACACTACCCCTAGGGTTTACATTCATTTTGTCTCTACAGAACTAAGGGGTACAAAAGGTAGTCCACCTTTATTCTGGAGGCTTCTCTGTCAGCTTTGCAGAGGGGACAGTGTCAGCCTTTTTACAGAACAGACAATGTCAGCCTTTGCAGACTTGACTTTCTGCAGCCTCCCTTCGCACGCGAGGGGTGCGGTAGCTTCGGTGAGAAGCCTGAAGCCAGATGGCCTTCGCTCCACCGAAGTCAGTCTCCGATACAGTGACGGTTTTGAGCCGAAGCCGTCAAAGCTCCTTGGGCCTTCGCACCAACACCTCCGGAGTGGACCACCTCGGCTTCGCAGCTTCTCCCAGCTCGAACTCCGTCAGTCCGTGTACCGAAGCCATGCAGGCCGAAGTACCTCAAGTCAACCTTCCTCCGGAGCTAGCCTCGCTCCGAAGCCTTCCACACTCTGAAGCCCCACCTTCGGAGTACCACCCTTCGAAGTCCCTCCCTCGTCCAAGGCCTTCGCATGAAGCATTCCATGAGCACTTCGTCGCAGTGTCTCACTCTGAGCACACTCCTCGACTAGCCTCACTCGGACCATGCCTTCGATGCGCCTCGACTTCTGAGACCTTCGTCGGGTACATTCGAATGTCTCCCTCCGGAGCACACTTCGAATTCCACGCCTCCGCAGAGGACTTGATCCACCAACTCCGAAGTCACTCCATTCGGAGTACCTTCGAAGTGCCTCACCTCCGAGGACTTTGTCTCGGAGTACCTTCAGCCGGAGGCACGCTCCGCACTCTCTGCCTTCACCTGGCACGTCTCGACCCGAGGACCGACCCGGACCACCTTCGCAGCCACCGTGACGGAGCTCCCCGCTCCCCTAGCATCAAGCCTCCCGCTTGACCCAGGTTCACCTGGCTCGAACCTTGTCTGTCGCCTCTGAAGTCCCTGCGCACCACAGACAAACAGACAAGTGTATCCAGTACTCCGGAGACCTCTCTGGGTTAGCAACCTCCGGTACACACTCTGGTGTACCGCCCAAAGTACCGAAGCCTTCGGTACGAACCCAGTCATTGCGTACTGTCGGACCCCTCCGACGAGCACACTCCGCTGCACAGCTGCAGCAAGCAAACACCGAACACACTTCGGTGAAACCACCTCCGAACACCCTTCGGAGGTACAACCTCCGAAGCCCCTCCGGAGGTACCCTTCGAACAGAGGGTAAAATCCTGTCAATCACTCATCACAAAACACCGAAACCAACCCTTGGTTTCTCAATATCTCTACCTATAAATACCCTCTTTTCCATTGTAATAAGGATTCATATTCAAGTAATCACATATATTTTGTACTAGACCAGAACTATTATCCAATTTGGAGGCTCTGCTTGGGTTGAAACGGACTTCGGTCACTAGCTAAGTCCTTCAAGACCTTTTGAACCTGTTAGCGTAATAGTTTACGACAACAACATTTAAAATATCAAATAAACATAGTATTACCATATTTTATGGACAACTTAAGAAAACTAATTTATTTTTATAATTGTCAGTACATTTTCAATAAAACTGATCAAAATTTGAAAAGTTTAAATTCTAAAAAGTAAAACGATTTATATAGAAAGCAGAGTACTCTGTACTACCTAGGAATATGATTAGGAATACTACTCCAGTGTGCCGCAGGGTTCCTCCAAATGCACGCTGCATTGGTGCGTCCAATTCCAGGCTATCAAAGATGCTCCAGGCCTCCAGTCGCGCTGTTGCTAGCATCATTTTGCTCCCGGCAAGTAGATGCCTTTTTTCCTTCCAGTTTTCACCGAGGCACATCACATGGCACCACATGCAGGTGAGAAATTTGCAAATATAGCACTCCCTTCGGTGGACTTCGCAAGAACAACACCCCAACGTTGGCAATTGCAGATATAGCATTATAATAGTGGGGAGTTTGAACATATAGCATTGCCCTTCACTAAACATGTTTTCTGAACTCTTCTACCGATTTTGCCCTTGCTTCTACAACATCTACCTTGGCTGAGAACCTTTCTCCTCTCCGAACATCCCGACCAGGAGCTCACTCTCGTACAGAGCTCACTCCATGGCGCCCTCCGCCGCCGTCCTCCGCCCCCGCGCGCTCCGCCCCCGCGCGCTCCTCCACGGTCGTCTAGCTTTGATTGACATCCTGGCGGCTGCTTTTCATGTCTTCCTTTTATTTTGAGTTGGGTTGTCATTGTTTGCTTACGGCTTAGAAACACATGTACAAAACAAAATCATCACATGCCACGAATTTTCGGCGAAGGGGAGCTCCTGATTGTTCCTCAAGCGACCACCACTGTTTTGAGGATTTGAGAAACCAAGGGTTGGTTTCGGTGTTTGTGATGAGTGATTGACAGGCTTTTTACCCTCTGGTTCGAAGGGGTACCTCCGAAGGGGGTTCGGAGGTTGGATCTCTGAAGGGGGTTCGGAGGTTGGAACACCGAAGGGTTCGGTGGTTCGGTTGCTGCAGCTATTGTAGCGGAGTGTGCCTGTCGGAGGGGTCCGACAGTACACGATGACTGGGTCTGTACCGAAGGTCTCGGTACTTTGGGCGATACACCGGAGTGTGTGCCGAAGGTTGCTAACCCGGAGAGGTCTCCGGAGTACTGGATACACTTGTCTGCTTGTCTGTGGTGCGCAGGGGACTTCGGAGGCGATGGACGAATGTAGCAGGTGAACCTGGGTCAAGCGGGAGGCTTGTTGCCAGGGGAGCAGGGAGCTCCATCACAGTGGCTGCGAAAGGGTCCAGGTCGGTCCTCGGGTCGAGGTGCACCAGGTGAAGGCAGTAAGTGCGGAGCGTGGCTCCAGGTGAAGGTACTCCGAGACAAAGTCCTCGGAGGCGAGGCACTTCGAAGGGTACTCCGGATGGAGTGACTTCGGAGTATGGTGGATCAGGTCCTCTGCGGAGGCAAGGCGTTCGAAGTGTGCTCCGGAGGGAGACATTCGAAGGTACCCGACGAAGGTCTCAGAAGTCAAGGTGCATCGAAGGCATGGTCCGGGTGAGGCTCGTCGAGGAGTGTGCTCGGGGAGAGACACTGCGATGAAGGGCTCATGGAATGCTTCATGCGGAGGCCTTGGACGAAGGAGGGACTTCGAAGGGTGGTACTCCGAAGGTGGGGCTTCGGAGTGAAGCAGGCTTCGGAGCGAGGCTAGCTCCGGAGCGAGGTTGACTTGTGGTACTTCGGCCATGCATGGTTTCGGTACACGGACTGACGGAGTTCGGACTGGGAGTAGCTGCGAAGCCGTGGTGGTCCACTCCGGAGGTGTTGGTGCGAAGGCCCAAGGGATTTGACGGCTTCGGCTCAAAACCGTCACTGTATCGGAGGCTATCTTCGGTGAAACGAAGGCCATCAGGCTCAAGGCTTCTCACCGAAGCTACCGCACCCCTCGCGTGCGAAGGGGGGCTTCAGGAAGGTCAAAGACTACAAAGGCTGACACTGTCTGCTCTGCAAAAAGCTGACGCTGTCCCCTCTGCAAAGCTGACAGAGAAGCCTCTAGAATAAAGTAGACTACCTTTTGTACCCCTCAGTTCTGTAGAGACAAAACCTTTGTAAACCCTAGGGGTAATGTAGTCAATTCACTTGGGTGAACTGTGGGCTATAAATATGGGGGCTGGGTAGGTAACTTTTAACACTTTGAGCATTTACTGTTGAGCTCCTGTACTAGCCCTCTCACACTTTGAATACATCCAGTGAGTTCATTTTAGTGTTCCTTGTTCAAGCGGCGAAGCCCTGCTTCTGTGTGCTTTTTGCTTGAGCTCGTTTTACATACCTCGCTGCATACTTCGTCCATTTGTGTGTCACCTTGAGTGTCTTGTGACAGTGCATCGAAGCCTGTGTTGATGAAGTGTGTTGTGTGCGAAGTGTGTTTGATAGGGTGCAGCACCTTAGGACTGCTAGGGAAATTTGGACCACTCTCACTATTTTTCATGAGGGCTCTACACAGATCAAGGCCAGGCGCCAAAGCACATACAATCAACAGTATCAGCTGTTTGTGCAGGCACCTGGTGAATCTATAGATGCCATGTTTTCTCGCTTTGATGCGATAGTGAGTAACTTGCGGTCCAACGGGACGTTTGCTTACAATGATCATGACAGGGCTATCAAGCTTCTCTATGCTCTTGACCGTAGCATATGGGAAGTGAAGATATCCAGCATTGAGGAGTCTGCAGGTTATGACACTTTGACCTGTGATGAGCTCTTCAGCAAGCTGAAGTCCACAGAGATTGCCAAGGCATCTCTTGCAGTGCACAGAAGCTCCTTGCCACAACCATTGGCATTGGTTTCTAGCACTAGCCGTGGCACCGCTGCAGAACCAAGCACATCTGGTACTTATGTTCTTGCAGATGGTTTTGCTTTGTCCTCCCTGGTCTCCGTCACTAAGGAGCAGGTGGACACTCTGGATGATGATGAGCTTGCTCTCATTGCCAGAAGGTTCACCTGTTTTCATCATGAGAGACGGGATCAGAGGAGAAGTGGTTTTAGTGGTTGCTTTGAATGTGGCGACACTTCTAATATTAAGGCCAATTGCCCTAAGCTCAAGAAGAGAGATGAGAGTGAGCGCCCCAAATACCACAAGAAGGAGAGGAAACCCTTTGTGAAGGGCAAGCGCGGCAAGATGGCTAAGAAAGTAGCCAAAGCCACTTCCAGAGCATTTGTTGCTGCTCTCAGCGACATCGACACTTCCTCAACTGAGGAGTCGAGCTCTGAGGAGGAGGAATCCCCAAGGAAGGAGGACAAGAAGGACAAGAAGGGACGAGACTTCACCGGCCTTTGCTTCATGGCCGACAGCGATCACAGCGGCGATGAGCTTGACTCATCTGAGGTACCTCTATCATCTGACCAGCTATTAATTAAACTAGATGAGCTGAATGAAGTAGTTCTCGGTCAGGATAGATTACTTGTGCAAGCCGCTAGAGAAAGAAAAGACCTTAGACTTAGGCTAGAATCTGTTTCTACTGAATATGCCATGCTTAAGTCTAAAGTAAATGATGCTGAATGTGAATCTTGTTCTGTTGTCATGGGTGAGCTTGCTCAGTTGCGTTCTGTACATGCTCAAACTCTTTCTGAGCTTGAGATTGCACAGAAGCAGCTTTAGGTGGTGGATTCTAGACCTCATGATAAAATTGAATGCATGAACTGTTCTTTATTGCGCGAGAGCATTAATTTACGTGATAAACATGTTCATGATTTAGAGGCTAGATTGGAGAGGGCCGATAGTTCTAAGGATGTGCAGTCTGTTTGTGACACGTGCATTACCCTTAAGGACCAGCTAAGCACGGTTAGAGAGCGAGCTGAGAACCTCATGTCTGAAAATGAATACCTTCTGTCCGTGGTTAACAAATGCACTGAGGGAAAGGGTAGGATGGATTTGCTCTTGGCTAAAACCAAGATGTGTGCTGACAGAGCAGGGGTAGCTCTAGGTTTGGGTTTTGAGAGAATTTCTTCAGACAGTAAGAACAAAACTGTTTTCACCTCACCCACTACCTTAGAGAAAGAAAGAGCTCTGTTAGACACCCCATCAGCCAAAAAGCCTACCCGACCACCAAAGAAAACCACTCCTCCTGCCAAGAAAAATCCTCCCAAGAAAACCACTCAGAAGAAGCCCAAGGAGCCTGTGAAAGTTTCTCCTATGACCCATGAGAGTGCCCCTAGGAGAATCTTTCATTGTTCCTACTGTCAGCGGGCGGGTCATTTGGTTGGGTTCTATTTTCGTCGCATCAAGGATGAGCGACGCTCTCAGGCGATGAGTTACTGGGACATGCATTACCCATCTTTAGGTATGCATGAGTCTGAGTTTTACTATCGTCCTGCTTTTGAGGATCCTCGTACTTCTCGGAGAGGTTTTGCTCCTCGAGGTGTTCACCATGTTCCATATGGTGGTAGACCTCGGGCGAGTAGCTTTGTACCTCGTCAGAGTAGGAGACCTCGACATGTTGTTCGATCACAGCATGTAGGTAGACCTCGCACTTTGCATCACTTCAATTTTCCTGTGCGTAGACAGTCTACTTTTACTGCGCCTACTGCTCGTGTCACTTAGTGCTGGATGCCTCGTCATTTTTTCACTCACCCCAGCACTGAGCGATCGAGATTTTCTTATCATGTGTAGGCGACAGATCAAGGCTTAGAGGGCACGTGGATCATGGACTTCGGTTGTTCGCGCCACATGACCGGAGATGCAGCATGGTTCTCCAGCCTTACCACAACCAAGCAAAGGGAACATATCACCTTCGGAAACAATCGAAGGAGTAGAGTGAAAGGTAAAGGTGTGGTAAGAATTAATTCAAATTTCACTCTCAAAGATGTTGCTTTGGTTGAAAACCTGGGATACAATTTGCTGTCTGTATCTCAGTTGCTTGATGAGGGCTTCGAAGTGCGATTTCATCGCGATACTTCGCAAGTGCTCAATTCTGATGGCGTTGTGGTGTGTAAGATCTTTAGAGTTGGGAGAGTTTTTGGAGCTGATTTTTCAGAATCATCTGGTTCTTCTCATTGTCTTGTTGCACATTCTACTTCTGAGCTTTGGAAGTGGCATAGGAGACTAGGGCATATGAGCTTTGAGTTGCTCGCTCGTCTGAGTGCCCTAGGTCTGATCCGAGGATTGCCCAAGCTCAAGTTTGAGAAGAATTTAGTGTGCGCTCCTTGTCGTCATGGAAAAATGATTGCTGCTTCGCATTCGCCAGTCACCACAGTGATGACTGAACAACCCGGAGAACTTCTCCATATGGACACTGTAGGTCCGTCTCGGGTTAGTTCTTTAGGCGGCAAGTGGTATGTATTAGTTATTGTCGACGATTTCTCTCATTACTCTTGGGTCTTCTTTCTTGCCAGCAAGGATGAAGTGTTTTCACACTTTCGGAGCTTGGCTTTGAGACTTTTCACTGAACTCCCAGGTGCATTGAAATTCGTTCGAAGTGATAATGGCACCGAGTTCAAAAATAGTCTCTTTGTTGACTTTTGCATGGAGCATGGCATAGAACATCAATTCTCTGCTCCGCGGGTTCCTCAACAGAACGGTGTCGTTGAGAGGAAGAACCGCACTTTGGTTGAGATGGCTAGGACGATGCTCGATGAGCACAGGACTCCTAGAAAATTCTGGGCTGAGGCCATGAACACAGCATGTTACATCTCAAACCGAATTTTCTTACGCTCAATTTTAAACTTGACATCTTATGAGCTACGTTTTGGGAGACAGCCCAAGGTCACTCATCTTCGAGTTTTTGGCTGTCGTTGCTTTATCCTAAAACGTGGTAATTTGGATAAATTTGAGTCGCGGTCTTCTGACGGGATCTTTTTGGGTTACACTACTCATGGTCATTCTTATCATGTTTATAATTTGGAAACTAACACTGTCATCGAGTCATGTGATGTGACTTTTGATGAATCAACCCCCTCTGTTAGTTCTGCTCTTGAACAGGCAAATGAACACGACATGGAACAGACCATCTTTGAAGAAGAAGATCCCGGAGACTTCGAGGATGAACCCCTACTACCCTCGACATCAACCCCCGAAGCTGACCCCGCTTCGACCACTTCGGCACGAGGTCCCGAAGCAACTACCTCGACATCGGTCATCTTGGACCACTCCAACGCACAAGTTGAGGGGGAGACTGCATCCCGTCGCGAGGCTCCACATCATGTTCAAAGGATGCACCCTCTAGAGCAGATCATTGGTGAGCTTGATTAAAGGGTAACTCGTTCACATGCTCATTTCTCTAATTCTGCTTTTGTTGCTTCTTTCGAGCCTTTATATGTTAGTCATGCACTTTCTGACTCTAGTTGGATCAATGCCATGCATGAGGAACTTGAAAATTTTGAGAGAAACCAAGTCTGGACTTTAGTTGATCCTCCACCAAGTCTTCATTTCATTGGAACAAAATGGATTTTCAAAAATAAACAAGGGGAGGATGGGACTATAGTTAGAAACAAGGCTAGACTTGTGGCTCAGGGTTATTCTCAACTAGAAGGGATTGATTTTACAGAAACTTTTGCACCTGTTGCTCGCCTTGAGGCCATTAGGATTCTGCTTGCCTTTGCGACATCTCGGGGATTCAAACTCTATCAAATGGATGTCAAAAGTGCTTTTCTTAATGGCTTCATAGGTAAAGATGTTTATGTAAAACAACCCCTGGTTTTGAAAACCCCAAATACCCACATAAAGTCCTTAAACTTCATAAGGCTCTTTATGGACTCAAGCATGCCCCTCGAGCATGGTATGACAGACTTAAGTCTTTTCTGCTTGAGCGGGGGTATTTGATGGGCTTTGTTGATAAAACTCTGTTTACTTTCAAGCATGGCAAAGATTTCCTCCTAGTTCAGATTTATGTGGATGATATCATCTTTGGTGGCTCTTCTCATACTTTGGTTGTCGAGTTTGCAGATGCCATGAGCAGGGAATTTGAAATGTCCATGATGGGTGAACTCACCTTTTTCCTTGGTTTGCAAATCAAGCAAAGCAAGCAAGGTACTTTCGTCCACCAGACGAAGTACACCAAGGACCTGCTCAAGAAATTTGACATGGCAGATGCGAAGCCCCTCGCCACTCCAATGGCTACATCTGTAGCATTGGATCCTGACGAAGATGGAGAAGTCGCAGATCAGAAGGAGTTCCGAAGCATGATCGGCTCCCTCCTCTACTTGACTGCTACGAGGCCGGACATACACTTCGCAGTGTGTCTGTGCGCTCGTTTTCAGGCTTCACCACGAGCTTCGCACCACCAAGCGGTAAAATGCATACTCAGGTATCTCAAACATACTCTCGAATTTGGCATATGGTATTCAGCATCTTCATCTTTATGTCTTCGAGGTTATTCCGATGCGGATTTTGCTGGGTGTAGGATTGATAGGAAGAGTACCTCTGGTACTTGTCATTTTCTGGGTACTTCTCTGGTTTGCTGGTCTTCCCGCAAACAGTCTAGTGTTGCACAATCGACGGCTGAGGCCGAATATGTTGCTGCAGCTAGCTGTTGCTCTCAGATTTTGTGGATGGCTTCCACTTTGCGGGATTTCGGGTTAGATTATAAGAGTGTTCCACTTTTCTGTGATAACACTAGTGCCATTTTGTAACACCCCAAGAAATAAAAACAAATAAAATAAAAGAAAATGATTATTTAAATCAATTCTAGATTTATTTATTAAAGGAAAATCATAAAAGAACCCAAATAAAGCCAAACAGGGAGGAATATACAAAATATGGACCTGAAAATTTTATGAGATGAACTAGAGGCCAAAATATAATTTTAGGAATTTTTACAAATTTTTACCAACAATGAATCAACCCTTAATCAAATATATGAATTACTGAATTTATTTTAAATCAGAAAAGAATTAAAAAGGCTTAATGGGCCTCAACCCCGAATTCGCCCGAGCCCAGCCCAGTCCAAGCTGTGGTTTACTGACCCGTGGGTCCCTCCTGTCGGCGCCGCTTCCCTCCTCCCTCTTCCGCCCGCGCCCGCTCCGGTCCCACTTGGCAGTCACAGGCGCCCGCCTCCGTCCTCTAACCAGCCTGGCCCGCCTGTCGGCCCTTCCTTTTTGTTTCGCCCGCTGACAGGTGGGGGCCACCTGTCAGATGCTTCGTCTCCGATGGAAGGGGATTGCCCCCTTCCTTTCTCCCGGCGATTTCCTTCTGCTTCTTGCCGCCGACAGCCCGCGATCACCTGGATCACCCCCGGATCGCCTTCCCCGCAAGCCACCGCCTCCTTTCCATCCATGGCGACGCGTTTTTGCGCTTTAGGAAAGCTACCCGGAGCTTGGAAAGGCTTCGCCGGAGTTCTAGGGAACCCTTCGGTTCCTTGCCATCCCGACCTCTGGCGACCCCCTATATAAACCCCTCGCCCTCACCGCACTCAGTCCACACCGCCGTAGCCCGAGCCATAGCGATCCAGAGCGCCGCCACTCCTTTTTTGGGTTTCCCCTCTGCTCCACCTCCGGCGAGCCCTCGCCATCGATCCCAGCCCCCATCGCCCTAGCCACCGCCACCGACGAGACCGCCGGAGCCCGCTCGTCATCGGCCACCCCTCCGTCGGTCGTGAAGACCACCGGATCGTCGTCGCCGTCGAGCACCCGAACCCTCTCCGTCGTCTACGCTCGCCGCCGGTCACCTCTAGGCCCCCATCATCGCCACCGAAGGTACTATCAGGACCCCCTTCACCTCCGCATTCCATTTTGGCCCTAGCTAGACCCCCTAGGCCCTCGTCGCCGCCGTCATAGCCGCACCCGAGCCCGCCGTCGTCGGAGACGAAGGGGGTACGTGCCCCCTTACGCCCGTGCCGTGCCGAAAGGCATCGTGGCCGTCCGATCGTGATCGAAGGGCTACGATTAAATCCCTTCGGGATTTAATCCAGGCCCCTCAGATCTGATTGAAGGGGTACGGTGCCATCTCGACCGTTGATCATAACTTAAAACCCCGGCGTAATCTGGTGCGTCCACGTCATACTGTTTCGCCCAATCTAATCCTGGCCGTCCGTTTTCATTTAAGGGATCCCGCCTCGCGCCTGGCCGCCGGATCTGGATCCAACGGATCTGGTTGATCCGGTCCACACGCACAGTGCCGCGGTCCACCGTGGGCCTGGCTCACCGTGGACCAGAGCCCATTATCCAGTTTAAATAAAATTCCAGAAATTGATTTAAACTTTGAAAATTCATATCTTGCTCATTTTAACTCCAAATTTCACCATTCAAATTTTGTTAGAACCAGAATAATATTCTCTACACATTAATGCCATAAAAACAGTATGTTACTGTTACCCAAAATATTTTTAACAAATAAAAGAATAAAAACCCCTTGGGGATAAATTATTAATTCAGAAAAATAAATTAGAAAGCCCTAAGAAATTAAGTTTACTGTTTATTCACCAAACATCAGAATATTAAAACTTTATTCCACATAATTAAAACCACAAATGTGTATGTTTAGTATTTGGTGAATTTTTGTCTGTTTATTGAATGTACTGTTTATTTCTCCATATCGAGAAGACTACGAGTTCATCGAGGAGCAGGAGTTCTACCCCGAGGTTCCTCCATCCCCCTTTGCTGATCAAGGCAAGTCATCAACCACCCCTGTGGAAACAGTTGATCATATTTGAGCCCATGTTTTAATAAATTATCGCTATAACTCATAGGTTAATATTGCATTAGTCCAATAATCAAGCCTTACACTTATATTTATTAGATCCTCGTCCTTGTGTGCAAACCCAAGCCATGCTTATTGAGCCTTAACTCCTTGTCACTCTACTATAAAAATATTAGCTAGTGCCCAATGTACCGGCACAACTGCTATAGGATAAAAAAGAATGAGTCGTAGATAGCTGGATTCTGTATATGAATTTCCCCGTTATTCTCGTCTCTGGACTCTGTTGGAGTTGGCTAAGTTATAAGTATGGTGGGTTCCGGGTGCAAGCTCGGGCACTGGTTTGTCGCACCCGGGGCACTATAAGGACTGGTCTGCGGGATTTGTTGCAAAGCACTTCCGTACCAACCACAAGTCTAATGGGTAAGTCCTAACTGGAAGTATGGAATACTCCGGCTCGATGCACCATAGAGGAGGGGGCAAGGGGCTAGCCTGCGGGCGACTTGTACCGACGAGGCTCAAGTGGGGGTATGGTGGGGCTCCGATGCGTCGGGACACCATATGAAACCCATAAGAGGGTGCTGTTGAGTCGGGGAGGACTATATGGAAGGTTTTGGCACGAGTTCCCGTGAAATGGGTCATCTCGTTACACTTTGGTGTAGGTGATGAGTGCGTGCCTTGTGGGTACAGTGGTACATCTCTGATCAGAGTAATTTAATCTTTTCGAAAAGCCGAGCCCACGGTTAAGGGCGGGTTGTGTGACTACTCGCAGTTAGTTTACAATTGTTTGAATGGTCGAGTTATTCATGGCACGTAAGGACTGTTGAGCGAGGTGGGGCTGACTGTACCCCTCGAGTTAGAAGATGATGATGCACACACACATGTTTACTTTTCCGTACTAACCAATTGCTCACATTTAAAGCTTTACAATTATGCTGCTTCCGCAAAACTAGCCACTATCTCCCTTGTTATTATCTTGCATTATATTTGCATTTGGTGGCTTGCTGAGTACATCTGTACTCACCCCGTTGACTTACACCATCAGAGCCAGTCTACTACGAGGAGGATGAAGGTCTGGAGTAGCGACCCAGTCAAGGCGAGACTGGAAGGAGGCGTTCATCTAGGACCCTTATTTTATTAGTTTCTCTTCACCTTTATTCACTTTTGTATTAATGCGGTCTTCGAACCATGAATGATTGTCCGTATTGTACGTGGTCGCATGATGAACGTCTTGTTTTATTGATTTTCTATGGAATTTCAATAAAGTCCTGATTTATTAAATCGGGGCGCGACAAGATGGTATCAGAGCCGACTTGACTGTAGGAAGCCAAACAGACCTGACCTTAGGACTTATACTTACTATATTTTCTTACAAACACTACTTATCCTCTTATCTTCCGAGATTTTCACAAAAACTTTCTCTCTTTTGTAGATGCCGGTCCATACCATGAGCGGGACTCTTCGTGACGAGGCCGGATTCATCCGCGAGCTGCGCATGCTCGTCAGTTTCCTCGGATTTGAGCATGAGCCGATGTACCATGGAGTCTTCCCTGACGAGGAAGAAAGCTTCTGCGAGGTCACCGTCGTCGTCCAGCCCTCCCCTCAGACAACTCACACCTACCGCGGAGGAGGACCTACCTTCCTGGTTGCCAGCCAGCGCACCGCCCTCCAGGCACTACAGGACGCCAATGGACAGCGCGACACGATCAGTTTTTACCGACAGTCTTCTGAGGATCTGAACCGCGAGAACGGAGATCTTCGTCGCCGTATCCAGCAGGGACATCGCTTGGCAGACGAGGCAGAGGAGTTACGGCGTCAGAATGAGCTCCTTCGGCAGCGTGTCGCCACCAACCCACAGCTCCGCTACCAGATCGAGGAGTTGAAGAAGGACATTGAGGAGATCGCACCTATTCTGTGATGGGGGGGGAATGGGATGGCCCGATCTTTCGGTGAGTTGATAGAGATGAGGAGATAACTTCGATTGGAAGGAGACGACGTTGACGACCCGACTACAACCGTACGAGACGTTCGTGTTGCGCCTTAGCGATCGATACACCAACTCCAAGGGTTGTTGATCTTATCGGTGATCAACCTTGTTCCTGCAAGCAATCGAAGAACAAGCAAGAACAAGATAAAGGAGCAACTAGAATTGCTGGATATGAAAGACGCACAGGGATAGTTGGGGTTCTGAAACGTGAAACCGGCGATCTAACCGATCACGGGTTTACACGGACAAGTAGCATTGGCTAAACTTGTATCTAATCAAAACCCGCCTTACAACTGAAGTCTCTAGGGTTATTTATAGCCCTAGGGACGTTCCCAATGTTTGGAAAACTTATTATATATGGAAAGGACTAATTATTTCCAAAACAGATTGACTACAAAATGGAAATTCCGTGCTTAATTGGTTCGGCCTAAAAAAGGAACACGCATTGATTTGGTGATTGCGATCTCCTCCGATGGAATCTGGATATGTGGCTGGATCCGTTGGAAAGAGGACATATCAAGCTTTCCAAAAAGTCCAAGATCATCCAAATCGGAGTTTCCATTTAAACGTTATGCACATTTGAATTCGGTGCTATCCATGCAGTCCGAATCCGTGTCGAAATTGTGTAGAAGTTAATCTCCACTTTCTCTTGGCACATAAATAACATCCCAAAATTGTATATTATGTTTTCATGGCCTTGACTTGGTCCCCAATCAACTTCCATGATGTTCCATGCTCTTGATGTGCTCTTAACGTGTCGCTTGATCCATGAAAGAATTTCTGTAATTGAAAACAAAGCCAACTCATTGTGTAGCATCCTTAGCTCAAATATATAAAATGTAAATCTAATATAGAATGAATGAACCTTGGGTTGTTTATTGTAAAGTATAAGCATGGTTATATCCGAGCTAGTGATGTCCTCATCATTCTCTCCTTCTTGGCTGCAAACCGTCCTCGGTTTGTTCTTGTGTTCATCATCAATGCAACTCCTAGCAAAAGAACCATTATTGCGCAGTATCTCTTGTTCTTTAAACATGTGGTGAATTGAAGAAAACCAACTCACCAAATCCTTTGCTTGAACAAATGACATCGAATATGTACTTTTATATATGGGAGCAGGAATTGTGGCATTGCTAAGCAGCCCACAAGGCTCTCCTTCTTGAAAACAAACCTGTGTATTTAAATCAAAACAAGAGACTCTCGAGATAATAGGATTAGTTAAAGCACCTTGGTCGAGACTATTATTTTCAGAATTTACATGTTGTTTCAAATCTGAACATATGTAAACTCTATGCACAAAGTATACTCCTTGATCATTGTATTTTCCAATTACGTGAAAACTCGTTTGATCAGGACATGGCAAATCAGGTCTAGTGAGTAATTTCTCATTTAAAGTACTAAGTTCACAAAGATCATCAAGTTCAATATAACCCCAAGTATTTAAAGAAGATAACAATTTCTGTTCTTCCTTTTCACTAGTAATGTGAACAACATGTATCAAATCACTTAAAGGTTTGGCAACAAAGTCAACCTGTTCATTAACTAGTTGTGGCATGTATACTAGTGAAGTATTAACACACAACTCTTCTTTATTACAAGGAGTGTCAAGCAAATCATCTGGTAACAAAGCAATTTCAGCAAAAGATTCTACTAACGGTGGCTCTATAATAGCATGAATAGTGGACAATTGTGTTTTATCAGGAGTACACTCACCTTGATTAATTTCAGCACATAAATTACCTTGCAAAACATTTTCCGATGATGTAAGTGCATTTTTATTCTCCTTTTCCTGTTCAAAGTTAGTAGTACTAGCAAGAAAACTGATTGGTGTCGCCTCTAAATCAATAGCAATCTGAATTTCAGCTCGACATGCAAGTTCAAACAATTGAGAGAGAGAATTATATGTTTCATGAAGAAGCATTTCCTGAATTTCCTTGTTAAGCCCACGTAAAAACCTTTGTTCTATAGATTCTTCACATTCATCTATAGCACAACGTAATAAACAAGTATGCATATCATGATAGTATGAGGCAACACTTCTGCTATCTTGTTTTAAACATTGTAGTTTCTTTAATAGAATATCGGCATAATATGGAGGAACAAAAGCATCTCTCAAATATTTCTTTAAGTCTTTCCAAGATTGAGGTATTTTATCATGTCTACAAAGATGTTTCCAATGATATGCAGCATCTTTAACTAACACTTTAGAGGCAGCCATAACCTTTTCTCTTTCAGACAAGTTATACTTTTTAAATTCATTATCTACATCTAGCTCCCATTGAATATATGCATGAGGATCATAATTTCCTTCAAAATAAGGTATTGTACATTTGAACCTGGCTAGAAATTCATCACATACCTCATATTTATCATGTTGATCCCTCATGTGTTGATGAAGATATTTATATTGGGCTTCACTATATCCTATCTCCTTGTGTATCCCTGCCATGATCAGTAGTAGACAAGAAACATACAAATAATATGTACGCTCCTATTAACTACAAGGTTGTGGAGGCACAAAAATCACACTCGCTCAATCCTGTATCAAGCTCTTACAAGTTCTTACCAATGCAAGCAGGAGGTGTTGTACACCGACTTAACCACAAACAACATGGAGATTAGATGTATCGATGCCTTGGCAAACACTTGGTTGTACAAGCTGTAGTCAAATCTGTGGAGCTCTAGGTAGGCTGAAATATGTAGCAAGGATAACTAGAACCACATTAGCATAAGCAAATTGAGTAGTTGTTCAATGTCATTATTGTGCTGGTCCTAGGCTTGAACGTACTAGAGACGCGAGCCTAGACACAAACGATACCACCAAATCGACAAAGGTAGAACTAGCTTTCCTTCTCTTTTGTCACAACTTTTTTCTTCACTTTTTTTTCTTTTCTCTTTTTTTTTGGTGCAGCTTTTTTTCTTCTTTTTTTGAGCACCTTTCTGTTTTTTTTTCTTTTTTTCTCTCCTTTTTTTAAAGAACAGCAAAGGACAATGTGACGCTTAGTACATGACTCTCGAACATTGTACGTTCCAAACCAGAAAGCAAACGACCGAAAAAGAAAATGACTCTAAACAGAAAAATAAAGATCCTCTTGTAAGCTTTCCAAAAAGTATTAAAACTCTCCAATCCGAGTTGGCATGTGCGAGATATGATAGTTTTAGTAACACCTGCACAACCTGCCCGAATTATACCCGAATTCCAGAATAACAAACCGACTAAACAGACCAAAACACGGTGATAAAAACGTGAAAAGAACTCGAAACTCTAAACGAACTAAACGCTAAGACCAGCAACTTCACACGACGATGCAACCAAAAACTCAAAATGCCGATACTAAGCAGAACTAGTAATAGGCTCAAAGAGGCTTGGATCTCGGGTAATTTTTTTGTGTGGCTTTTTCTGGACTGTAGGAAAAAAATGAAAAAAACTCACCGAGCAACGAAAGCTCTGATACCACTTGATGGGGGAATAGACTCGGGTGGCCCGATCTTTCGGTGAGAGGATAGAGAGAAGATAACTTCGATTGGAAGGAGACGACGTTGACGACCCGACTACAACCGTACGAGACGTTCGTGTTGCGCCTTAGCGATCGATACACCAACTCCAAGGGTTGTTGATCTTATCGGTGATCAACCTTGTTCCTGCAAGCAATCGAAGAACAAGCAAGAACAAGATAAAGGAGCAACTAGAATTGCTGGATATGAAAGACGCACAGGGATAGTTGGGGTTCTGAAACGTGAAACCGGCGATCTAACCGATCACGGGTTTACACGGACAAGTAGCATTGGCTAAACTTTTATCTAATCAAAACCCAAATTACAACTGAAGTCTCTAGGGTTATTTATAGCCCTAGGGACGTTCCCAATGTTTGGAAAACTTATTACATATGGAAATGACTAATTATTTCCAAAACAGATTGACTACAAAATGGAAATTCCGTGCTTAATTGGCTCGGCCTAAAAAAGGAACACGCATTGATTTGGTGATTGCGATCTCCTCCGATGGAATCTGGATATGTGGCTGGATCCGTTGGAAAGAGGACGTATCAAGCTTTCCAAAAAGTCCAAGATCATCCAAATCGGAGTTTCCATTTAAACGTTATGCACATTTGAATTCGGTGCTATCCATGCAGTCCGAATCCGTGTCGAAATTGTGTAGAAGTTAATCTCCACTTTCTCTTGGCACATAAATAACGTCCCAAAATTGTATATTATGTTTTCATGGCCTTGACTTGGTCCCCAATCAACTTCCATGATGTTCCATGCTCTTGATGTGCTCTTAACGTGTCGCTTGATCCATGAAAGAATTTCTGTAATTGAAAACAAAGCCAACTCATTGTGTAGCATCCTTAGCTCAAATATATAAAATGTAAATCTAATATAGAATGAATGAACCTTGGGTTGTTTATTGTAAAGTATAAGCATGGTTATATCCGAGCTAGTGATGTCCTCATCATTCTGCCTCGCAAGAAGAAACCCCTTCGGATCCCTACTGTGAGGCCCAAGAGGATCTCCCGCAGTGCACCACCCGCCGGACCATCCAGCTCTTCGACCCCGACCGTCTCCCACGAGCCTGAGATTGAGCCGTCCCCCGAGCTACCGTAGACGTAGTTTTACGGTTGATTGTTTTTCATTTATGCTTGCTTGTATTACCATTCATGTCAAAACATAAGGCATGAATGAAGAAATAAATAAATGTAACCGCAAGAACGGTACCTTTTGAAATAAAATATAAAGAGTTCTCTAAAATAAATATTGTCTACTTTGAAAACTCCAGGATGACCAACACTCAGGGTTCCGACGTTCCTCAGAATGGAGGAGAGAGTGGCAACTTGCCACAATGGGGAGCCACTGGACAAAGGCAAGCCCCAAATGCTAATCACCCCACACTGGCTGAGATGATGGCCACTCAGAACCAGTTGGTTGCTGCCCTATTGAATCAGATGCAACAGCAGCAGCAGCAGATGCAGGAGCAGCAGGCTCATTTCTTCCGCCTCCACCAACAGCCCGAGCTGCCCCGACCCGCCAGACCAGCTCCCGCTCCCGCATCTCAGCTCTCAGAGTTCCTCCGAGTCCGCCCACCAACCTTCTCAAGCACCACCAACCCCATGGAGGCAGGGGATTGGTTGCGAGCTATCGAGAAAAAGCTCGATCTGCTGACCTGCACTGAGCGGGAGAAGGTGGCCTTCGCCACCCATGAACTCCATGGTCCCGCCGCAGAATGGTGGGACAACCTTCGTGAGACCCTGCCAGAGGGACACGCCCACACTTGGGCAGAGTTCTCAGCTGCTTTCCGTGCCGCTCACATCCCCGACGGCATTATAGCTCAGAAGCAACAAAAGTTTAGGGACCTGCAGCAGGGGAGCAGGTCCGTAACAGAATATCTGCATGAGTTCAACAGGTTGGCCAGGTACGCACCTGAAGAGGTTCGTACGGATGCGGCCAGGCAAGACAAGTTCCTTAGGGGACTAAAGGATGAGTTGTCCCTACAACTCATCTCTGGAGATTTCGCCAACTTCCAAAAGTTGGTGAACAAAGCCATCATGCAGGAGACCCAACAAAATAAGGTTGACCTGAAGAAAAAGAGGATGATAGCCTTCAGGCAGAACCAAGGCATGGCACAGAGGCCCCGCTTCACCCCTCCTACATCAGCACCGCAGTACCACCCCCGCCCAGTATATCGTCCGGCACCACCTGCCACCAGTGCCGGAGCCGGACACCCTCGCCCCACTCCCGCCGCACCAGCCGCCCCAACTGCCCCGGCCAAGAAGCCGGAGATTCTGAGAGACAGGCACGGCAAGCCTGTAGTTTGCTTCAATTGCCGCCAGGAGGGGCACTACTCCCATCAGTGCCCTCATCCCAAGCGTACTCAAGGCGTCGCTTCAAACCCCGCCGTCCGCGCCAAAGTCAACCACGTCACCGCCGAAGAAGCCCAGGCCGCACCGGAAATAGTCATGGGTAAGTTTATGGTTCATTCATCACTTGCAGTGGTATTATTTGACACCGGAGCTACACACTCCTTTATATCAACTGCTTTTGTGGAAAGTAATGCCCTGGACGTAAGTGAACTACCCAGACCAGTATTGATAGCTACCCCGGGCAAACAAACCCTCGCCTATTCTTTTAGTCCAAGGGTATGGGTAGATATCCAAGGCACGATATTTTGGGCCGACCCCATTCTAATAGAATGTCAAGGTTTGGATCTCATTCTAGGGATGGATTGGCTAAATAAACATCAAGGAGTGATATAATGTGCCCAGAGAAAGGCGACTGTGACTAATGAAGAAGGGACTATCGTCACATTCCAGATGCCAAGCATGAAGGCCGGAAGGACAAGACTACATCAGATTACCTTGGAGGAGATACCAGTAGTCAGTGAATACCCGGACGTATTCCCAGAGGATCTACCAGGGATGCCACCCAAGAGGGACATCGAGTTCAGGATTGACTTGGTGCCCGGAACCACCCCCATTTACAAGCGACCATACCAGATGGCCGCCAATGAGTTAGCTGAGATGAAGCAGCAGTTGGAGGATCTCGAGAAGAAAGGCTACATCAGACCTAGCACGTCGCCATGGGGTGCTCCCGTAATCTTCGTCGAGAAGAAAGAAGACAAGGCAAAGCGTATGTGTGTGGATTATCGCGCCTTGAATGAAGTAACCATCAAGAATAAGTATCCATTGCCTCGGATCGATGATCTCTTCGACCAGTTAAAAGGAGCTACAGTATTCTCGAAGATCGACTTGCGTTCTAGTTATCATCAGTTAAGGATTCGAGAAGAAGATATACCCAAGACTGCCTTTACCACCCGTTATGGATTGTATGAGTGCACAGTTATGTCTTTTGGATTGACCAACGCCCCGGCATTCTTCATGAATATGATGAATAAGGTGTTCATGGAGTATTTGGACAAATTCATCGTAGTCTTCATAGACGACATCCTCATTTATTCCAAAGACCAGAAAGAGCACGAGGCTCACCTCCGGTTAACCTTAGGAAAGCTAAGGGAACACCAATTGTATGCCAAGTACAGCAAATGCAAGTTTTGGACTGCAGAAGTAAAATTCCTTGGACACATCATCTCTGCGCAAGGAATCGCAGTAGACCTTGCCACCGTAGAAGCAGTTACGGATTGGCTGCCACCCACGAACGTGTCCGAGATACGGAGTTTTCTGGGTCTGGCCGGATATTATCGGAGGTTCATTGAGAGTTTTTCTAAGATAGCCAAGCCAATGACCAAGTTGTTGCAGAAAGGAGAGAAGTTTGAATGGACTCCTGAATGCGAGGAAAGTTTCCGCACTCTCAAGACCCATCTGGTGTCAGCACCCATACTAACCCTACCCGATATCCGTAAAGACTTCCATGTCTACTGTGACGCATCTCGCCAAGGATTGGGATGTGTTCTTATGCAAGATGGAAAAGTTATCTCTTATGCCTCCCGTCAGTTGAGACCTCATGAGTTGAACTACCCGACCCATGATTTGGAATTAGCCGCTGTAGTACACGCCCTTAAGATTTGGAGGCACTATTTGGTTGGAAATCGCTGTGAGATCTTTACGGATCACAAGAGCTTGAAGTACATCTGCACACAGCCAGACCTCAATCTGAGGCAAAGACGATGGTTGGAACTAATCAAGGACTATGACTTAGGTATTCACTACCGCCCCGGAAAAGCAAATGTGGTAGCTGATGCATTAAGTCGCAAGGGATATTGCACCGCCATGATGATTCAAGAACACGCGCCCTTGTTATGTAGAGAGATGGAAAAGTTGAATCTTGGATTAACCACAGGAGCATATCTAGCCACCTTGGAGACTCAACCTGTCCTGTTCGAACAAATCCGCGAAGCTCAATTGGAAGACCCGGATATAGCTGCCATTAGGAAGAACATGAGACAAGGAAAAGCCCCAGGATTTTCAGAGGACGAAAACGGCACCATATGGTTTGGAATCCGGATATGTGTACCAGATAAGCCAGAGTTAAAGACCCTTATCCTGGGAGAAGCCCATGAGACATTATACTCCATTCATCCCGGCAGTACCAAGATGTACCAGGACCTGAAGGAACGTTATTGGTGGGTCAGCATGAAAAGAGAGATTGCACAGTTCGTCGCCGAGTGTGACACCTGCAGAAGAGTAAAAGCTGAACATCAGAGGCCTGCAGGATTGTTACAGCCACTTAAAGTGCCTGAATGGAAGTGGGAAGAGATCGGTATGGATTTCATCACCGGACTACCAAAGACCCAACTTGGCTATGATTCTATTTGGGTGATCATCGATCGGCTTACGAAAGTAGCACATTTCATAGCCGTCAAGACGACCTTTAGTGGCCCTAAGCTGGTAGAACTATACATGGCCCGGATCGTATGTCTTCACGGAGTACCCAAGAAGATAGTATCCGACAGAGGAAGTCAGTTTACCTCTCATTTCTGGAAGAACCTTCAAGAGGAGATGGGCACGAGATTGAATTTCAGTACCGCTTACCACCCTCAGACAGATGGACAAACAGAGAGGGTGAATCAGATATCGGAGGATATGCTTCGAGCATGTGTCTTGGATTTTGGAGCCACTTGGGACAAGATCTTGCCGTACGCTGAGTTTTCGTACAACAACAGCTATCAAGCCAGCCTTCAGATGTCTCCTTTTGAAGCCCTATATGGACGTAAGTGCAGGACGCCTCTACTTTGGGACCAAACTGGTGAATCCCAAGTGTTCGGAACAGACATTCTTCGTGAAGCTGAAGAGAAGGTGCGGATCATCAGAGACCGACTCAAGACAGCCCAATCACGACAAAAGAGCTACGCAGACAATCGTCGCCGAGACCTAGCCTTTGAAGAAGGAGATCATGTTTACCTTCGAGTTACGCCTCTCCGTGGTACTCAACGGTTTAACATGAGAGGAAAGTTGGCCCCTCGATATGTTGGACCATTTCCCATTGTTCGACGCCAAGGCGAAGTTGCGTATCAGTTGGAATTACCACACTCATTGGCTGGAGTACATGACGTATTTCACGTATCCCAACTCAAGAAGTGTCTGCGCATTCCGACAGACCAAGTGGACCTACAGCAGTTGGATGTCCAAGAGGATCTGACCTATGTGGAAAAGCCGGTTAAGATATTGGAAGTCAAAGAAAGAACCACCAGGAGTCGGGTCATCCGCTTCTGCAAGGTGCAGTGGAGCAATCATCCGATAGAGGAAGCTACATGGGAAAAAGAAGATGAACTCAAGGCACAGCATCCTGAGCTATTCGAGGATCGATCCGAATCTCGAGGACGAGATTCTCTGTAAGGGGGATAGGATTGTAACACCCCAAGAAATAAAAACAAATAAAATAAAAGAAAATGATTATTTAAATCAATTCTGGATTTATTTATTAAAGGAAAATCATAAAAGAACCCAAATAAAGCCAAACAGGGAGGAATATACAAAATATTGACCTGAAAATTTTATGAGATGAACTAGAGGCCAAAATATAATTTTAGGAATTTTTACAAATTTTTACCAACAATGAATCAACCCTTAATCAAATATATGAATTACTGAATTTATTTTAAATCAGAAAAGAATTAAAAAGGCTTAATGGGCCTCAACCCCGAATTCGCCCGAGCCCAGCCCAGTCCAAGCCGTGGGTCACTGACCCGTGGGTCCCTCCTGTCGGCGCCGCTTCCCTCCTCCCTCTTCCGCCCGCGCCCGCTCCGGTCCCACTTGGCAGTCACAAGCGCTCGCCTCCGCCCTCTGACCAGCCTGGCCCGCCTGTCGGCCCTTCCTTTTTGTTTTGCCCGCTGACAGGTGGGGGCCACCTGTCAGATGCTTCGTCTCCGATGGAAGGGGATCGCCCCCTTCCTTTCTCCCGGCGATTTCCTTCTGCTTCTCGCCGCCGGCAGCCCGCGATCACCCGGATCACCCCCGGATCGCCTTCCCCGCAAGCCACCGCCTCCTTTCCATCCATGGCGACGCGTTTTGCGCTTTAGGAAAGCTACCCGGAGCTTGGAAAGGCTTCGTCGAAGTTCTAGGGAACCCTTCGGTTCCTTGCCATCCCGACCTCCGGCGACCCCCTATATAAACCCCTCGCCCTCACCGCACTCAATCCACACCGCCGTAGCCCGAGCCGTAGCGATCCAGAGCACCGCCACTCCTTTTTCGGGTTTCCCCTCTGCTCCACCTCCGGCGAGCCCTCGCCATCGATCCCAGCCCCCACCGCCCTAGCCACCGCCACCGACGAGACCGCCGGAGCCCGCTCGTCATCGGCCACCCCTCCGTCGGTCGTGAAGACCACCGGATCGTCGTCGCCGTCGAGCACCCGAACCCTCTCCGTCGTCTACGCTCGCCGCCGGTCACCTCCAGGCCCCCATCATCGCCACCGAAGGTACTATCAGGACCCCCTTCACCTCCGTATTCCATTTTGGCCCTAGCTAGACCCCCTAGGCCCTCGTCGCCGCCGTCATAGCCGCACCCGAGCCCGCCATCGCCGGAGACGAAGGGGGTACGTGCCCCCTTACGCCCGTGCCGTGCCGGAAGGCATCGTGGCCGTCCGATCGTGATCGAAGGGCTACGATTAAATCCCTTCGGGATTTAATCCAGGCCCTCAGATCTGATCGAAGGGGTACGGTGCCATCTCGACCGTTGATCATAACTTAAAACCCCGGCGTAATCTAGTGCGTCCACGTCATACCGTTTCGCCCAATCTAATCCTGGCCGTCCGTTTTCATTTAAGGGATCCCGCCTCGCGCCTGGCCGCCGGATCTGGATCCAATGGATCTGGTTGATCCGGTCCATGCGCACAGTGCCGCGGTCCACCGTGGGCCTGGCTCACCGTGGACCAGAGCCCATTATCCAGTTTAAATAAAATTCCAGAAATTGATTTAAACTTTGAAAATTCATATCTTGCTCATTTTAACTCCAAATTTCACCATTCAAATTTTGTTAGAACCAGAATAATATTCTCTACACATTAATGCCATAAAAACAGTATGTTACTGTTACCCAAAATATTTTTAACAAATAAAAGAATAAAAACCCCTTGGGGATAAATTATTAATTCAGAAAAATAAATTAGAAAGCCCTAAGAAATTAAGTTTACTGTTTATTCACCAAACATCAGAATATTAAAACTTTATTCCACATAATTAAAACCACAAATGTGTATGTTTAGTATTTGGTGAATTTTTGTCTGTTTATTGAATGTACTGTTTATTTCTCCATATCGAGAAGACTACGAGTTCATCGAGGAGCAGGAGTTCTACCCCGAGGTTCCTCCATCCCCCTTTGCTGATCAAGGCAAGTCATCAACCACCCCTGTGGAAACAGTTGATCATATTTGAGCCCATGTTTTAATAAATTATCGCTATAACTCATAGGTTAATATTGCATTAGTCCAATAATCAAGCCTTACACTTATATTTATTAGATCCCCGTCCTTGTGTGCAAACCCAAGCCATGCTTATTGAGCCTTAACTCCTTGTCACTCTACTATAAAAATATTAGCTAGTGCCCAATGTACCGGCACAACTGCTATAGGATAAAAAAGAATGAGTCGTAGATAGTTGGATTCTGTATATGAATTTCCCCGTTATTCTCGTCTCTGGACTCTGTTGGAGTTGGCTAAGTTATAAGTATGGTGGGTTCCGGGTGCAAGCTCGGGCACTGGTTTGTCGCACTCGGGGCACTATAAGGACCGGTCTGCGGGATCTGTTGCAAAGCACTTCCGTACCAACCACAAGTCTAATGGGTAAGTCCTAACTAGAAGTATGGAATACTCCGGCTCGATGCACCATAGAGGAGGGGGCAAGGGGCTAGCCTGCGGGCGACTTGTACCGACGAGGCTCAAGGGGGGGTATGGTGGGGCTCCGATGCGTCGGGACACCATATGAAACCCATAAGAGGGTGCTGTTGAGTCGGGGAGGACTATATGGAAGGTTTTGGCACGAGTTCCCGTGAAATGGGTCATCTCGTTACACTTTGGTGTAGGTGATGAGTGCGTGCCTTGTGGGTACAGTGGTACATCTCTGATCAGAGTAATTTAATCTTTTCGAAAAGCCGATCCCACGGTCAAGGGCGGGTTGTGTGACTACTCGCAGTTAGTTTACAATTGTTTGAATGGTCGAGTTATTCATGGCACGTAAGGACTGTTGAGCGAGGTGGGGCTGACTGTACCCCTCGAGTTAGAAGATGATGATGCACACACACATGTTTACTTTTCCGTACTAACCAATTGCTCACATTTAAAGCTTTACAATTATGCTGCTTCCGCAAAACTAGCCACTATCTCCCTTGTTATTACCTTGCATTATATTTGCATTTGGTGGCTTGCTGAGTACATCTGTACTCACCCCGTTGACTTACACCATCAGAGCCAGTCTACTACGAGGAGGATGAAGGTCTGGAGTAGCGACCCAGTCAAGGCGAGACTGGAAGGAGGCGTTCATCTAGGACCCTTATTTTATTAGTTTCTCTTCACCTTTATTCACTTTTGTATTAATGCGGTCTACGAACCGTGAATGATTGTCCGTATTGTACGTGGTCGCATGATGAACGTCTTGTTTTATTGATTTTCTATGGAATTTCAATAAAGTCCTGATTTATTAAATTGGGGCGCGACACATTTGTATTGCAAACAACCCGGTTCAGCACTCCAGAACCAAACACATTGATGTGAGATATCATTTTCTCAGAGATCACAATGAGAAGGGTGATATTGAACTTCAATATGTTGATACCCAACACCAGCTAGCCGATATTTTCACGAAACCCCTCGATGCTTCTCGATTTGCCTACTTGCGTGGGGAACTTGGTGTTTGTCACCCTTACGACATTTTGTGAGGGGGAGCAGATTTAGATTGGTGTGCATTTGCTAATTGTGTGTTGAAATTGCATTTACATCTTTTTCACTTATATGCCCGACTTTACTTCGTGAAATCATGCTCACTGCTCAATCTTGTATCTAGCATGTATAGGCAGGACTGCTTTAGCTATCTTTTTATCTGCTTGATAGCAAGTCACTTTTTCTTTGGATGCTAAAAATTGCAACTTGAAAAATTGTTCTACTTACTCATGGATATTCATCAAGTGCTAAAAATTGGTTCACTTAATCAAAATTCAAAAATCCATGATTTACATGCTTCAAGTTAAAAGATCCAGGTGGGTTTGTTTGCCGCACTACTCTATTCTAGACTGCTTACCATTGCACATTGGTCTGAACTGGAATAATGTAGTGTCTGCCAAAATCATTGCCTTAAGCTTCTGATGGCTTTCATGCCTAGGCTTGGCTTGATTGGACAGTATAAGGTGGACAAACAAATAACCCCTGGCATTATGAAAAAGAACAACAAAATTCATTGATCATCAAGTTTGCTTTTCATGCTCCATTTGAACTGGACTTGTCTGTCTAGAGTAGAAATTGACTAGCTTTGTGCAGTCCTTGCTTTTACTTGTCTACTTTCCTTGACTAAGTGGTGATGCTTTTATTTCAAAAAATGATAAAATCACATGCTGTCATCATGTTTTAGAGCATGTTAAATTGAGCTGAGCACATGATCATTGGTATTACTGTTGGCATATCTTTGCTTTATATGTCTTTGCAATTCCGCTCATTTCCAAGCAATGCATCTTTTAAATGCTCCTTGATGCTTGCATTGCCAAAGAGGGAGAAATTATTGAGTTCTCTGTAGCAAGGGGTTAAATTAACTCAGGGGGAGTTTTTTTTATGAGTTTTATTTCTTGAAAAAGGGGAGATTTGCCGAAGGGGCTTTTACTCTTGAAAAAAGGGGGAGGAAAATTCTTGTATCAAGTGACATAATTTGGCTCGTTTCTGAGATTTTATGGTCACTTGTGTGCTGAAATTTTTTCAAATTTTCTGGAACTTGAATTTGGTTGTCAATGCACTCATCAAGGGGGAGATTGAGAAACCAAGGGTTGGTTTCCGTGTTTGTGATGAGTGATTGACAGGCTTTTTACCCTCTGGTTCGAAGGGGTACCTCTGAAGGGGGTTCGGAGGTTGGATCTCCGAAGGGGGTTCGGAGGTTGGAACACCGAAGGGTTCGGTGGTTCGGTTGCTGTAGCTATTGCAGCAGAGTGTGCCTGTCGGAGGGGTCCGACAGTACATGATGACTGGGTCTGTACCGAAGGTCTCGGTACTTTGGGCGGTACACCGGAGTGTGTGCCGAAGGTTGCTAACCCGGAGAGGTCTCTGGAGTACTGGATACACTTGTCTGCTTGTCTGTGGTGCGCAGGGGACTTCAGAGGCAACGGACGGACGTAGCAGGTGAACCTGGGTCAAGCGGGAGGCTTGTTGCCAGGGGAGCAGGGAGCTCCATCACAGTGGCTGCGAAGGGGTCCAGGTCGGTCCTCGGGTCGAGGTGCACCAGGTGAAGGCAGTAAGTGCGGAGCGTGGCTCCGGGTGAAGGTACTCCGAGACAAAGTCCTCGGAGGCGAGGTACTTCGAAGGGTACTCCGGATGGAGTGACTTCGGAGTATGGTGGATCAGGTCCTCTGCGGAGGCAAGGCGTTCGAAGTGTGCTCTGGAGAGAGACATTCGAAGGTACCCGACGAAGGTCTCAGAAGTCAAGGTGCATCGAAGGCATGGTCCGGGTGAGGCTCGTCGAGGAGTGTGCTCGGGGAGAGACACTGCGACGAAGGGCTCATGGAATTCTTCATGCGGAGGCCTTGGACGAAGGAGGGACTTCGAAGGGTGGTACTCCGAAGGTGGGGCTTCGGAGTGAAGCAGGCTTCGGAGCGAGGCTAGCTCCGGAGCGAGGTTGACTTGTGGTACTTCGGCCATGCATGGTTTCGGTACACGGACTGACGGAGTTTGGGTTGGGAGTAGCTGCGAAGCCGTGGTGGTCCACTCCGGAGGTGTTGGTGCGAAGGCCCAAGGGCTTTGACGGCTTCGGCTCAAAACCGTCACTGTATCGGAGGCTATCTTCGGTGAAACGAAGGCCATCAGGCTCAAGGCTTCTCACCGAAGCTACCGCGCCCCTCGCGTGCGAAGGGGGGCTTCAGGAAGGTCAAAGACTGCAAAGGCTGACACTGTCTGCTCTGCAAAAAGCTGACGCTGTCCCCTCTGCAAAGCTGACAGAGAAGCCTCCAGAATAAAGTAGACTACCTTTTGTACCCCTCAGTTCTGTAGAGACAAAACCTTTGTAAATCCTAGGGGTAATGTAGTCAATTTCACTTGGGTGAACTGTGGGCTATAAATATGGGGGCTGGGTAGGTAACATTTAACACTTTGAGCATTTACTGTTGAGCTCTTGTACTAGCCCTCTCACACTTTGAATACATCCAGTGAGTTCATTTTAGTGTTCCTTGTTCAAGCGGCGAAGCCCTGCTTCTGTGTGCTTTTTGCTTGAGCTCGTTTTACATACCTCGCTGCATACTTCGTCCATTTGTGTGTAACCTTGAGTGTCTTGTGACAGTGCATCGAAGCCTGTGTTGACGAAGTGTGTTGTGTGCGAAGTGTGTTTTTCAGTGCGCATTCGCTCTGTGTAACAGGAGGCTAGTCCTCACTGCTTACTAGCGAAGCCCTGTTCGAAGCCCGTTTTGCTTCTCGTGTCGAAGCCCTTAGCGGTGTCCGTTTGGTGTGCGTTTAGACCTTCGCAAAATGAAGCCCAGCACCAGTTGCTGTCCCTAAGTTTTAGGTCGAAGTCCTCAGAGGGTAGTCCACTCTTGCGAAGGGTAAAGTGCGAAGCCTGCTCGAAGCACCCTGTGTTCGGAGCCTGCACTGACTTAGCAGAGTTGTTTTCGGGGTTATGGGTGGAGCGAAGTCTGCTTGGCTTCGGACTTTTACTCCTTGCGAAGCCTCTGTTCGGAGCTGTCAAGTACCTCCGAACCAGACCTTCGAAGGTTGGTGTTCGAAGCCTGTTCCGCAGTAGACAGAACTAAAACCGAAGGTTGTTTTTAGCCTGAAATTTTAAAAGCTCCCATTCACCCCCCCTCTGGTCGCCATTTTCGGTCCAACAGGATTGCTAAATTTCGAATAGATCTGTGAATGATAAAAACTCTGTTGGGGTAACAAAGAACGAATGGATTAGAATCACAAAACATAACTAACAACATTATCGTTTTAAGTTCAATTGCTGCGATAAATGAGCAAAAAATATGACGACAATATATCATGTTTGCCAAGCTCAGCCACATACAACACAGGAACAAAGCTGGAAAACTGCGGCAGGGAACCATTATCTCCCAAACCAACACAGCTCTCTCCCAACAACTTTCTACGGAGGGCGGTGGCAGAGGAGCGCGCGGGGGCGGAGCGCGCGGGGGCAGAGGATGGCGGCGGAGGTCGGTGGCAGAGGGCGCCGGGGAGTGAGCTCTGTACGAGAGTGAGCTCCTGGTCGGGATGTTCGGAGAGGAGAAAGGTTCTCAGCCAAGGTAGATGTTGTAGAAGCAAGGGCAAAATCGGTAGAAGAGCTCAAAAAACATGTTTAGTGAAGGGCAATGCTATATGTTCAAACTCCCCATTATTATAATGCTATATCTGCAATTGCCAACGTTGGGGTGCTGTTCTTGCGAAGCCCACCGAAGGGAGTGCTATATTTGCAAATTTCTCCATGCAGGTAGGCCAATGCTTTCGGGACCTTTTCGCATCACACAGCGTTATCGTGGGGGCATTTCTTTCTGGGGTTTCAAGATAGAAAGCTGAACACCATCACAGCTTCTTTTTCACATGCATGCCCAAACGCGCACCCACCTGCAGTCCACCACCTTCTTGATGAAGCTCACATTGTAGATTAGCCATGTAACTTGTACATATGCTCGTTCATGCGCTGCGAATTCCTGTTTAATTGACCCAATGCGATTCTACCCGTTAATTGCACATCCAGACCTGACTTGTTTTTTTTCAGGCATTACCAGTTACCGTCACTGCAAAATTCTAAAAAGTATAAAACGATTTATATAAAAAAATTAGATGGATAATATAGTTAAATGCATCCTAGCATATATATGCACTTGGTGACAAAGAGCTAAACAGAGTGTAGTACAGTAGTAGCAGTAACTCAGATGTGGTTTCCTTGGGCTGAGCATTATCAAGCTACTAGTGAAAAGCAAACGCTGATAGCAATATCATACTGAACTGCTAGCTGGGGACCAAGCTAGCATATGGCGATCGAAAGACCATACGGACAAACAAAAAATAGTCGAGATAACAGCGATCGATGCTTGCATATGGCGATCGGAAGACCATACTGACAAAAAAATAATAACGGCTGCTGTTCTGAAGGCAATGAGCTGAGGTTCATCCGTCGTCGTGGCAACAGTGTCGTTTCCCCGGTAAATCGATGCGTCGGATATATGGGAGTTTAAGAAATGGGCGAGACATCGCATGTGCAAGTGTGCATCTCCGCACACGACTTTCCTCGGTCGTGTCCCAGTCCTAGCTAGATTTGTTGTGGTGGTTCGTCTTCAACGTTAACGTTTCTCCAACATTGAAGGATGATGTTTTTCCAGACTTCCACCTACACTGATGAATGATGATGCTACCTAGCTGTGTGAAACATATTGTGGACGACAGATTAGATACGATCTAATTGTAAAAAATCTTGAGAAGTGGATGAGAGAGATATCTGGAATTTAAAAAAATATAAAGCACTAATTGGTTGAAGTTTATAGTTGTCTCGACCGTTGTATTAAATATTTTATTGAAACTACCATCGACGATGTGAAAAAGTTTGGGGTTCTAAACCAGGCTCCCTCTTGAAACTGTCCTAAGCGGAAATCGAACGGGGCACATGACTGTGGCAGGACAGATTGATTCTGTATTGGATATTTAGATTACCGTGTTTCCAAATTGACGTTGGTTTGATAATACGCCGGGCACAGAGTATGCTGTATGCAACCAGACACAGAGAATCAAAACGGTCAAACTATATGTACGGCGACTACTGTACTATAGGCTGGACCCCATCCTCTCTACTGCTGGGCGTTAAACTGCGGCATTAATCTGCAGTGTTGACCTCGCTCGCCGCCGCACGTAACGTACCGGTTGGGTCTCGACACGTTGTTCTCGTTCGTAGTCGACGCGGCCTCGCGCAGGACATGGTGGATGGATACTCATCGCCGACCGGGCGGCCGACACGTATGGGGCCGGGTGGGCCAAGACGGCAATCAACCGGCAGCTAGTAGCTACGGAGACCGAGATTCTACGCCCATCATTTCGCTGCTTGGCTGTAGCCGCGGCGTACGAGAGCAGTAGTAGCTGGGCGGTGGTGTACGGTGGATTAGATCCAGAGGAGGGGAGAAGCAACGAGCGGCGTACGTGCGTGGCATGGCGTGGGACGGCACGTACGTACGCGCGGCGCTAGGCGTGTACCGTTTGTTCTACGGAGTACGGATGGCGACGACTGGTGGATGGTGGTCGAATCCATCGTGTTTTCCCCTTCCGGAGGCCACGAATCGTGGCGATGAGCCGAGGACAACAACTTTTTTACCTGCCTCTCTCCCAACTCCTCTACGCCATCACTCAACAGCCACTCTCCGAGTCGCCACCTGCTCCGGCGGATCCCTGCGCCCCATCCCGTCGTCCCCCGCCGCGGCAAGCTCTCGCCACGAGCCGCCAGATCTGTCAACCCACCACCGCATTCAAACCCGGGGCTCCACTAGGTCCACGCTTAAGCCAAGGATTTTTTTTAAAATAATATTTTTTTTATAAAAAAATTTCAAATCTGATACTTGGTTTAAAAAAATTGCAAAACTAAACCCGCAGACTATCAACCGAACCAGACTGACATGACTCTGGTTCAACCGATGGTCTGTCGAACGAGTGCCACGCCGACCTGATTCGGTCATTGATCGGTCGAACCAGACCACGTCAGCCTGGTTCGACCGTTGGTCGACTGAACCAAATCATGTCAGCCTAGTTCGGTCGATCAACGGTCAAACCAGCCACGTCTCGCCGTGCTGTGCGCCCTCGTGCCCTACTGCCGCTCTACCCCCCACTGTCGTCGCGCACCCTCAGTGGCAGCCCGCACGCGCACGTCGCGACCTGCGGGTTGGCGCGGAGGGTGCGAGGCTGTAGCGGGGGGGCGGACGCAAGGGCACAAGACAGTAGCGATGGCGCGACACCAAGATGCGCGGGACGTGGGGCAAACGCGCGGTGCGACGATGCAGGCTTAGGTTCGGTTGTTGGTCAATCGAATTAGGCTGATGTGGCCTGGTTCTGTCGACCAACAGCCGATGATCTGTGGACGAGATCTAGCTTTGCATTTTTTAGAACCAAGGACCAAATTTGATTATTTTTAAATATTATTAAAAAAATTCTAAGCCGCCACCTCGCCGGTGCCAGGACAGGTAAATAACTACCAACCACGGTGCCACTCTCCCCGCGTCGCACTCCGCCATTTAAACCCCCGCGTTCCCCAATCCCCACCTGTCCCTTTTCCTCCGCGTCCATTTCCACCACGCTCCCACCCCCACTCGCTGCTGCCGCCGCTTCCGCCGAGAAAAGGAACGAGGATTTTTTTCCGGGTTGTTTTTTGAATTCTCGATCCGACCGGGGCGGCGCTGGATCTTTCCGGGGAGAGGAGGCCGCCGCCGTCGCTCGATCCGGTAAGACACATTCCTTCCGTGCGCTTTTTTTGGGGTCACCGAGATGTGTTTGGAGTGGTTTCCGGGAGGTTGCTTGCTTCGGCTCGAAGCATGAGGGGTCGGCGAGCGGGCGCTGTCACCTCTGGATCTTGCCCCTATCGCTTCGGTAGTTCGGTGCATGCGAATGGGTGGGGGCCTGGAGCTGGATCTCTCGGGGGTGCTGTGGATTTTGATTTTGATGGTGCGGATTTGGGGTTTTGGATCCGGGAGTTGCGGGGCTTCCGAACTTCCGATCAGTGAGAAACGCGGTAGTTTTGGGTCAATGCAGCAGTGCTTGGTTTGATTGTTTGAATCCGAGATGGTAAGATCTGGAGTGATGGGGCTAAAATTAGTTTGGACTCCCGTTTTATTTTTTTAGTTATCTGATCCGTGCTTATGAGTGCGCGAACTTGCAAAAATGCATGCATAATTTGTGAGCATTTTTTATTTTGGTTAAGCACTTAAGTTCGTAGCATATGTTGCCATTATATTCCGTACCTTGATCTTTTCTAGTATATAAATTTTGTGTGTGGTACTGGGTAATAGATCAGTAGGCTGAGGTGTGGAGTGGATTTGCTAATGCATACTGCACCTGTGTACGCTGCAACGCTTCTTTGACGTCAACAATGACCGCTGTAACATAAAGCTAGGAGGAGCACTCATAAAAAACCACCATAATGTTTGATAATTGAAGGCTGCAATAAGAGAAGAGTGGTGTTTTTTTTTTGGGGGGGGGACACATTGTCTTACTATGGATTTGTTTTGTTTGGTGTTTAATTGATAATATCATTATTTTTAAGAAGTTTATTTGAATATCATGTGTGACAGTATATGATACGAGACATCCTAATATTGCTCTCGCCCCAATACATTCAACTGGAGTTTAAGCTCAAAAAGAATGGAGAATGAAGAGACGCTCTGATCACGCGTCTATTTACTCCTCCACCAAACACTGAGCGACTGTTCTGTGCGAAAGAGAGATCTGAAGAGTCTCGCCATTCTCCTCTGTTTTGTGCTGCCATTCGTAGTTTACTCCGTTCCTCTCATCGGCGTGCACCGTTGAGCGGAAGAGCAGGTCTCCGGAACCCATCGACTTCGAGATCCTGCACCGGGAGAGGGCGAATAAGGTTTTTGGGAAGCGCTCCGCGCGACTGCTCGCGTTCGTCCAGCACGGCTCGTCTTCCTCTTCGCTCGACTACTACCCGTCGTCGCCGTCGTCCTGTACCGCGCGTCGTCATCGTGGTACCAGTCCGATCTGTGACTGCTCCGACTGTGAACATCCGGTATGTTTCTGATACACACATGCACCGCCTGATACACACATGCACCACCTGATACACACATGTATCAACCTGATACACACATGCACCACCTGATACACACGTGCACCAACCTGATACACACATGCACCACCTGATACACACATACACCAACCTGATACACACATGAACAAGAATAATGTATTGAACATGGTGAAACTAATTGTGGTGCATGTGTGTATCAGGTTGGTGTATGTGTGTATCAGGTGGTGCATGTGTGTATCAGGTTGGTGCACGTGTGTATCAGGTGGTGAATGTGTGTATCAGGTGGTACATGTGTGTATCAGGTTGATACATGTGTGTATCAGGTGGTGCATGTGTGTATCAGGCGGTGCATGTGTGTATCAGAAACATACCGGATGTTCACAGTCGGAGCAGTCACAGATCGGACTGGTACCACGACGACGACGCGCGGTACAGGACGACGACGACGACGGGTAGTAGTCGAGCGAAGAGGAAGATGAGCCGTGGTGGACGAACGCGAGCAGTCGCGCGGAGCGCTTCCCAAAAACCTTATTCGCCCTCTCCCAATGCAGGATCTCGAAGGCGATGGGTTCCGGAGACCCGCTCAACGGTGCACGCCGATGAGAGGAACGAAGTAAACTACGAATGGCAGCACAAAACAGAGGAGAATGGCGAGACTCTTCAGATCTCTCTTTCGCACAGAACAGTCGCTCAGTGTTTGGTGGAGTAAATAGACGCGTGATCAGGGCATCTCTTCATTCTCCATTAGAAACTGCCCCGAAGTTGAATCGGAACCGTTCCAACTTACACCCGCAGCAAAACGGAACGGCAAAAGGGAGCCGCGTCTGCGCAAGCAATCGAAGCCGATTTCGGCGGACCATTCATGCGCATGTCGTGCGCCCGCGCCCCCCGGCCCGGCCCGTGCCTGAGCCCGGCCCGGCGAGGCGAGCGAGCGCGCGCGTGTGTTTCTCTAGTCTCCTCTCACCCATATAGGTCTAGTTGAAAGGAGAGCACCATCCCTTATAAGCTGGTCTTCTTCTCCTAGAACTAGCAAGGTGGGACTAAAGGTTCACATGCTCCCTCTATATGGTGGGCCTTTGAGATTTTTCCAGGAATTATTCTTCAAATAAACTTGGGCCAAGCCCATTTATTCAAGCTTCATCATTCTTCTTATTTGCGGTAATTACAGAGAGCAGTCATCATCCGACAGTGCACGTAGGAAGGCTTTGCGTTGAGTCGACTTTGCGACGGTTAAAGGGGTTCACACTATTAGATCACGTCCGGATAGCTAGTACGAATGATTGCGATCGATGACCGTATAGGAGTTGGTTCCGACCAAGCCACTGCACGCACCGGATTTTCCTCCGCCTCATACCTCTCGGTTTCCATTGCCCCCGCGCGTCACCTTCCACGCCCACCGCCGCATCGCCGCACCAGCCAAACGCATGCTGAAGGAAACTCCGTCTCCCCCCTTCCCAAATCCCCGACCCATGCAGCCATGCAGGCATCGACCGTCTCCCAGACGAGTCCTCATCAGAAGACCATATCGCACTTTCGCCAAAGATGAAGATGCCGTTGTCACATGCCCATGGTTTCAATCGACACGACCAAGAGCAAAATTTCATGTTTGTTTTAGAATGGTTTTTATACACAAAGTTTTTAAATTAATAATTCGCTCCCTGGTCACTAGTGATCAAAATAATATATTTGATTGCAATCATAGAGGCTCTATGATGACCAGTGAAAAGTGTGCAACGTGAAGAAGAGAGATAATGTTCAATGAGTCGTAAGAAGTATTCGTCTAATACCTAGCTAGATAGTCCCTATTACAAAACATAAAATCTTAAGAGTTTTTTAGATCGAGAAATAATCTAGTATACATAGCTTATAGAACTAAAAATAAACAAATAAGTATCGGATAAAACCATTACAACTTTGCGGTTTATGAGAGATATCTCATATGGGTTTATTATATTTATTGTTCATTAAAATATGAACCATTGTTTCCTATTTTCAATCTCCCCCCTGAAAACAAATTTGCCACTATTTTATAGCTTAAATCTTATAGCTCGTAATAGTTTTTGTACTGTTCAATCGTGTTTTTAAAATATACAACTTAACTAAACATATTTTAAACAAGAGATCGTTAGAATAGTACAAGCAGGGTGGTTAAAGATAATATCGATTAAAAACTAAATAAGTATGGCGTGCACAATACGGTTCCGCAAGACCGCAATAACCTGCGCACACCGCACCGTTCACCGAATCAATCGCCGCTCTATCAACGGCGTGTTTCGCAGGCACCGCGCGCGGCGAGCGCGTTGTGTGCGATGGAGTGGCCAAGCTAATGCTGGCCGATTTGAACGTGTGTTGCGCCCACGCGGTCGCGTGGCGTGGTGTGGCGTGCCTGCCCACCTAACGAACGCAACAAGTGGTCGAGCAGGACAGCTACGATGAGCTCTTCTTATATTTACGTGAGTAATAATGATGCGGGCGCCGCCGTCGCAATGCCTGGTTAGCGGCGAACCACCGCCACCGCCATGGACGACGTGCGTACGCGATTTGTACGCGGCCGAGCTCCCGCGTTGCGTGCGTGTCCAGTTATTAGCCTCTGACGCGTGGCTGTAGCTGACTAGCTGTACGTGACTTCCCATGTGGCTCTGAAATCACATTTTTTTAAAAAAAATCTATTACTACTGTTTAGATTGAATTTTAAACTATTTATTAGATAAATATTAGATACTGTTTCCTTCCCATTATCTTTATCATTAAGTGTTTTTCAATTTTTCCACAATCTATATCGTCTATCTTTCTTTGGTTGAGTGGTATGTACTTCCATGATGCCCGTTTTCCCAATTATGAAGCATGGCCAATCGTAAGGCAAGAAATATTGAACAGTGATGTAGACGCGGGGTTTCCAAGGAAGTTAGACCATTAAACTAACACATCATATCATATGCAAATTGATTTAGAATCCATATTGTTTTGGCTTCTGCTTTCGTTTCTTTTTTTATTAGTACTCCACATGGACACATGCACATGCAGATTAAGAGTGTGAAAAAACAAAGCAACAAATACGAAGCTATACATCTTTGAACGGGCCGCGGTCACACTTGCATCGGACGGCCCAAATATTCTTTCGAGGACATGTATGTATCAAAAGAAAAACAAAACAGGCCACAAAGTTGACCCATCTGCCGTCCAAGGAGGGGCAACCCGGCCCGGGGATATCTCGCATGCATCAGATCGGTGCTCCCGGAGGAAGCAAAGAGATCGAGGCTCGAGCCGGCGGCGGCGAAGAAGAAGACGGAGAAGAAGCGTGACTGCGTGAGCCCGTCCCTCCCCGCCTCGACGTCTCCGCGCCGCGTTGGCTCTTGGCTGGTGAGTTTCCGCGGCGGCAGGAGTGACCTCGCCCCCCGCCCCGCTAGATCCCGGGTCGTCCCCTCCGCGAGGTACTTCCCCCTGACTCTGTCCCTCTGCGCTCCTTCCCGCTAGGTTTGCGCCCGCCCGGCAGTAGGATATCCCGGCGTAAATCGATCCGGATCTCGGCTCGTGTAAATTTCCAAGGTCTGTTCGGCCTGGGTATCTGCGAGCGGCGAGCCCTAGGAATATGGCTTCATTTGCTGGGTTGAATGGATAGATCGTAGCTGTTAATTAGGGAGTTACTGATGAATTCCTGGTACGTATACTGGGTGGGTGATATAGCCGTGTCTAATATGTGAATTCCCAGTAGTGGTCACTGTGACGACATCGTGATCAACTGATCACTATTCATGTCAAATCCTTTATTACAGTATCACTATTCATGTTTCTATTGTTGGAAATAACAACACTATTAGGTTTAACTTATTCCACAAATAAATCATGACGTGAAACAGATGAATACGCATAACCAGGGTAGGCCAATACACTATACACATGAACAAGAATAATGTACTGAACATGGTGAAACTAATGGTGGTGCATGTGTGTATCAGGTTGGTGTATGTGTGTATCAGGTGGTGCATGTGTGTATCAGGTTGGTGCACGTGTGTATCAGGTGGTGCATGTGTGTATCAGGTTGATACATGTGTATCAGGTGGTACATGTGTGTTTCAGGTGGTGCATGTGTGTATCAGGCGGTGCATGTGTGTATCAGAAACATACCGGATGTTCACAGTCGGAGCAGTCACAGATCGGACTGGTACCACGACGACGACGCGCGGTACAGGACGACGGCGACGACGGGTAGTAGTCGAGCGAAGAGGAAGACGAGCCGTGGTGGACGAACGCGAGCAGTCGCGCGGAGCGCTTCCCAAAAACCTTATTCGCCCTCTCCCGGTGCAGGATCTTGAAGGCGATGGGTTCCGGAGACCTGCTCTTCCGCTCAACGGTGCACGCCGATGAGAGGAATGGAGTAAACTACGAATGGCAGCACAAAACAGAGGAGAATGGCGAGACTCTTCAGATCTCTCTTTCGCACAGAACAGTCGCTCAGTGTTTGGTGGAGGAGTAAATAGACGCGTGATCAGAGCGTCTCTTCATTCTCCATTCTTTTTGAGCTTAAACTCCAGTTGAATGTAGTGGGGCGAGAGCAATATTAGGATGTCTCGTATCATATACTGTCACACATGATATTCAAATAAACTTCTTAAAAATAATGATATTATCAATTAAACACCAAACAAAACAAATCCATAGTAAGACAATGTTTTTATCATATAACACATACAATAAACTCAAATTTCATAAGTCAATTTGCCGTGCATGCATGGGGGGTGTACATATATGGAGGCATGATGGTCATTTAAGAACCCAAGATAAGGGCATCCGATCGCACCATTATTATTGGGATAGATACCAATACTGAGCCGGCAAACACGAATGATAACGTGACTAGGACGACCACGTTCTGTACGCTCAAGAACTGGAGCAGCAGTGCTAGTCTAGTGCTACAGGCCTGAATAAAGCTAGCTTGCTTGACAACAATCACTTGGTGTGACACCACTCACAAGGCCACCTTGGATTCTCCATCGATCTTTATACTCCAAAGAGATTTGGTAATTTGCCGTAGCTAAGAAGTGCTAAAAATGGTTTCGTTTTTTTACATCTTGATCCATATATCATTGATTTAAATGGTCTCACTTATCAATTATAATTATATAGGTCATGCTGAGAGTGTCAAATTATCATTTTTCTCTAAAAAGGTTCCAACTTAAGTCTCTCGGCAACATTTCACAGCAAGCATTTAGTAAATTTACTCACAAGTCTAAACTCTGGTTCCCTAATCTTTAGAATTCAGAGGTGACACACCTATCTTATCTAAAGATAGCAATAGGTATCCGAAACCCGATGGGTTTTTATCATATTAGGGTAGATATACAGGTAAAATTATTCACCCGCGGGTCTCCTAATGAGAAAAAATAGTACATAACGGTGCGCGGGTATGTGTATGATTTCCTAATATCCATATCCGGCCTGGGGATATCTCGCATGCATCAGATCGGTGCTCCCGGAGGAAGCAAAGAGATCGAGGCTCGAGCCGGCGGCGGCGAAGAAGAAGACGGAGAAGAAGCGTGACTGCGTGAGCCCGTCCCTCCCCGCCTCGACGTCTCCGCGCCGCGTTGGCTCTTGGCTGGTGAGTTTCCGCGGCGGCAGGAGTGACCTCGCCCCCCGCCCCGCTAGATCCCGGGTTGTCCCCTCCGCGAGGTACTTCCCCCCTGACTCTGTCCCTCTGCGCTCCTTCCCGCTAGGTTTGCGCCCGCCCGGCAGTAGGATATCCCGGCGTAAATCGATCTGGATCTCGGCTCGTGTAAATTTCCAAGGTCTTTTCGGCCTGGGTATCTGCGAGCGGCGAGCCCTAGGAATATGGCTTCATTTGCTGGGTTGAATGGATAGATCGTAGCTGTTAATTGGGGAGTTACTGATGAATTCCTGGTACGTATACTGGGTGGGTGATATAGCCGTGTCTAATACGTGAATTCCCAGTAGTGGTCACTGTGACGGCATCGTGATCAACTGATCACTATTCATGTCAAATCCTTTATTACAGTATCAACATTGTTTCTTTGAAATCATGTTTATATAGGTTCAATTGCATGTATTGTCCTATTGGAAACCATACTATATGATTTGGTCTGTTTTCTTCGCCAGTAATGCTTACATTACAGGATGGTGTTGCCTTTGCAATGTTGAATGCGGATTGAATTATTTCTTTGATCGTGATGATTTGGTGAGTGGTTGTAACAGTATGTAAGAATCATTTTTTTAACTAAAATACCTGCTATCTGCAGGAATGGGCTTGTGGACTTTGCTAGAGGGTTTTTTGCTTCTTGCAAATGCATTAGCGATACTAAATGAGGACCGTTTTCTTGCTCCCAGAGGATGGAGCATGTCTGAAGTCTCAGGAAATGGACAAACAAAGTCATTGAAGGGTCAGATCGTAGGTCTCATCTATGCCACACAGTTCTTGAGGATGCCGCTGATAGCACTTAATGTTCTTATCATTGTTGTGAAGTTGGTGTCAGGCTGAAACCTGATGTTTTTCAGTTGCTGGGCTTGATTGATTTCAATTCCAGCGTGATGTAAAAGTAATCACACTAAGTTGCTGCAGCTATGTTAATTTGTCTCTATTGTGCCTTACTGTTGTTATTGTTCCAAGTAAATTAGTTCTGAACTGCAAATTGTTTCTTCAGCATGCAAACCATCAGAATGTGTCGCTTGCCATGTTCTCTGAGGGTTCCTTATTTCTACTTTCAATCAATCACACATTTGTTTCTTATTGGTTTGTGCCGTGCTCAATCTCGTTTGACATTTGGATACTGCTTAAATGGAAGGTATTACACCCTACCTCATGTATGCTGATTATTACAACTTTTTATCAATCATGTACCTGTTTCCCAGATAAATATTTTTAGCCCAATCTCTTATATTATGTTGTTTTTTGATGATTTTTTTCATATATGTCATGCTCAATTAGCTTTAGTATTGATCAATGCTATCACTGCCTTTTGCTTTTAATTAATCGTGGAGTTATTAACTTTAGATGATGTCTCCTGGAGGAAAATAGAATGTGTTGCAAATTGAAGAATGTTTTGAGTCTGTTTGTAGTGAAGATCCCTTTGTCTCAACAAACACTCAGGTTCTTGACTTATTCTATTGGCATACATTTACCTTAATGTTTCCAATATATGTTGCCTTTATGTACTCTCAACATAACCATGTGAAGTTGACATAAATCATTTGTTCATTTGCATAATTGTTATGATGTCTATATATTGTCATCTTGCCACGGGGACTCCATGTCATATGCATGTGTGGTGTCCTTTCCTATGGTTTTTGAGTGATGTGGTGTGTGCCACAGAGGGGGTTAGGATGAACTGTGGAATGCAATGACTACAAGTCATGCATCAAGCAGGGTTAAAGAAGATGAGGAAGAAGAGGGTTTTGGGTGTAGGGTTAAAGAAGATAAGGAAGAAGAAGGTTTTGGGTGATGTTGATATAGATGACTTTGGTGAACAATCAATGAATGCTATATGGTGGAGTTAACATTGCTGCTTGTAACGATTTTGATGAGTTTGCATTGGATGACTTTTGATAGAGGAGAAAATTGAAACAGAAAGATGGACAGTTCTATCTGTTATGCTACATTTCTATTGCCATGTTGATTTTATAATATCCTAGGCTAACTTTTGGGCTGTATTTGAGTACCCTAGTGTTGTTACGCCACGGGCCACGGCCACGGGCACCGTAAATTTGTGAAGGTGATGTACCGTAACTATGTTGATTTGACACCTCTTCTCTAGTTAAACATTCTTAAGCTGAGATCGAGCCTAAATAATATGGAACTGTATATGTACTTTTTTTCAAGATGCATTCATCGGATCACAATTTTCATTCCATCACCCAGGATAGCCACTTCAGTTATTATGTCCAAATCACCGTGCCATATTAGGGGGTGTTTGGTTTGGGGTTGCTAAAGTTTAGGGACTAAACTTTAGTCCCTTTTAGTCCCTAAATTGCCAAACATGGGGACTAAACTTTAGTCCCTAAACTTTAGCCCTTTAGTTCCAAAAACCTTGCTAAAAGGGACTAAAAGTACTACTTACCTCTCATCCCTTACTCTCTTTTAGTCATTTAGTCATATAAAAACAAGGGACTAAAGTTTAGTCATATAAAAAAGAGGAGACTAAAGTTTAGTTTAGTCCCTAAAGGAACCAAACAGACTTAGTCTCTAGAAGCACTACGCACTCTCATCAAAGTTAGGTCCACGCCAAATTCTGGCTCCACGATGAGCTTCAGCGTTGGAGAATGCTCGTAGTTTGGTGAAAGCTTCACCACAAACTTGGAGATGATGAGAGACACGAGGGTCTTGAGCTCAGCCATTGCAAACCCCTGACCAAGGCAAGTCCGAGCACCAGCGCCAAACGGCAAGTAGGAATGCAGCTGGGGCCGTGCTTCAGAGAAGCGCTCTGGGTTAAACTCTTTCACATCTGAGCCCCACAGACTGGGATCGAGGTGCATTGTGGAGACCGGGATGTAGATGTTGACGCCTTTTGGTATGTGCACGCCCCCAAAGTTGAGTTCTTGAAGGGCCTGCCTTGATACAAAGGCACCTGCTGGGTACAGACGCAGAGTCTCCTGGATTACCATTGTCAGCTGCATGCAGAGAGGACCAGGAGGTTAGTGAGCTGCTGTAACAAAAGTTCAGTTTAAAACGATGGATTTCTTTAACTGACCGAATTGACGATGGTAAAAAAGGAGAGAGAGGAGCATACGTTCTTCATTTTCTGGAGTGACTGGGAGTCTACTGGCCGGCCTCCACAGACCTCCTGCACTTCTTCTCGCACCCTGTCCTGCCATTCTGGATGCAACCCAAGGAGCATGAGGCACCAGGCAGCTGTGACGGCTGTGCTCTCGTATCCTGCAAAATATATACTCTTGCAGTTGTCCACGATGAAGTTCTCTGCCTCGGCGAGGCCCACCTTGCTGCTGCTCGCGCTACGGAGAATTGCACGCAGCAAGTTCCTTTCTTCTTTGCTTTCCTTCACAATTTCTAGTATCAGCTTGTGCACTTGCTCCTGAAGCTCCCATGCTCGCTTGTTCCTCTTTGCGGGAAAGAACCTGCAGCATTCAAAAAATTTATCCCTTGCAACTGAATTAAAACCAGCGTGTCAACATGCATGTTGCCTGGAATCAACAGAAATCTTTAATTTGATTTTCATGTATACTTGTGCCCAGTTGGTTTGTTGCTAACCTTATGCCAGTCATTTCAGCTAGCACATTTGGCTTGGACACAGCCTTCTGTAGCTCTCTGATCATTACAAAGATATTCTTTCCTTTGATGTAGCTGCTTCCAAAACACGTTCTAGAGATCACATCTGCAGAGAAGGCCCTTATGTCATCGTCAATCTTAATGTCTACGGTCCCGCCATTTTTGTCAACTCTCTCTTCCCATGAGTTGAGCAGAGTTTGTGCAGAATCTACCATCAGATCTACCATGCCCTGGATATGTGAATTACAAAGAGTCAGGCTGGCATGCAACGTTCATTGCTGTCTAGCCGTATGCTGTTCTTAAATCCCTGAATTCTAATACCGTGATGATAGTAAGAGAAGAAGAACAAAAATCTCCTACAATTATACGAGCGTGATGTATACCTATCTATACGGCTATACCTCATCAGAAGAACTCAGTGTTACTGAAAGTGGTCCTAACTAGACTGGAGTCTTATCGCACACTATCTCGGTGGATCAGAATCTTGTAGTTTTGCTATTGTTGGGAGTGGTCCTAATCAGAAATCTTAATGGAGCAACACATTATCTAGCTGGATCAGAGCGTAGCAGTTACTCTGCCTGCACCAGGCTCGCCTACATCAAACTGTCACTCTGAATTATGTTTGCAAAGAAGCGGCAACACGTACGTAGACCCACAGCTTTATTTCAACCCGAGACTTTGAGCTCCACTAACTCGCTTTTAATGCTCTAATGGCTTTGTGATGTCTCTGAGGTTTTCTACTGACGGCCTTAAAACCTTGTCCCTGCAATCCCAACTATTTGAACAGACATGTCACTGTCATCTCCGATTTGATGGCTATGCGGTTGGAGAGACATCTGAATCACGCGCGCTGCTGGGGCTCAAAACTCAAGTGCTTTTAGTTTGCCATAGTAATTTCTTGGATTGCATGTAGCACTATAGCCGGATAGCACACCTGGTTGCTGGGACAATGCAGTGTGCGTGTGATACATACCTTGACCTTGTCCAGGAAGAACTCACGGGCAATGATCTTCCTCTGGTGCGCCCATGCCTCCCCGTTGGATTTGAGGATGACACGACTACTTTATTAGACTCAAACACCAATTTAAACTCATCCCTACACAGACGGAAGCCACTAACTAGATTCTAGTTGATAGAAGAGACATGCTGCACGTTCTTCAGCTGCACGATCTTTCCCGAAGTAAACTTCAGATCTACCGTGCCAACACCATGAACAGAAGCACGCGATCCATTCCCCATTAGGACGGAACAATCCCGAGTGACCTGGTAAGAAGAGAACAAAGAGATATCAGCACAGACATGTACATTAGCCCCTATATCAACCCACCAATTGGTAGACTGATCAACTGAAAGAACGGTAGGAAAATTACCATACCCGTTCCCATCTTCAGTGTTGCCAACGGTCACATTGACAGACTTTGAAGTCTGTCCTGCAGGAGCCTTCATTCCTTTGCGATGTGGACACTTCTTGGCCCAATGACCAACTTCTCCACATACAAAGCAAGACTTCGCATCTGTGTTACTCTTCTTCTTCTTATAGTTGGTAGTTTGTTTAACTTTGAATTTCTCTTTGTTCTTGCCTGAGGGTTGATGCACCACGTTGGCGCTCGATTTCCCCTCACCTTTTGCCGCAGCGTCTTTTTCCATGGCTTTCTCCTCAACATCAAGAGACCTTATCAAACTCTCAACAGAGAATTCCTGTCTCTTGTGTTTGAGTGCAGTACCGAAACTCCTCCATGAAGAAGGTAATTTCGCAATAATGCAAGCAGCCACAAACGTGTCGGGTAAGGCACACTTTAGGAGTTCGAGTTCTTTAGCAATGGCCTGTATTTCATGAGCCTGATCCACCACAGAACGGTTATTAACCATCCTGTAATCATGAAATTGCTCCATGACATACAAGTTAATGCTAGCATCAGTAGCACCGAATTTGGCATTCAGTGCATCCCATAACTCTCGCATCTGTCATGTGCATATACACCTCGCACAGACGATCAGCAAGAACACTAAGAATGCATCCTACAAAGATTGTAGTGGCATCTTTGAACTCTTTCTCTTTTTGAGCAGAAAGATCTCCTTCAGGTTTGCCACTACTAACCCAGTAGACATTCATAGCTGTTAGCCACAAAGTGACTTTGATCTGCCATCTCTTGAAGTGCACACCGGAAAATTTCTTCGGCTTCAGTGCATTGGCAAATCCAGCCATATCAAAACCACAGTGCCTATAATAAGGTTTGTGGCTTGTTGGAAATAACAACACTATTAGGTTTAACTTATTCCACAAATAAATCATGACGTGAAACAGATGAATACGCATAACCAGGGTAGGCCAGTACACTATACACATGAACAAGAATAATGTACTGAACATGGTGAAACTAATGGTGGTGCATGTGTGTATCAGGTTGGTGTATGTGTGTATCAGGTGGTGCATGTGTGTATCAGGTTGGTGCACGTGTGTATCAGGTGGTACATGTGTGTATCAGGTGGTGCATGTGTGTATCAGGCGGTGCATGTGTGTATCAGAAACATACCGGATGTTCACAGTCGGAGCAGTCACAGATCGGACTGGTACCACGACGACGACGCGCGGTACAGGACGACGGCGACGACGGGTAGTAGTCGAGCGAAGAGGAAGACGAGCCGTGGTGGACGAACGCGAGCAGTCGCGCGGAGCGCTTCCCAAAAACCTTATTCGCCCTCTCCCGGTGCAGGATCTCGAAGGCGATGGGTTCCGGAGACCTGCTCTTCCGCTCAACGGTGCACGTCGATGAGAGGAACGGAGTAAACTACGAATGGCAGCACAAAACAGAGGAGAATGGCGAGACTCTTCAGATCTCTCTTTCACACAGAACAGTCGCTCAGTGTTTGGTGGAGGAGTAAATAGATGCGTGATCAGGGCGTCTCTTCATTCTCCATTAGAAACTGCCCCGAAGTTGAATCGGAACCGTTCCAACTTACACCCACAGCAAAACGGAACGACAAAAGAGAGCCACGTCTACGCAAGCAATCGGAGCCGATTTCAGCGGACTATTCACGCGCATGTCGTGCGCCCGCGCCCCCCGGTCCCGGCCCGTGCCCGAGCCCGGCCCGTCGAGGCGAGGCGAGCGAGCGCGCGCATGTGTTTCTCTAGTCTCCTCTCACCCATATAGGTCTAGTTGCAAGGAGAGCACCATCCCTTATAAGCTGGTCTTCTTCTCTTAGAACTAGCAAGGTGGGACTAAAGGTTCACATGCTCCCTCTATATGGTGGGCCTTTGAGATTTTTCCAGGAATTATTCTTCAAATAAACTTGGGCCAAGCCCATTTATTCAACAATCCCCCACCATAGCTCAAAGTCCCACAGAGATTTGCCTGATTCTTTTGTGTTGTTTATATACCAGTGTTTTGATGGACACCAGTTAAGGTTGAACATCCATCTAGAGCTTTAAGCTACACTCACTCACAACTTGAACAATGGACTATGCCTTGAATTGCATGTTTTGTGCAAGTAAGTTTTACTTAAAGTCTTAACTGATACTAGGCTGCCAGTAGCCTACCCCTCGGGTGGAGCGTATAAGTCATACTCCTTGGTCTCTTCATGAGCTTACTAGGAGACTGCCCAAGTCTCCATAGACTGCGACCAACAATCGAGCTCATATAGGTGTGTTCATTCAAGAATGCTCTGCAGGATAGCATCTTCACTAATATAGCCAACAGAACACATTAAGACAATCATCAACCTGCCTAGCAGTTTCTGAGAGTATTGCATCTTCACTTAGAGTGGGTTAAAATTACTCTCTTCAGTTAACTGATGGCTTGTTCTTCCTAGGTCCTAATTCACGGGATCGCCGATCACATAGGTTGGGTTAGTACCATAGTATAACTCACATGGGTCTCATACCCATCTCCTTCGATGCATTGTCTATCACATTCCGTGATAATCCTTTTGTAAAGGGATCTGCCAGGTTTTTAGATGTTTGGATATAATCCAATGTTATAACTCCGGAGTTTCTCAACTTCCTGACAGATTTCAATCGTCTCTTTACATGTATAGACGATTTCATGTTATCCTTAGAACTATTCACCTTGACAATGGCCGTTTGATTGTCACAGTTCATAAAGATAGCTGGCACTGGTTTTTCAACCACTGGTAAATCCATCAATAGATCACGCAACCATTCTGCTTCAACAGTGGCTGTGTCTAGTGCCGTGAGCTCTGCTTCCATGGTTGACCTCGTCAATATGGTCTGTTTGCAAGACCTCCATGAAACAGCTGCACCTCCAAAAGTGAACACATATCCACTCGTGGCTTTGATCTCATCAATATCAGAGATCCAGTTTGAATCACTATAACCCTCTAGTACCGAAGGGTACCCAGTATAGTGAAGTCCAAAACTCATAGTACCTCTTAGATAGCGCATGACTCTCTCAAGCGCACGCCAATGATCATCTCCCGGATTAGAAGTAAACCGGCTCAATTTGCAAACAGCAAAAGAGATGTCAGGCCTAGTAGCACTAGCTAGGTACATGAGTGATCCAATAATCTGGGAGTATTCCAATTGATTCCTAGCAACTCTCTTATTCTTTCGAAGTAACAAACTAGGATCATAAGGTGTTGGAGAAGGCTTACTGTCCATATAGCCAAAGCGGCTTAAGACCTTTTCCACATAATGAGACTGCAAAAGTGTAATCCCATTCTCATCCCTTATTAGCTTGATGTTCAGAATTACATCAGCCAATCCCAGATCCTTCATATCAAAATTTTGAGACAAGAAAGTTTTGATCTCATTTATCACATTAATACTTGTCCCAAAGATCAGTATGTCGTCGACATATAGGCACAAAATAACTCCCTCACCCCCACCATAGCGATAGTATACACATTTATCTGCCTCATTGATTGCAAAGCCCGCAGATGTTAAAGTTTTATCAAACTTCTCATGCCATTGCTTAGGAGCTTGTTTTAGACCATACAAAGATTTTAATAGCTTACACACCATGCCTTCTTGACCTTTTACTACAAATCCATCAGGCTGATTCATGTAAATTTCCTCATCCAGCTCTCCATTAAGAAAAGCTGTCTTAACGTCCATCTGATGAACGAGAAGACCATGTGAGGCAGCCAAAGAAAGTAGTACTCGAATAGTGGTCAATCGAGCAACAGGTGAGTAAGTGTCAAAGAAATCTTCGCCTTCTTTCTGGGTATAGCCCTTGGCTACAAGTCGAGCCTTATACTTTTCAATAGTACCATCAGGCCTAAGTTTCTTTTTGAACACCCACTTGCACCCTACAGGTTTGCAACCATAAGGTCGTTCTGTCACCTCCCAAGTCCTGTTAGCAATAATGGAATCCATCTCGCTACGGACAGCTTCTTTCCAGTAGTCTGCATCAGGAGATGCATATGCTTCTGACATAGATGTAGGAGTGTCATCCACAAGGTACACAGTGAAATCATCACCAAAGGATTTAATTATCCTTCGTCTCTTTCTCCTCCTAGGAGCTTCACTGTCATCCTCCTCAGGGACAGTTTTATGTGTTTGTTCAGAAAGTTTAGGTGGTGTGATTGAATTGGGAATTATCTCAGGGGTTTGACTAGAAGTGCTATGAGTATCTTTCATTGGAAATATGCTATCAAAAAATGTTGCATCTCGAGACTCCATAATTGTACCAACATGCATGTCTGGTACCTCAGATTTTACTACTAAAAATATATAGGCAATACTGCGATGAGCATATCCTAGAAAGACACAATCCACAGTTTTAGGTCCAAGCTTGCGCTTCTTAGTTATTGGTACATTGACTTTCGTCAAGCAACCCCATGTGCGCAAGTAAGAAAGTGATGGTTTTCTTCTAACCCACATCTCGTATGGGGTTTTGTCCTTATTCTTGTTAGGAACTCTATTTAATACATGACAAGAGGTCAGTAACGCCTCCCCCCACCATGCCTCAGATAATCCCGCAGTGTCTAACATGGCATTAACCAAGTCAGTCAAGGTGCGGTTCTTCCTTTCGGCAATCCCATTTGATTCGGGTGAATAGGGATGTGTTCTCTCATGTATAATTCCATGTTCCTCACAGAATAAGTCAAACTCATTTGAAAAATACTCTCCACCACGATCCGACCTAAGTCTTTTGATCTTTCTCTCTAGTTGATTTTCAGCTTCTGCCTTATAAATTTTAAAATAGTCAAAAGCCTCATCTTTCGTTTTTAATAGATAAACATAGCAAAATCTAGTCGCATCATCAATTAGCGTCATGAAGTATCGTTTTCCACCCTTTGTTAACACGCCATTCATTTCACAAAGATCTGAATGTACGAGTTCTAGTGGTGCCAAGTTTCTCTCCTCGGCTGCCCTGTGAGGCTTACGAGGTTGCTTTGGCTGCACACAACTATGGCACTTAGAACCTTTAACAATGGAAATGTTTGGAATTAAGTTCATACTAGAAAGCCGAGACACCAAACTAAAATTTATATGACATAAACGTGAGTGCCAAACATTGACATCATCACCAACATTGCCACAATATGGTTCACAGATTTATTACAGAAATCAGAAAGGGAAAAGCGAAACAAGCCACCACATTCGTAGCCTTTACCAATAAATAGTCCATGTTTCGACACGACTACTTTATTAGACTCAAACACCAATTTAAACCCATCCCTACACAGACGGGAGCCACTAACTAGATTCTTGTTGATAGAAGGGACATGCTGCACGTTCTTCAGCTGCACGATCTTTCCCGAAGTAAACTTCAGATCTACCGTGCCAACACCATGAACAGAAGCATGAGACCCATTCCCCATTAGGACGGAAGAATCCCGAGTGACCATACCCGTTCCCATCTTCAGTGTTGCCAATGAGAAACCAAGGGTGGTTTCGGTGTTTGTGATGAGTGATTGACAGGATTATTTACCCTCTGTTCGAAGGGTACCTCCGAAGGGGCTTCGGAGGTGGTACCTCCGAAGGGTGTTCGGAGGTGTGTCACCGGAGTGTGTTCGGTGTTTGCTTGCTGCAGCGGTGCAGCGGAGTGTACCTGTCGGAGGGGTCCGGCAGTACGCGATGATTGGGTTTGTACCGAAGGCTTCGGTACTTTGGGCGGTACACCGGAGTGTGTGCCGGAGGTTGTTAACCCGGAGAGGTCTCCGGAGTACTGGATACACTTGTCTGTTTGTCTGTGGTGCGCAGGGACTTCGGAGGCGACGGACAGGGTTCGAGCCAGGTGAACTTGGGTCAAGCGGGTGGTTTGATGCCAAGGGAGCGGGGAGCTCCGTCACGGTGGCTGCGAAGGTGGTCCGGGTCGGTCCTCGGGTCGAGGCGTGCCAGGTGAAGGCAGAGAGTGCGGAGCGTGGCTCCGGCTGAAGGTACTCCGAGACAAAGTCCTCGGAGGTGAGGCACTTCGAAGGTACTCCGAATGGAGTGACTTCGGAGTTGGTGGACCAAGTCCTCTGCGGAGGCAAGGGTTCGTAGTGTGCTCCGGAGGGAGACACTCGAAGGTACCCGACGAAGGTCTCAGAAGTCGAGGCGCATCGAAGGCATGGTCCGGGTGAGGCTCGTCGAGGAGTGTGCTCGGAGTGAGACACTGCGACGAAGTGCTCATGGAATGCTTCATGCGGAGGCCTTGGACGAAGGAGGGACTTCGAAGGGTGGTACTCCGAAGGTGGGGCTTCGGAGTGTGAAGGACTTCGGAGCGAGGCTAGCTCCGGAGTGAGGATGACTTGAGGTGCTTCGGCCATACATGGCTTCGGTACACGGACGGACGGTGTTCGAGCTAGGAGTAGCTGCGAAGCCGTGGTGATCCACTCCGGAGGTGGTGGTGCGAAGGCCCAAGGGGCTTTGACGGCTTCGGCTTAAAACCGTCACTGTATCGAAGATCTTCTTCGGCGGAGCGAAGGCCAACAGGCTGCAGGCTTCTCGCCGAAGCTTCCGCACCCCTCGCGTGCGAAGGGAGGTTCCAGAAGTCAACTCTGTAAAGGCTGACACTGTCTGTTCTGAAAAAGGCTGACACTGTCCCCTCTGCAGCTGACAGAGAAGCCTCCAAAATAAAGGTGGACTACCTTTTGTACCCCTTAGTTCTGTAGAGACAAATCTGTTGTAAACCCTAGGGGTAAAGTAGTCACTTCCTTAGGATGAAGCCGTGGGCTATAAATATGGGGGCTCGGTAGGTAACATTTAACACTTTGAGCATTTACTGTTGAGCTCCTGTAGACAAACCTCGCTGTTTTCATTCTGAGTTCAATATATTTTGTGTTCCTTGTTCAAGCGGCGAAGCCCTGCTTCTGTGTGCTTTTGCTTGAGCTCGTATTGCATACCTCGCTAGTCTTTAGTTCACCGAAGCCTGTCTTGGCGAAGGGTGTTTTTTCTCGCGAAGTGTGCTTTACAGTGTGCTGTCGCTCTGTGTAACTCGAGGCAAGACCTCGCTGATTACTAGCGAAGCCCTGTTCATTTCCCGTAGTGCTTCCTGTGTCGAAGCCCTTAGCGTAGTCCGTTGTGTGTGCGTGTAGACCTTCGGGTACCAAGCCCAGCACCCGTTGCTGTCGCCAAGTACTTTGTCGAAGTCCTCAGAGGGCTGTCCACTCTTGCGAAGGGTGACGTGCGAAGTCTGCTCAAAGCACCCTGTGTGCGGAGCCTGCACTGACTTAGCAGAGTAGGTTTTCGAGGGTTGTAAGTGGAGCGAAGTCTTCTTGGCTTCGAACTTTTGCTCCTCCGAAGCCTGTGTTCGAAGGTGTCGAAGTACCTCCGAACCAGACCTTCGAAGTCTGTGTTCGAAGCCTGTTCCGCAGAAGACAGAACAGAACCGAAGGCTAAGTTTTAGCCAATAATTTTTTAAAGCTCCCATTCACCCCCCCTCTGGTCGCCGTTTCCGGTCCAACAATTGGTATCAGAGCGGGTTAAGATCACCAGTTGACCTTAACCGGTTTTGTGATCTGTTGGCGACATGGATAGAGGCAGTAAAATTCCTCTGTTCGATGGGACAGATTTTGCATACTGGAAGGTGCGCATGGAGGCTTACTTGTTAAGCCAAGGAAATGCAATTTGGGAGATTGTGGACTCACAATACTCCATCCCTGATACCCGCACCACTCAAACTGAAAAAGATCAGTATATTGCCAACTCGAAGGCAAGGAACATACTGTTCATTGGTTTGAGTCGGAGTGAGTTTGATAGGGTGCAGCACCTTAGGACTGCTAGGGAAATTTGGACAACACTCACTGTCTTCCATGAGGGATCTACTCAGATTAAGGCCAGGCGCCAAAGCACCTACAACCAACAGTATCAGCTGTTTGTGCAGGCACCTGGTGAATCTATAGATGCCATGTTTTCGCGCTTTGATGCTATAGTGAGTAACTTGCGATCCAACGGGACGCTTGCTTACAGTGATCACGATAGGGCTATCAAGCTTCTCTATGCTCTTGACCGTAGCATATGGGAGGTGAAGATATCCAGCATTGAGGAGTCCACAGGCTATGACACATTGACCTGTGACGAACTCTTTAGCAAGCTGAAGTCCACAGAGATTGCCAAGGCATCTCTTGCTGTGCACAGAAGCTCTTTGCCACAGCCATTGGCATTGGTTTCTAGCACTAGCCGTGGCACCACTGCAGAACCAAGCACATCAGGCACTTGTGTTCTTGCAGATGGTTTTGCTTTGTCCTCCCTGGTCTCCGTCACAAAGGAGCAGGTGGATACTCTAGCTGATGATGAGCTTGCTCTCATTGCCCGGAGGTTCACCCGCTTTCATCATGAGAGACGGGATCAGCGGAGAAGTGGTTTTAGTGGCTGTTATGAATGTGGCGATACCTCTCACATTAAGGCCAATTGCCCCAAGGTCAAAAAGAGAGATGAGAGTGACCGCCCCAAATTCCACAAAAAGGAGAGGAAGCCCTTTGTGAAGGGCAAGCGCGGCAAGATGGCTAAGAAAGTAGCCAAGGCCGCTTCCAGAGCTTTTGTTGCTGCTCTCAGCGACATCGACACTTCCTCAACTGAGGAGTCGAGCTCTGAGGAGGAGAAGTCCCCAAGGAAGGAGGACAAGAAGGACAAGAAGGGACGTGACTTCACCGGCCTTTGCTTCATGGCCGACAGCGATCACAGCGGCGATGAGCTTGACTCATCTGAGGTAAACCTATCATCTGACCAGCTTCTAATTAAATTAGACGAGCTGAATGAAGTTGTGCTAGGTCAGGATAGATTGCTTGTGCAAGCCGCTAGAGAAAGAAAAGACCTTAGACTTAGGCTAGAATCTGTATCTACTGAATATGCCATGCTTAAGTCTAAATATGATGATGCTGATTGTGAATCATGTTCTGTTGTCATGAGTGAGCTTGCTCAGTTGCGCTCTGTACATGCTCAAACTCTTTCTGAGCTTGAGACTGCACAGAAGCAGCTTTTGGAGGTGGATTCTAGACCTCATGAAATTATTGATTGCATGAACTGCTCCTTATTGCGCGATAGCATTAATTTACGTGATAAGCATGTTCATGATCTAGAGGCTAGATTGGAGAGGGCCGGTAGTTCTAAGGATGTGCAACCTGTCTGTGACACTTGCATCACCCTTAAGGACCAGCTAGGCACTGTCAGAGAGCGAGCTGAAAACCTCATGTCTGAAAATAAATACCTTCTTTCTGTGGTGAACAAATGTACTGAGGGGAAGGGTAGGATGGATTTGCTCTTGGCCAAGACCAAGTTGTGTGCTGACAGAGCCGGGGTAGCTCTAGGATTGGGTTTTGAGAGGATAGCTTCAGACAGTAAGACCAAAACTGTTTTCACCTCTCCCACCACCCTAGAGAAAGAGAGAACCTTGTTGGACACCCCATCAGCCAAAAAGCCTACCCATCCACCAAAGAAAATCACTCCTCCTACCAAGAAAAATCCTCCCAAGAAAACCACACAGAAGAAACCCAAGGAGCTTGTGAGAGTTGCTCCTGTGACCCATGAGAGTGCCCCCAGGAGAGTGTTTCATTGTTCTTATTGTCAGCGGGCGGGTCATTTGGTTGGTTTCTGTTTCCGTCGCATCAAGGATGAGCGACGTGCACAGGCGATGAGCTATCAGGACATGCAGTACCCATCTTTAGGTATGCATGAGTCTGAGTTCTACTCTCGTCCTGTTTTTGAGGCTCCTCGTGCTTCTCGGAGAGGTTTTGCTCCTCGAGGTGTTCACCATGTTCCATATGGTGGTAGACCTCGGGCGAGTAGCTTTGTACCTCGTCAGAGTAGGAGACCTCGACATGCTTTGCGTTCTTTGCATGTAGGTAGACCTCGCACTTTGCATCATTCTGATTTTTATGTGCGTAGACCGTCTACTTTTACTGTGCCTACTACTCGTGTCACTCAGTGCTGGATGCCTCGCCATTATTTCACTCACCCCAGCACTGAGCGATCGAGGCGTCCTTATCATGTGTAGGCGACAGGTCGAGGCTTGGAGGGCACGTGGATCATGGACTCCGGTTGTTCGCGCCACATGACCGGAGATGCAGCTTGGTTCTCCAGCCTCACTACAACCAAGCAAAGGGAACATATCACCTTCGGAAACAATCGAAGGAGTAGAGTGAAAGGTAAAGGTGTGGTAAGAATTAATTCGAACTTCACTCTCAAAGATGTTGCTTTGGTTGAGAACCTGGGATACAATTTGCTGTCTGTATCTCAGTTACTTGATGAGGGCTTCGAAGTGCGATTTCATCGCGATACTTCGCAAGTGCTCAATTCTGATGGCGTTGTTGTGTGTAAGATCTTTAGGGTTGGGAGAGTTTTTGGAGCTGATTTTTCAGAGTCGTCTGGTTCTTCTCATTGTCTTGTTGCACATTCGACTTCTGAGCTTTGGAAGTGGCATAGGAGACTAGGGCATATGAGCTTTGAGTTGCTCGCTCGTCTGAGCGCCCTAGGTTTGATCCGAGGATTGCCCAAGCTCAAGTTTGAGAAGAATTTAGTTTGCGCTCCTTGTCGACATGGTAAAATGATTGCCGCTTCGCATTCGCCAGTCACCACAGTGATGACTGAACAACCCGGAGAACTTCTCCATATGGACACTGTAGGTCCTTCTCGGGTTAGTTCTTTAGGCGGCAAGTGGTATGTACTTGTTATTGTCGACGATTTCTCTCGCTACTCTTGGGTCTTCTTTCTTGCCAGCAAGGATGAAGTGTTTTCACACTTTCGGAGCTTGGCTTTGAGACTTTTCACTGAACTCCCTGGTGCATTAAAATTCATTCGAAGCGATAATGGCACCGAGTTCAAAAATAGTCTCTTTGTTGACTTTTGCATGGAGCATGGCATAGAACATCAATTCTCTGCTCCGCGGGTTCCTCAACAGAACGGTGTTGTTGAGAGGAAAAACCGCACTTTGGTTGAGATGGCTAGGACGATGCTTGATGAGCATAGGACTCCTAGAAAATTCTGGGCTGAGGCCATGAACACTGCTTGCTACATCTCAAACCGAATTTTCTTGCGCTCAATTTTAAACTTGACATCTTATGAACTGCGTTTTGGGAGACAGCCCAAGGTTACTCATCTTCGAGTTTTTGGCTGTCGCTGCTTTATCCTAAAACGTGGTAACTTGGATAAATTTGAGTCGCGATCTTCTGACGGGATCTTTTTGGGTTATACTACTCATGGTCATTCTTATCGTGTTTATAACTTGGAAACTAACACTGTCATCGAGTCATGTGATGTGACTTTTGATGAATCAACCCCCTCTGTTAGTTCTGCTTTTGAACAGGCTAATGAACACGACATGGAACAGACCTTATTCGAAGACGAAGATCCCGGAGAATTCGAGGATGAACCCCTACTACCCTCGACGTCAACCCCCGAAGCTGACCCCGCTTCTACTACTTCGGCACGAGGTCCCGAAGCGACTACCTCAACATCGGTCATCTTGGACCACTCCAACGCACAAGTTGAGGGGGAGACTGCATCCCGCCGCGAGGCTCCACATCATGTCCAAAGGATGCACCCTCCCGAGCAGATCATTGGTGAGCTTGATCAAAGGGTAACACGTTCTCACGCTCATTTTACTAATGCTGCTTTTGTTGCTTCTTTCGAGCCCTTAGATGTTAGTCATGCACTTTCTGATTCTAGTTGGATCAATGCCATGCATGAAGAGCTTGAAAATTTTGAAAGAAACCAAGTCTGGACTTTAGTTGATCCTCCACCAAATGTTCATTTCATTGGAACAAAATGGATTTTCAAAAATAAACAAGGGGAGGATGGAACAATTGTTAGAAATAAGGCTAGACTTGTAGCTCAGGGCTTTTCTCAACTAGAAGGGATTGATTTTACTGAAACTTTTGCACCTGTTGCTCGCCTTGAGGCCATTAGGATTTTGCTTGCCTTTGCGACATCCCGGGGATTCAAACTCTATCAAATGGATGTCAAAAGTGCTTTTCTTAATGGGTTCATAGGTGAAGATGTTTATGTAAAACAACCCCCTGGTTTTGAAAACCCCAAGTACCCACATAAAGTCCTTAAACTTCATAAGGCTCTTTATGGACTCAAGCAGGCCCCTCGGGCGTGGTATGATAGACTTAAGTCTTTTCTGCTTGAGCGAGGGTATTTGATGGGCTCTGTTGATAAAACTTTGTTTACTCTCAAGCATGGCAAAGATTTCCTCCTAGTTCAGATTTATGTGGATGATATCATCTTTGGTGGCTCTTCTCATGCTTTAGTTGCCGAGTTTGCAGATACCATGAGCAGGGAATTTGAAATGTCGATGATGGGTGAACTCACCTTTTTCCTTGGTTTGCAAATCAAGCAAAGCAAACAAGGTACTTTCGTTCACCAGACGAAGTACACCAAGGACCTGCTCAAGAAGTTCGACATGTCCGATGCGAAGCCCCTCGCCACTCCAATGGCTACATCTGTAGCATTGGACCCTGACGAAGATGGAGAAGCCGTAGATCAGAAGGAGTTCCGAAGCATGATCGGCTCCCTCCTCTACTTGACTGCCACGAGGCCGGACATACACTTCGCTGTGTGTCTGTGCGCTCGTTTTCAGGCTTCGCCACGAGCTTCGCACCGCCAAGCGGTTAAGCGCATTCTAAGGTATCTCAAACACACCCTTGAATTTGGCATATGGTATTCAGCATCTTCATCTTTATGTCTTAGAGGTTTTTCAGATGCGGATTTTGCTGGGTGTAGAATTGATAGGAAGAGTACCTCTGGTACTTGTCATTTTCTGGGTACGTCTCTGGTTTGCTGGTCTTCCCGCAAACAGTCTAGTGTTGCACAATCAACGGCTGAGGCCGAATATGTTGCTGCAGCTAGCTGTTGCTCTCAGATTTTGTGGATGGTTTCCACTTTGCGGGATTTCGGGTTAGATTATAAGGGTGTTCCACTTTTCTGTGATAACACTAGTGCTATTTGTATTGCAAACAACCCGGTTCAGCACTCCAGAACCAAACACATTGATGTACGGTATCATTTTCTCAGAGATCACAATGAGAAGGGTGATATTGAACTTCAATATGTTGATACCCAACACCAGCTTGCCGACATTTTTACAAAACCCCTCGATGCTTCTCGATTTGCTTACTTGCGTGGGGAACTTGGCATTTGTCACCCTTACGGCATTTTGTGAGGGGGAGCTGATCTTAATTGTATTGCATATGCTCATTATGTGTGGAGTTGCACTTACATATCTTGCTATTATATGCCTGCTTTTAATTCAAAGAAATCATGACAGCTCAGCTCTATGAAATATGTCTGGAACATTGATTGTGCATGGTGTTTTATTTTCTAAAATCAAACTTGCTCACCACACAATCTTGTATCTAGCTTGTTTAGACTGGACTGCTTTTAGCTACCTTTTATCTACTTGGCAGCAAGACACTGTTCCTTGGATGCTAAAATATGCAACTTGAAAAATTGTGTTCTTTATTCATGGATACTCATCAAAATATTTAATCTATCAAAATCAAAATCAAAAATCCATGATTTGCCTGGTTTCAATGAAAAGATCCAGGAGGGTTTGTTTGTCGCACTACTCTATTCTAGACTGCTTACCATTGCACATTGGTCTGAACTGGGATAGTGTAGTGTATGCCAAAATCACCGCCTTAAGCTTCAGATGGCTTTCTTGCCTAGGCTTGGCCTGATTGGAAAGTATAAGGTGGACAAACAAATAACCCCTGGCATTAAGAAAAGAACAACAAAATTAATTGCTCATCAAGTTTGCTTTCAAAGCTCCTTTTGAACAAGAATTGTCTGTCTAGGGTAGAAATTGTTAGCTTTGCGCAGTCCTTGCCTTCACATGCCTAGCTGCTATGATTAAGTGGTGATGCTTTTACTTCCAAAATGTCAAAATCACATGCCATCATCTTGTTTCACAGAATGTTAAATTGAGCTGAGCACATGATCATTGATGCTACTGTTGGCATATTTTTGCATTATATGTCTTTGCAAATCTATTCATTTCGAAGCTTTGCATTTTTTTACTGCTCCTTGATGCTTGCATTGCCAAAGGGGGAGAGATTTGCCTTGTTCTCTGTCGCAAGAAGGCATAATTTCGCAAGGGGAGAAATTTTTGACATAAAGGGGGAGAAAAACTTGCTTAACTCAGGGGGAGTTCTTATCAAGGGGAGATTTGCCAAAAAGGGCTTTTACTCTTTTGAGAAAGGGGGAGAAAAATTTCTTTTATCAAGTGACATGCTTTGGCTCTTTTCTGAGTTTTTATGGTCACTTGTGTGCTGAAAATTTTTACATTTTCTTGAACTTCAATTTGGTTGTCAATGCACTCATCAAGGGGGAGATTGAGAAACCAAGGGTGGTTTCGGTGTTTGTGATGAGTGATTGACAGGATTATTTACCCTCTGTTCGAAGGGTACCTCCGAAGGGGCTTCGGAGGTGGTACCTCCGAAGGGTGTTCGGAGGTGTGTCACCGGAGTGTGTTCGGTGTTTGCTTGCTGCAGCGGTGCAGCGGAGTGTACCTGTCGGAGGGGTCCGGCAGTACGCGATGATTGGGTTTGTACCGAAGGCTTCGGTACTTTGGGCGGTACACCGGAGTGTGTGCCGGAGGTTGTTAACCCGGAGAGGTCTCCGGAGTACTGGATACACTTGTCTGTTTGTCTGTGGTGCGCAGGGACTTCGGAGGCGACGGACAGGGTTCGAGCCAGGTGAACTTGGGTCAAGCGGGTGGTTTGATGCCAAGGGAGCGGGGAGCTCCGTCACGGTGGCTGCGAAGGTGGTCCGGGTCGGTCCTCGGGTCGAGGCGTGCCAGGTGAAGGCAGAGAGTGCGGAGCGTGGCTCCGGCTGAAGGTACTCCGAGACAAAGTCCTCGGAGGTGAGGCACTTCGAAGGTACTCCGAATGGAGTGACTTCGGAGTTGGTGGACCAAGTCCTCTGCGGAGGCAAGGGTTCGTAGTGTGCTCCGGAGGGAGACACTCGAAGGTACCCGACGAAGGTCTCAGAAGTCGAGGCGCATCGAAGGCATGGTCCGGGTGAGGCTCGTCGAGGAGTGTGCTCGGAGTGAGACACTGCGACGAAGTGCTCATGGAATGCTTCATGCGGAGGCCTTGGACGAAGGAGGGACTTCGAAGGGTGGTACTCCGAAGGTGGGGCTTCGGAGTGTGAAGGACTTCGGAGCGAGGCTAGCTCCGGAGTGAGGATGACTTGAGGTGCTTCGGCCATACATGGCTTCGGTACACGGACGGACGGTGTTCGAGCTAGGAGTAGCTGCGAAGCCGTGGTGATCCACTCCGGAGGTGGTGGTGCGAAGGCCCAAGGGGCTTTGACGGCTTCGGCTTAAAACCGTCACTGTATCGAAGATCTTCTTCGGCGGAGCGAAGGCCAACAGGCTGCAGGCTTCTCGCCGAAGCTTCCGCACCCCTCGCGTGCGAAGGGAGGTTCCAGAAGTCAACTCTGTAAAGGCTGACACTGTCTGTTCTGAAAAAGGCTGACACTGTCCCCTCTGCAGCTGACAGAGAAGCCTCCAAAATAAAGGTGGACTACCTTTTGTACCCCTTAGTTCTGTAGAGACAAATCTGTTGTAAACCCTAGGGGTAAAGTAGTCACTTCCTTAGGATGAAGCCGTGGGCTATAAATATGGGGGCTCGGTAGGTAACATTTAACACTTTGAGCATTTACTGTTGAGCTCCTGTAGACAAACCTCGCTGTTTTCATTCTGAGTTCAATATATTTTGTGTTCCTTGTTCAAGCGGCGAAGCCCTGCTTCTGTGTGCTTTTGCTTGAGCTCGTATTGCATACCTCGCTAGTCTTTAGTTCACCGAAGCCTGTCTTGGCGAAGGGTGTTTTTTCTCGCGAAGTGTGCTTTACAGTGTGCTGTCGCTCTGTGTAACTCGAGGCAAGACCTCGCTGATTACTAGCGAAGCCCTGTTCATTTCCCGTAGTGCTTCCTGTGTCGAAGCCCTTAGCGTAGTCCGTTGTGTGTGCGTGTAGACCTTCGGGTACCAAGCCCAGCACTCGTTGCTGTCGCCAAGTACTTTGTCGAAGTCCTCAGAGGGCTGTCCACTCTTGCGAAGGGTGACGTGCGAAGTCTGCTCAAAGCACCCTGTGTGCGGAGCCTGCACTGACTTAGCAGAGTAGGTTTTCGAGGGTTGTAAGTGGAGCGAAGTCTTCTTGGCTTCGAACTTTTGCTCCTCCGAAGCCTGTGTTCGAAGGTGTCGAAGTACCTCCGAACCAGACCTTCGAAGTCTGTGTTCGAAGCCTGTTCCGCAGAAGACAGAACAGAACCGAAGGCTAAGTTTTAGCCAATAATTTTTTAAAGCTCCCATTCACCCCCCCTCTGGTCGCCGTTTCCGGTCCAACAGCCAATGGTCACATTGACAGACTTTGAAGTCTGTCCTGCAGGAGCCTTCATTCCTTTGCGATGTGGACACTTCTTGGCCCAATGGCCAACTTCTCCACATACAAAGCAAGGATTCGCATCTGTGTTACTCTTCTTCTTCTTCTTGTAGTTGGTAGTTTGTTTAACTTTGAATTTCCTTTTGTTCTTGCCTGAGGGTTGATGCACCATGTTGGCGCTCGATTGCCCCTCACCTTTTGCCGCAGCGTCCTTTTCCCTGGCTTTCTCCTCAACATCAAGAGACCTTATCAAACTCTCAACAGAGAATTCCTGTCTCTTGTGTTTGAGTGCAGTACCGAAACTCCTCCATGAAGAAGGTAATTTCGCAATAATGCAAGCAGCCACAAACGTGACGGGTAAGGCACACTTTAGGAGTTCGAGTTCTTTAGCAATGGCCTGTATTTCATGAGCCTGATCCACCACAGAATGGTTATTAACCATCCTGTAATCATGAAATTGCTCCATGACATACAAGTCATTGCTAGCATTAGTAGCACCGAATTTGGCATTCAGTGCATCCCATAACTCCTACTAAGATGCATTCTTAGTGTTCTTGCTGATCATCTGTGTGGGGTGTATATGCACATGACAGATGCGAAGGAGTTATGGGATGCACTGAATGCCAAATTCGGTGCTACTGATGCTAGTAATGACTTGTATGTCATGGAGCAATTTCATGATTACAGGACTGTTAATAACCATTCTGTGGTGGATCAGGCTCATGAAATACAGGCCATTGCTTAAGAACTCGAACTCCTAAAGTGTGCCTTACCCGACACGTTTGTGGCTGCTTGCATTATTGCGAAATTACCTTCTTCATGGAGGAGTTTCGGTACTGCACTCAAACACAAGAGAGAGGAATTCTCTGTTGAGAGTTTGATAAGGTCTCTTGATGTTGAGGAGAAAGCCAGGGAAAAGGACGCTGCGGCAAAAGGTGAGGGGCAATCGAGCACCAACGTGGTGCATCAACCCTCAGGCAAGAACAAAGGGAAATTCAAAGTTAAACAAACTACCAACTACAAGAAGAAGAAGAGTAACACAGATGCGAAGTCTTGCTTTGTACGTGGAGAAGTTGGCCATTGGGCCAAGAAGTGTCCACATCGCAAAGGAATGAAGGCTCCTGCAGGACAGACTTCAAAGTTTGTCAATGTGACCATTGGCAACACTGAAGATGGGAACGGGTATGGTAATTTTCCTACCGTTCTTTCAGTTGATCAGTCTACCAATTGGTGGGTTGATATAGGGGCTAATGTACATGTCTGTGCTGATATCTCTTTGTTCTCTTCTTACCAGGTCACTCGGGATTGTTCCATCCTAATGGGGAATGGGTCGCGTGCTTCTGTTCATGGTGTTGGCACGGTAGATCTGAAGTTTACTTCGGGAAAGATCGTGCAGCTGAAGAACGTGCAACATGTCCCTTCTATCAACTAGAATCTAGTTACTGGCTCCCGTCTGTGTAGGGATGGGTTTAAATTGGTGTTTGAGTCTAATAAAGTAGTCGTGTCGAAACATGGACTATTTATTGGTAAAGGCTACGAATGTGGTGGCTTGTTTCGCTTTTCCCTTTCTGATTTCTGTAATAAATCTGTGAACCATATATGTGGCAATGTTGGTGATGATGTCAATGTTTGGCACTCACGTTTATGTCATATAAATTTTGGTTTGGTGTCTCGGCTTTCTAGTATGAACTTAATTCCAAACATTTCCATTGTTAAAGGTTCTAAGTGCCATAGTTGTGTGCAGTAAAAGCAACCTCGTAAGCCTCACAGGGCAGCCGAGGAGAGAAACTTGGCACCACTAGAACTCGTACATTCAGATCTTTGTGAAATGAATGGCGTGTTAACAAAGGGTGGAAAATGATACTTCATGACGCTAATTGATGATGCGACTAGATTTTGCTATTTTATCTATTAAAAACGAAAGATGAGGCTTTTGACTATTTTAAAATTTATAAGGTAGAAGGTGAAAATCAACTAGAGAGAAAGATCAAAAGACTTAGGTCGGATCGTGGTGGAGAGTATTTTTCAAATGAGTTTGACTTATTCTGTGAGGAACATGGAATTATACATGAGAGAACACATCCCTATTCACCCGAATCAAATCGGATTGCCGAAAGGAAGAACCGCACCTTGACTGACTTGGTTAATGCCATGTTAGACACTGCGGGATTATCTGAGGCATGGTGGGGGGAGGCGTTACTGACCTCTTGTCATGTATTAAATAGAGTTCCTAACAAGAATAAGGACAAAACCCCATACGAGATGTGGGTTGGAAGAAAACCATCACTTTCTTACTTGCGCACATGGGGTTGCTTGACGAAAGTCAATGTACCAATAACTAAGAAGCGCAAGCTTGGACCTAAAACTGTGGATTGTGTCTTTCTAGGATATGCTCATCGCAGTATTGCCTATATATTTTTAGTAGTAAAATCTGAGGTACCAGACATGCATGTTGGTACAATTATGGAGTCTCGAGATGCAACATTTTTTGATAGCATATTTCCAATGAAAGATACTCATAGCACTTCTAGTCAAACCCCTGAGATAATTCCCAATTCAATCACACCACCTAAACTTTCTGAACAAACACATAAAACTGTCCCTGAGGAGGATGACAGTGAAGCTCCTAGGAGGAGCAAGAGACGAAGGATAATTAAATCCTTTGGTGATGATTTCACTGTGTAACTTGTGGATGACACTCCTACATCTATGTCAGAAGCATATGCATCTCCTGATGCAGACTACTGGAAAGAAGCTGTCCGTAGCGAGATGGATTCCATTATTGCTAACAGGACTTGGGAGGTGACAGAACGACCTTATGGTTGCAAACCTGTAGGGTGCAAGTGGGTGTTCAAAAAGAAACTTAGGCCTGATGGTACTATTGAAAAGTATAAGGCTCGACTTGTAGCCAAGGGCTATACCCAGAAAGAAGGCGAAGATTTCTTTGACACTTACTCACCTGTTGCTCGATTGACCACTATTCGAGTACTACTTTCTTTGGCTGCCTCACATGGTCTTCTCGTTCATCAGATGGACGTTAAGACAACTTTTCTTAATGGAGAGCTGGATGAGGAAATTTACATGAATCAGCCTGATGGATTTGTAGTAAAAGGTCAAGAAGGCATGGTGTGTAAGCTATTAAAATCTTTGTATGGTCTGAAACAAGCTCCTAAGCAATGGCATGAGAAGTTTGATAAAACTTTAACATTTGCGGGCTTTGCAGTCAATGAGGCGGATAAATGTGTATACTATCGCTATGGTGGGGGTGAGGGAGTTATTTTGTGCCTATATGTCGACGACATACTGATCTTTGGGACAAGTATTAATGTGATAAATGAGATCAAAACTTTCTTGTCTCAAAATTTTGATATGAAGGATCTGGGAGTGGCTGGTGTAATTCTGAACATCAAGCTAATAAGGGATGAGAATGGGATTACACTTTTGCAGTCTCATTATGTGGAAAAGATCTTAAGCCGCTTTGGCTATATGGACAGTAAGCCTTCTCCAACACCTTATGATCCTAGTTTGTTACTTCGAAAGAATAAGAGAGTTGCTAGGAATCAATTGGAATACTCCCAGATTATTGGATCACTCATGTACCTAGCTAGTGCTACTAGGCCTGACATCTCTTTTGCTGTTTGCAAATTGAGCCGGTTTACTTCTAATCCGGGAGATGATCATTGGCGTGCGCTTGAGAGAGTCATGCGCTATCTAAGAGGTACTATTAGTTTTGGACTTCACTATACTGGGTACCCTTCGGTACTGGAGGGTTATAGTGATTCAAACTGGATCTCTGATATTGATGAGATCAAAGCCACGAGTGGATATGTGTTCACTCTTGGAGGTGCAGCTGTTTCATGGAGGTCTTGCAAACAGACCATATTGATGAGGTCAACCATGGAAGCAGAGCTCACGGCACTAGACACAGCCACTGTTGAAGCAGAATGGCTGCGTGATCTATTGATGGATTTACCAGTGGTTGAAAAAACAATGTCAGCTATCTTTATGAACTGTGACAATCAAACGGTCATTGTCAAGGTGAATAGTTCTAAGGATAACATGAAATCATCTAGACATGTAAAGAGACGATTGAAATCTGTCAGGAAGTTGAGAAACTCTGGAGTTATAACATTGGATTATATCCAAACATCTAAAAACCTGGCAGATACCTTTACAAAAGGATTATCACGGAATGTGATAGACAATGCATCGAAGGAGATGGGTATGAGACCCATGTGAGTTATACTATGGTACTAACCCAACCTATGTGATCGGCGATCCCGTGAATTAGGATCTGGGAAGAACAAGCCATCAGTTAACTGAAGAGAGTAATTTTAACCCACTCTAAGTGAAGATGCAATACTCTCAGAAACTGCTAGGCAGGTTGATGACTGTCTTAATGTGTTCTGTTGGCTATATTAGTGAAGATGCTATCCTGCAGAGCATTCTTGAAAGAACACACCTATATGAGCTCGATTGTTGGTCGCGGTCTATGGAGACTTGGGCAGTCTCCTAGTAAGCTCATGAAGAGACCAAGGAGTATGACTTATACGCTCCACCCGAGGGGTAGGCTACTGGCAGCCTAGTATCAGTTAAGACTTTAAGTAAAACTTACTTGCACAAAACTTGCAATTCAAGGCATAGTCCATTGTTCAAGTTGTGAGTCAGTGTAGCTTAAAGCTCTAGATGGATGTTCAACCTTAACCGGTGTCCATCAAAACACTGGTATATAAACAACACAAAAGAATCAGGCAAATCTCTGTGGGACTTTGAGCTATGGTGGGGTATTGTTGAATAAATGGGCTTGGCCCAAGTTTATTTGAAGAATAATTCCTGGAAAAATCTCAAAGGCCCACCATATAGAGAGAGCATCTGAACCTTTAGTCCCACCTTGCTAGTTCTAGAAGAAGAAGACCAGCTTATAAGGGATGATGCTCTCCTTGCAACTAGACCTATATGGGTGAGAGGAGACTAAATGTAACACCCCAAAATTTCAAAACAATAAAAATATTATTAAATTCAATTTCTTGGAATTATTATTTCAGAAAATACTTTTAATTCCCTTTTATACCCTTTTGAACTACAACATAGAGTAGATGACCAAATTAGGAGGTGAAACTTTTTGTATATGATCCTAAGACCAAAATATAATTTTGGGAATTTTTATAAATTTTTATCAACCTTGGAAGTAGCCCTAACATTTTAATCTAATTTCTGGAATTATTTTTATTCAGAAATGTATTAGAACAGTAATGGGCTCCCCACCCTCCCTTCTCTCTCTCCCGGCCGGCCCAACCCGTTACCCCGCTCGCCTCTGGCTGACAACCCGGTCCCACCTGTCGGCGCCGAGTCCCTCCCCTCGCGCGCGAACCCGACGCCTCGGCCCCACCCGTCAGAAGCCACCCTCGCCCGCTCGCGCTCACTGGCTTGTGGCCCCCGCTCGTCAGAACCGTCTTCAACCCCGCGCCGCCCCCCTAATCCCGCCGGCGAAGACTTCGCCTCGGATCCCCTCGCCGGCTCCCCCTCCCGTTAAACCGACGCCGGTTATTAACTCCCCGAGGTCCCCCGCCCATTTAAACCCTTAAAGGCACGCGTTTAAGCCCCCAGGAACACAACTCCATGCATGGCCGCGCCCTCGCCGGCGACTTCAATTTCCCCCTCGGCTTTCCTTGCATGTGAGCCCCCTCCGACGTCCTATTTAACCCCCCGGCCTCCGCCGCGTCCGACCCCCACGCCCACTCGCTTTGAGAACGAACAGAGCGCCCTCCCTTCGCCGTTGAACAATTTCCCCCTGCTTCGCCTCCGGCCGCCCCTCGCCGTCGCCTCGGACCACCCTGGCCCGCGCCTCCGCCACCGTCGTGACCGCAAGGACGTCCCCTACCTCGGCCACGTCTCCGCTGGTCAAGGAGATCGCCGGAACACCGTCGCCGTCGAGTACCCGAGGAGCCTTCCGCGTCTACCCTCGTCGCCGGCCACGCCCCTTCGTCCCCGGACCGCCGCCAAGGTACCATCGTGACCGCTGTAGTCCCCTCCTTCCATTTTTAGACTTAGCTAGGGCCACCGTCGCTCGCCGTGGCCGCTGGCCCGCTCGCCGTCGTCGGAGAAGACGACCGGCACGGGTCGAGTACCCGTGCCGTGTCGGATTCGATCCACGCCGTGCGATCCAGATCTAACGGCCCGGATTTAATCCCTCGTGCGATTTAATCGGCGCCGTCGGATATGAGTGAAGCGGTACGGTGCGATCTCGTGCGTCCGTTAGTTTTAAAACCCCGCGTTTAATCTCGTGCGTCCACGTGGTACCCCTTCGAACGTTTTAATCCTGGCCGTCCGTAGTCACTTGCGCGCCCCGCCTCGCCCTCGCGCGTCGGATCTGGATCCGACGGTCCAGATCGACCCGACGCACGCGCATAGTGCGCGGGTTCACCGTGGGCCTGGCTCACCATGGACCCAAGGGATTTAAAATTTGAAAATAAATTCCAGAAATGCTTTTAAACTTGTAAAATTCATATCTAATGCATTTGAACTCTAAAAATTGTCATTCCAATTTCAGAAAATTCATAATAATATTCTCTACATGTTTATGCAATAAAAACAGTAGGTTTACTTTGAATTTTTCATGTTTATTTAAATAAGTATTCAAATGCCCTTAGGATTAAAATATGAATTCAAATATTTAAACTTCAGAAAATTTATATATTTATTCTTTCTGTTTATATACTAGAACCACAGAGTTTTCTCTGGACCATTCATATCAAATTAATTAGAAAACTTAAGGTGATATTATTCACACTTAAAAACCCTTTTATGAAAAACCATAATTCATTTTGATTCATTTTAATTTATTCATGAAATAAATTTCAGAACCTTAACAACTGATTTTCTTTAAAATCAAACCAACTTAAACTCATATGCTTGTTGTGTGATTTTACGTTGTTTATATAGAATGTTGTATTTATTTTACTTTATTATTATTGAAAATACTACGACGCCGTCGAGGAGCCGGAATACTTCCCGGAAGTCCCTCCCTCGCCTTTCGCTGAACAAGGCAAGTCACCAAACAATTCTTTTGAACATATTGAACCCATGTTTGAATTGACTATCGCTACAACACATAGATTATGTATGCATTAGTCAAACGAACCCTTACATTATATTTATTTAGGATCCCCCGACCTTGATGTGCAACCCAAGCCATGCTATCTCGCCTAACCTCCTTGTCACCATATGATTAATGATATTAGCTAGTGTCCAAAGTATTGACACGGCCGCTATAGGATAAAAATGAGTCGTAGCAAAATGGTTCTATTATATGATCCCCGTTGCTTCTTATCCTTAGAAATTCTGTTGGTGATGAGTCATGGTTGTGAGTGTATGCATGGTGGGTTCCGGGTGCAAGCTAGGGCATTGGTCAGTCGCACCCGGGGCACTATAAGGACCGGTCTGAGGGATCCGTTGCAATACACTTACGTACTAACCACAAGTCTAGTGGGTAAGTCCTAACTAAGGTATGGGTTGTTCCAAACCGAGGCCATCATTTGGAGATGGGTCAAGTTGCACCTGCGGGTGACTTGTACCAATGTGGCGCAAAAGGGGGTGCGACGTTAGCCGGGATGCGGCCCGGCGCGCCGGCGAAACCTAGAGCGGGTGGTTATCGCTTGGAACATCTCATATTGAGGTTTTGGCACGAGTTCCCGTGAAATGGGTCATCTCGTTGGGATGAGTGCGTGCCTTGTGGGTACAGTAGTACATCTCTGATCAGAGTCTTAAATCTTTTCGAAAAGCCGAGCCCACGGTCAAGGGCGGGTTGCGTGACATCCCCCAGTTAGTTTACTTGGAATATGAATGTGCATGATGGATTGACATGTAAGGACTGTTGTGCGAGGAGGTAAAACGTACTCCTCGAGTTAGTTGGTGTTGATGATGTTCATGTTTACTTTCCGCATGATTAAAATATGACTACACTAAATGCCATAACTGCAACTGCTTTATTCCGCATTGTTAGCCTTTATCCTTCCTTGTTTATTATCCGGCATTATTATTTGCATTTGCGGTGGCTTGTTGAGTACTTTTTGTACTCATACCCGTTGGACCCCACAGAGGATGCTTACCTTGAAGACGGTCTGGAGTAGCGACCCAGTCGAGAAGAAAGATCCTGAAGAAGACGTTCGTCATGCCGCTGTTTAAATTATCTTATTACTGTTTTTACTAAAACAATGTTGTAATAAATGTGGTCTGCGTACCATGGATATTATCGTATGTACGTTGTCGCATGATGAACCTCTTGTATTATTGTTTTTCTATGGAAATTCAATAATGTCTCGATTTTGTTAATCGGGGCGCTACACTAAAGAAACACACGCACGCGCTCGCTCGCCTCGCCTCGCCGGGCCGGGCCGGGCTCGGGCCGGGGGCGCGGGCGCACGACATGCGCGTGAATGGTCCGCTGTAGGACCGAAAGTAGCGACCAGAGGGGGGGGTGAATGGGCGCCTTTTAAAAATTCTTTCGAATCAATGGCCTGTTCCCAATACCCAACGCACCTCAGAAAAGACTACGCAGCAGAAAATAAACAAAAGACCTAAGTCTAAAGGTTTCTAACCTAGAAGCAACTGATGAAAACTGAGATCTATTAAAGTAGAGCAACTAGGCAGATGAACAAGGTGTAACAGGCCTAAACTTCTCAATGAAATGATCTAAGTATGTGTAAGATGAAGAGAGAAGTTACTGTCCAAATTTGTCTCCTGTTCGAAACTTGGCGAAGCCTCCTTCGCACGTCGAGGTCTGCTTCGGAGGTTGGTGACGGAGCCCTGCTTCGGAGGTCAGTTGCGAAGCATGTCGAAGATGTCGAAGGTGTTTGGTTCTAGTCTAGTTCGAAGTGGCAAGAAGCAAAGTATGCTTCGAAGCGAAGTATGACAAATGTCGGAGCCTGCTTCGAAGACAAAACTTCGAACACAGCTTCGGACCGAATGCTTCGAAGCAAAACCTTCGAACAGAAAGCTTCGAACATAACACGCACACACGGGCAACCTTCGAACAAAGGAGCGAAGCCTGTCACACGACAGAAAACCAAGTCCGAAGCCTAGACTCTACCTCCGAAAAGAGCAAGCTTCGAAAAGAGAAGCGAAGGGTGACACGCCACACAAAAGTCAGTGCGAGGCCTAGCGGAACTACAAGCTTCGAACCCAACTTCGAAATCTATCGAGGTATGGACTTCGAACAGCTAGAGCCGAAGCTCCTTCACACTGTCGTTCGAAGTATGCGATGCTGTCCGTTCTGAAAAATACTTCGAAGCTTACCAACACAGAACGCACACCAAAAATCGAAGATCGAACGAAGCCTTCGAAGGTGTTAGATCGAAGCCTGCCTCACGAAGCTGAGGGGCTTCGAACAGAGAATGGCTTCGCACGAAACACAACCAAAAAGGTGACAGAGCCTGTCAGCTTCGATCAAAAAGCTGTGCAGAGAAGGTGAAAAGCTGCACAGAACAGTGTAGCTACAGGAAAGTAGTACTACTTGCAACAGCAAGAACTAGTACTCGGTTTGTGAAGAACAGAAGCAAAAGAGAAGCTTCTGCTCACGAAATAAATCCAGGCTATGCCTGTAGCCGAAGCCTTAACTCCTCAAACCAAACAATGTGCACCGAGAGAAATCAACAGGAACCAAAGCTTTAAAGCATCCAAAGGATTAGAATAAATGCAAGGCAAAAATAGAACGAGCAAGAGCCTGGCGGCGCACACAGGAGAGAGAACATGAGAGACAAAATGACCCAATAGAGTGGATTTGATTTCAGCCAAAAGGGTAGTCCAAACCCTAGGGATTGGGGTCCTATTTATAGGCAGCCCAACACTAGGAATAATCTACCAGCCCCTTGGGGTTTTTACAGACTCAAAAATAAAGGAAAAGATTCTACTGCCCTTAGGAATTTTTACAGACACGACTGACTGACTGTGGGCCTAGAGTAACAGGTGACTTATCCGGAAGCTAAGTTTTCATAGCGACTACGGCTTCTCTTCTGGACAGTCGGATACATAATCAACGGTTGTCAGTTTTGCGCCGAAAGTGACAAAGCCTCCACTGGCTTTGCACCAGGTACCCGGATTGGGCCGGCCCGACTCCGCAGCTCTCTCAGCCCGGCAATCGCTCACCGCCCGTGTACCTGAGTCAGTCCTGGTCAACAGCCCAGTGGGTCTTCTACTGCTTCTGGCCCATGCACCCGGATTGGGCTAGCCCGACTTCGCAGCCTCCTCTGCCCGACAGTCGCTCGCTGCCCGTGTACCTGAGTCACACGCGACCCATGAAACAGCAGATCTCCTCTCTTCTTCAGTCCTCTTTGACTATCGTTGACAATGACTCATCACTTCTGGAGCCATGAGGCCCACGCTATTCAGCATGGCTCCTCAATCTCCCCCTTGATGAGTGCATTGTCAACACTCCTCTTTTCTCGGCTCTTCAGCACCTGCGAACAAATGTGGAAACACGAAAACAAAATACAAGAAAACAAAGAAGACGAAAAATAAGGTAAAAGTTTAACCCTAATGACCAAAAGCCAAACAGAAGCAAGAAACGGTCATTATGGTTAACCAAAACGTAAAAACTCAAAATGAGTGCGATTTCAGAACAACAAGGATATCAACAGAGTAAAAAACTCCCCCTTAAACTCTGATCCCAAATTTTCTCCCCCTTGTTGACAAGTGAACTCATCAAGCACTTAATAGAGACACAAACTCCCCCTGAAATGCAACTCCCCCTCAAAATATGCAGTGAATTCAACTGGAGTGCATAAGGAGTGTAGAAAGCATGCTTCTTAAATATGATTGACTGCAATTACAACATCTAACAAGTATAGCAAAAGAGATACTGTCTAAGACACATGGCATGATCAGTGCAACAGATGATATCTAAAGAAAGTCATTTGCACGCATTTTTCAGTTTTGGCAAACAAAGACATCACCACATTTTCGAGTTAACAAGCAAGGTAAAGCATGAGATGCAGAAGCTAACCGATATCTACCAAGATAAGCAATCCAAAACAAACGTGCTTCAGCGAACTTGTTATCTTTTAAAAGTTCAGGCTTTTTCAATTTCCCTTTTTCATTTCTGCCAAGGGTTATTTGCATGTCAAACCTTATGCTAACCGACCAAGTCAAGCCTAGGCCAGAACTGGACCATCAGAAGCTTAAGACATTGATCTTGGCATACACTACATTGTCCTAGTTCATACCAAAGTGCTATGGTAAGCCGTCCAGAACAATGCAATGCAACAAAGCAAACCCACTTGGATCTTTTCAACTCAAGCATAAAAAAGGCATGGAATTTTCATTCATTTTTATAGCTTATTTTCCATGTTAAAGCATAAAGATGTCCAAGTTGCATATCTGCATCTATGTGATGAACTAGCTACAAGGCATGTAACAGATAGCAAAAACACTCAGCCTACATATGCTAGTTACCAGAAGCAATGGTGATTAAGTTTTCAAGTTTAAAGCATAAAAGCCATGCATATGACAGATATCAGATATATCAAGTGAACTGAAACAAAGCATGATCATTGACAAGTAATCAAAAGCATGTACCAGCTAGACTAAGTAAAGCAGTTTAATCATATAACAGAAGCAAGCTTAAAAGTGTGATATGTGAATATGCATGATATGAACACACACAAAACGACTCAAGAAAAGAGTAAAGAAGAAAGAAAACTAACTCAAAATATCCTAAAAAGGATACACAACACCCAAATCCCCTCGTAAACGCTCAAAGGTAGACTGATCTAGGGGTTTGGTGAAAATGTCGGCCAACTGATGATGGGTATCAACATGAACAAGGTTAATGACACCTTTCTCATATTGATCCCGCAAGAAGTGAAAGCGCACATCAATATGTTTGGTTTTTGAATGGAGACACGAGTTTTTCCCTACACTAATAGCACTAGTGCTGTCGCAAAACAATGGAACCCTGGTAGGAAAGAACAACCCAAAATCTCGCAGAGTGGAAATCATCCAAACCAACTGTGAGCAGCAGCTAGCAGCAGCTACGTACTCAGCCTCTGTGGTCGAAAGAGCAACTCCAGATTGCTTTCGAGAAGACCAAGAGACAAGAGAGGAACCGAGAAACTGGCAAGTACCGGAAGTCGACTTGCGATCCAACCGGCACCCACCAAAGTCAGCGTCTGAAAAGCCAGATAAATCAAGAGATGATGATGCTGAATAATAAAGACCAAGATCAGGCGCATAGATAAGATACCTGAAGATACGCTTGACAGCTTGCCGGTGAGACGCGCGTGGTGAAGACTGGAAGCGCGCGCACAGTCCTACGGCGAACTGAATGTCTGGTCTGGTCGCCGTCAAGTACAGTAGCGAACCGATCATCCCTCGAAACTCCCTTTCATTGACCTTGACACCGCTCTCATCCTTGTCCAGACCCCCAGAAGTGCCCATCGGGGTCATCTGCGGCTTCAATTCACCACCAAAGTCAAATTTCTTTAACATATCATGAGTGTACTTACCTTGGTGGATGAAGGTGCCGTCCTTGGTCTGCTTGATCTGGAGCCCTAAGAAGTACTTGAGCTCACCCATGAGGCTCATCTCAAACTCACTGAGCATCTGCTCAGAAAACTTGGACACAAGAGAATCAGTAGTACCGCCAAAGATAATATCGTCCACATAAATCTGAGCGACTAAGAAATCTGAAGCAACTCTGAGCAAAAAGAGAGTTTTGTCCACAGAACCCATCACAAAGCCCTTCCCCAACAAAAATTGCTTTAACCGGTCATACCAAGCCCTGGGGGCTTGCTTCAACCCGTATAAAGCTTTGTGCAACTTAAAAACATGTCGAGGAAACTTAGGGTTCTCAAAGCCGGGGGGTTGCCTAACATAAACCTCCTCTTCTATGTACCCGTTCAGAAAAGCGCTCTTAACATCCATTTGAAAAAGCTTAAAACCCTTCGAAACGGCAAAAGCTAGAAGAATACGAATGGACTCAAGACGGGCAACAGGAGCGAAGGTTTCTTCAAAGTCAATACCTTCCTTCTGGCAATAACCCTGGGCAACTAGTCGAGCCTTGTTGCGCACCACAATCCCATCTTCACCTTGTTTGTTCTTGAACACCCACTTGGTGCCTATGGGGTTGCATCCTGGTGGCGGCTCAACTAGTGTCCAAACCCGATTACGGACAAAATTCTCGAGCTCTTCTTGCATAGCATTAATCCAATTAGAATCAGAAAGAGCATGCGAAACGTCTCTGGGCTCAAAAGATGCAACAAACGCAGATTCAGCAAACACAGCAAGAGAGGCAGAAGAACGCAAAGTTCTCTCAGTCAAATCACCAATGATGAGCTCTGAGGGGTGATCACGCTGAACTGCTCGGGTTCCCTGGTGATCTGAAGTCACATCACCAGAGTCAGCAGCTAGCACCTCTGGACTCGACTGAGGGGGCTCGATCGAAGTGGAAGAAGTGATCAGTGGTCCGCCCTCATCATCAGTCGAAGTCTCAGAAGGTGTGGGCTCTGCGGGGGATGCAGAAGGCCCACCCTCATCAGCAGCTGGAGTATCCTCATCTTCCTCAAAGATGGACTCTCCGAGCTCATCATCATCAGAAAGCTCAAAAGAAGGAGTCAAAGAAGGCAAGGACTCATCAAATGAAACCTCACAAGTCTCGACAAGCAGCTGGGATTCGAGGTTCCAAACACGAAAACCTCGAGAATGCAAAGCGTAGCCAAGAAAAACACCGTCCCAGCAACGAGACTCAAACTTGTCCAAATGCCCTCCCTTCTTGAGCACAAAGCACTTGCAGCCAAATGCTCGCAAGTGGCTCACTTTGGGCTGTCTGCCAAACCGCAACTCGTATGATGTCTTACCAAGGTAAGCTCTAAGAAAAATCCGGTTGGCCAGATAGCAAGCCGTGTTCATGGATTCAGCCCAAAAACGCCTAGGAGTCCTGTGCTCATCGAGCATCGTCCTGGCCATCTCAACTAGCGTGCGGTTCTTTCGTTCCACAACGCCGTTCTGTGGGGGAGTGTAAGGAGAAGAAAACTGATGGTCCAGACCCTGATCACTACAGAAGCTGACGAACTGAGAGTTCTTGAACTCAGAGCCATTGTCGGAGCGAATTGCTCGCACTCGACCATTGTTCTCATTCTTCAACTTCAAGATCAGGTCATGAACAAACTGAAACGTTTCATCCTTAGACTCCAAAAAGAAAACCCACGAAAATCGAGAAAAGTCGTCAACAATCACAAGTGCATACCACTTCCCACCGACTGAACGTACCCGAGCTGGACCAACAGTGTCCAAATGTAAAAGCTCGCCCGGATACGAAGTCATCACCTGAGTCACAGGTGAGTGAGAAGCGGCAACCATTTTCCCATGACGACAGGGATGACAAACTAGATCCTTCTCCATCTTAAGCTTGGGCAATCCTCGGATGAGGTCCATAGAGCTTAACCTGACTAGCAGATCAAAACTCAAGTGACCTAACCTCCTATGCCACTTCCAGAGCTCAGAAGAAGATCCAGCAATCAAACAACGAGAAGGGCCAAAAGAACTAGAGAAATCAATTCGAAAAACTTTACCGAATGGTAAGATTTGACAAACCAAAGACCCTCTAGAATCAACCACAGAAGAATTGCCCTTCTTAAAACGCACTTCCAAACCATCCTCAAGAAGTTGCGACACAGAAATCAAGTTGAAGTTCAAATTTTTAACCAAAGCAACATTCTTTAAAGAGAAATGATCTGAAATGTGAATTGAGCCTATGCCACTTACTTTCCCTTGACCGCTGTTCCCGAATGTGATGTACTCTTTGGAGCTCGAGGGAGTGAGACTGGAGAACCATCTGCGATGTCCCGTCATGTGGCGAGAGCATCCTGAGTCCATGATCCAAACATCCTCCAGTCCCCGGTCCTGCACAATCAGTGTCTGTAAGTGGGAGCAAATGGTCCGGCACCAGGTTTAGCAAAAGAGCTAAACCAGTGTCGAGCCATCTGCTCAAAAGATGGAAAGCGAAAACCATCAAAAGAGTTTGGACCAAAGCGCGGCTCAAAGCGCGGTCCATGGTTCTGCCTAACCCTGCGGCCACGAGGTCCAGAACCGTAGCCAACACGGTCTGGAAATCTACCGGAACGGACACCACCAACTGGAGCACGGGCAAGAAAGCCGTCTCCTCTACCACCACCTACACGACGCGGCCTGGCCTCCAGCCTCTCCCCGCGCCGAGGAACACGCAGTCTACCACCCTGCTGGTAGAACTGCTCCTGATCACTACGAGCCCTCTCTGCTCTCTCAACCCACTTCCTCCTGAAGCAGAACTCCGCAAGATGCCCGTCTCTCTGACAGTACTCACAATGATAGGTAGGCTTCTTGGGATGTGGTTGAGGCTTGGGGTTCTTGGGCTTAGTGGTGATTGGTGTTGTCTTCTTGGGCTGAGAGGATCCAGGAAGAGAGTCTAGAGAAGAGTGGAGGTGATTGGGCTTCGGAACCCAGATAGGCTTCTTGGGTGGAGCTTTAGGTGGTTCATGGATCACTCCATCCTTGGGCTGACAAGCCTGGGAAGACTCAGTGGAGTGAGTCTTGGGATACCTCTGCTCTGGAGTCATTTTACTCCACTCCACTGCCCGGCTGATGGAACTCTCAAAGTCAGCCTTGGTGTAGGTGTAACCTACCCCAAACCCATCCTGCCTCTTGAACTGCTGGATCATCATGCCAAGCTGTGGCTCTCTGGCACTGATCCAACTCAGGATAGAACGGAGGTAAAAGTTCTCATTCTGAGAATCTGCTAGCTCCTCTCTCAAGGAAGCTAGAACCTCCACCTGAGACAAGCAGGTCTCACACTCACTCTCCACTTGGACAGACTTTTCAGCTTTTAGATTGATTAGCTCCATTCTAAGAGACAAACAGTTCTCACAGACAGTGGGTGGAACTGACAGTGTCTCAAGCTCTAGCCTAGTCTGGGCAAGCTCAGCTCTCAACCTCTCCAAATCACCCAAATGTTCATTACCCTTGGATTTCAGCTCAGCTAAGGCAGCTAGATGAGATGGGCAATCAACACAGGATGTGACGACAGTGGCTTGAGCATCTTTTAGCTCCAGCTGAGCGCTTTCAAGCTCAGCGGCCAAAGCGTCCCTCTCATCAACCCTTTCTGTGTACCTGGACTTCAGAGTCGACAGGTCACACAAAAGCACCTCACATTTCGGGCACTCACTGCTATCACCCAAGCAAGGGGAAGAAGATAGACTCTCAATTCTGCCGTTGGCCACGGCAAGCTCACTCTCTAATTCGTCTATCCTTTTCTTAGCCCCCCTAAGCAGTTTCTCCCGATACTTTAACTCCTGACGATTGCTCTCAAGTAAATCAACAATTTCTCGCTCATAAGATGATACCTTGTTGTCGTCGTCGGAGGAGGAGCTCTTTTCTTCCCTATCCCCAAGAGCCATTGAGCAGAAGCTCTTGCGGGATCTTCGGCGCTGGTGTGAGCGGCTCTTCGGCTTGTCTCCGAAGGCCATGAAGCAGAGGCTCGTCGGATCGTCCTTGTCCTTCCCCTTCCTGATGACGATCTCCTCATCACTTGAGCTTGATGAAGAGGAAGAAGACGTGGACTGCTTGGAGTAGCTCTTCTCCATCTCGGCGAAGAAGGCCTTGTCGCGCTTCTTGTTCTCTCGCCGGTAGTCCTTCAGGGCCTTCTTGAAGAATCGGGTCTTCGGCTTGCCCTTGTTGAAGGTTGAGCTCTCATGCTTGCCGGAGTCGTGGAAGCTGCCACTGGTGCCCTTCTTGTATCCATTGCGCTTGGGGCAGTCGGCGATGAAGTGTCCTGGATCACCACACTCAAAGCATCCGGATTTTGTGCCGTGTCTTTTGAACATTCTCTTGTCATAGACACGACGCACCCGGTTGTTAAAAAGACACAAATCATCATCTCCCAAAGACTCAAGCTGGTCCTCAGTGATAGACATCAAGGAGAAACCAGCACAGCTCACAGCAGAGGGATCAACAAAAGGTGTAGCAAGGGCCAGGGATTTTGATCCAGAACCAGTGAGATTTGATCTCAGCTGGATATCTACCTCAGTGGCCTTCAGCTTGCTAAACAACTCAGAAATGGTCAAGGTATCGTAAGAAGTGCTCTCAACGATAGAGGATACCTTGATTTCCCAGATCTTTGGGTCCAAGGTATGGAGAACCTTGAGCGCCTGCTCGTGATCTGAGACTAACTGAGCACCCTCAGCCTTGTTGTCCCGAAGCTTGTTAATGATCGATTGAAAGCGACCAAACAAAGCTTCAACAGATTCACCCGGCTTTTGTGTGAAGTTCTCGTACTCACGTCGGTAGGTCTGATAGAGCTGAGCCTTGACCTGAGCTGTTCCCTCATGGTGTGCCTTGAGGGTAGCCCAGATCTCTCTCGCAGAGGAGAGATGGCTCACACGCTCAAACTCTGTGGGACCTAAACCAGAGAAAAGAATGTTCACAGCCTTACTGTTGCTCAGATGCTGAGCAATGATACCAACAGTACCCTACTCAGTGACTGGCAATATGACAAACGTGGTGTGAACGCAAATGTCCCAAATGTCCGAACCCTGGCTCATGAGATAGGCTCACATGCGAGTCTTCCAATAGTTATAGCCATAGGCTTCCAAGGACGGGACCTTGCCAGGAGACATCATGGTCACTACCGGGGTTTAGAACCGGTTAAGGTATGGAAAAACCCTAACCAAGCTCTGATACCACTTGTAGGACCAAAAGTAGCGACCAGAGGGGGGGTGAATGGGCGCCTTTTAAAAATTCTTTCGAATCAATGGCCTGTTCCCAATACCCAACGCACCTCAGAAAAGACTACGCAGCAGAAAATAAACAAAAGACCTAAGTCTAAAGGTTTCTAACCTAGAAGCAACTGATGAAAACTGAGATCTATTAAAGTAGAGCAACTAGGCAGATGAACAAGGTGTAACAGGCCTAAACTTCTCAATGAAATGATCTAAGTATGTGTAAGATGAAGAGAGAAGTTACTGTCCAAATTTGTCTCCTGTTCGAAACTTGGCGAAGCCTCCTTCGCACGTCGAGGTCTGCTTCGGAGGTTGGTGACGGAGCCCTACTTCGGAGGTCAGTTGCGAAGCATGTCGAAGATGTCGAAGGTGTTTGGTTCTAGTCTAGTTCGAAGTGGCAAGAAGCGAAGTATGCTTCGAAGCGAAGTATGACAAATGTCGGAGCCTGCTTCGAAGACAAAACTTCGAACACAGCTTCGGACCGAATGCTTCGAAGCAAAACCTTCGAACAGAAAGCTTCGAACATAACACGCACACACGGGCAACCTTCGAACAAAGGAGCGAAGCCTGTCACACGACAGAAAACCAAGTCCGAAGCCTAGACTCTACCTCCGAAAAGAGCAAGCTTCGAAAAGAGAAGCGAAGGGTGACACGCCACACAAAAGTCAGTGCGAGGCCTAGCGGAACTACAAGCTTCGAACCCAACTTCGAAATCTATCGAGGTATGGACTTCGAACAGCTAGAGTCGAAGCTCCTTCGCACTGTCGTTCGAAGTATGCGATGCTGTCCGTTCTGAAAAATACTTCGAAGCTTACCAACACAGAACGCACACCAAAAATCGAAGATCGAACGAAGCCTTCGAAGGTGTTAGATCGAAGCCTGCCTCACGAAGCTGAGGGGCTTCGAACAGAGAATGGCTTCGCACGAAACACAGCCAAAAAGGTGACAGAGCCTGTCAGCTTCGATCAAAAAGCTGTGCAGAGAAGGTGAAAAGCTGCACAGAACAGTGTAGCTACAGGAAAGTAGTACTACTTGCAACAGCAAGAACTAGTACTCGGTTTGTGAAGAACAGAAGCAAAAGAGAAGCTTCTGCTCACGAAATAAATCCAGGCTATGCCTGTAGCCGAAGCCTTAACTCCTCAAACCAAACAATGTGCACCGAGAGAAATCAACAGGAACCAAAGCTTTAAAGCATCCAAAGGATTAGAATAAATGCAAGGCAAAAATAGAACGAGCAAGAGCCTGGCGGCGCACACAGGAGAGAGAACATGAGAGACAAAATGACCCAATAGAGTGGATTTGATTTCAGCCAAAAGGGTAGTCCAAACCCTAGGGATTGGGGTCCTATTTATAGGCAGCCCAACACTAGGAATAATCTACCAGCCCCTTAGGGTTTTTACAGACTCAAAAATAAAGGAAAAGACTCTACTGCCCTTAGGAATTTTTACAGACACGACTGACTAACTGTGGGCCTAGAGTAACAGGTGACTTATCCGGAAGCTAAGTTTTCGTAGCGACTACGGCTTCTCTTCTGGACAGTCGGATACAGAATCAACGGTTGTCAGTTTTGCGCCGAAACTAACAAAGCCTCCACTGGCTTTGCACCAGGTACCCGGATTGGGCCGGCCCGACTCCGCAGCTCTCTCAGCCCGGCAATCGCTCACCGCCCGTGTACCTAAGTCAGTCCTGGTCAACAACCCAGTGGGTCTTTTACTGCTTCTGGCTCAGGCACCCGGATTGGGCCAGCCCGACTTCGCAGCCTCCTCTGCCCGACAGTCGCTCGCTGCCCGTGTACCTGAGTCACACGCGACCCATGAAACAGCAGATCTCCTCTCTTCTTCAGTCCTCTTTGACTATCGTTGACAATGACTCATCACTTCTGGAGCCATGAGGCCCACGCTATTCAGCATGGCTCCTCATCCGCCGAAATCAGCTCCGATTGCTTGCGCAGACGCGGCTCCCTTTTGCCGTTCCGTTTTGCTGCGGGTGTAAGTTGGAACGGTTCCGATTCAACTTCGGAGCCCGTATGTTCTATCAGCAACACTTACAATATCTTGCTAAAATCAAATACAGAGTGGATATCTGTGGATTATTGCTCGTATCTAACCTCTAGTATTGTGATCCGCAACAGGGGAAAAAAGGCAAAAACAATTGCTAAGCTTCTAGATCCAGGAGGGACTTATACATGACATTGCCGGTCTTCTCAATAGATGTTATCAGCTCTCATTTACCTGGGATGAAACAAGTTGGTGTTAGCCATATATGAGTAAGAACTCATTATAATCAAGTGTAAAGCCGCGTTAGTGCATTCAGAGCTATTATTGGCATTGTTATTCTTTCCATATCAGTGGTTGGAAAGTGTAGGTGTTGCCGAAGAGTAAAACATCACAGGAATAAATCCTGTAAGCAGATTTACAAAAAATAGGTTGCCATGAGCAAAGACCAAAGAAATTGAGTGTTCCTTCCGTAGGTGATAACAAGGCCATCCAAAATATGAGAACATAGTTTCTCTTTTAAAAAATGACGTCAGAGTTCATTTGTAAGAACCTTTTTTGACATAAGGCCAAGGTAAATGTCATATATAAAATTATGCTGTGCTTGTAAATCATAGATAAACAGAGGACCAATTTCAATGCAGTATATTTATATTATCTACTATGAGAAAACCGAACTTACCAAAATTTTGGTATTTCTTTGAGAAGTTATAGAAGGCTTTCACAATGGCGCCATATTTCATAGAATCCAGTGGTCCCATATGCCTGGATGAGATATAATTGAGATATGTTAATGGTGGAAATAGATAATGAGATCAAATTGCCCAGGTGCATGGTCTTTGAATAACTGGTACATAAATATCTCTTTGGAGGATAAATAAGTGGCTCAAAATATATATAAATAAATAGTAGTTAATACAATTACTTTGGGAAGTGGGAACACATAAATAATTACCAATCTGGATACAGGACAGCTATGAATTACACTATGCATGGGCTGAATGCATCTAAAAGCAAAACTAAGAGTTTGCTTGCTGTAATGCCATATGATTACACTAAAATTCCAATAATCTTTTTCTATCAAAATATTGCTATCAGCAAGATTGCAAGAACAAGATTTATCTATGTATTATAGAATGGTAAGCATGTAATCTGAGTTCATTATGACATGATTGATGCAAAGTGGGAAAGAGACTACAATGGCAAAGAACACATACATTATCTCAGTATATCGCAATCTCCATGCAGGAAAGCCTAAATGGCATCTAGCAGGGCCATACAGAAGAAGAAGATCAGGTTCTGGTCCACCACAACCTAATGAACAAAGCAGAAACAATTGCTCATATAGATTTATAATGGTATAAATGTTAAATGAGTATATTCATTTTTCCTATAAATAGCAGCATCCATTAAAACAGAACATTTTCCAAGCATACCTATGGCTTTCAGTGCACTGGACATGTCAGCTTCTGTAAATACTATTTCATCATTTCCACAAGCATCCTTATCACCATTGAAATAAGTTGAGCGAAGTAAGTTGGCTGCTTTAGCAATGCCTTCCTTGCCATCTAAACCAGAAATATACTCTACTGTCATCTCTTTTTGACAACAGGACAAAACTTTCATATTTGCACCCACATCCTACAGGTTGCCATTGCCAAGATTCATATGAATTATCAAAACAATGAACAAGGTGACCAACAGGGAATATAGAGACTAATGTACAACTTTAAATAAGAAAATAATGCAACAGAAAGCTCGAGTATGTGACTTACCAGATAATTTCCTGAATTCACATCTCTTGAGCCATTCATAGCAGGTTCAAATGTTTTCTTCAGCACTCCTATGGTGCAATATAAAATGGTAAGGTACATCTCTTGTGCACTAGGGAACTAGGTAGTGTTAAAAGGCATAGATAAATATCAGACACTAAAGTGTAAAAAGGAAACATGACTATATATTGAATTGTTCATACACTGCCCTCCAAATAACAGCAGTTATGTGGTGTTTCTTAAAGCCATTTAATTTCTTATAATCATGTTCATTTTCATAAAAGGAAATATGTTATAGGTATATAATTGGCCAATGGATATACTCCAGAAATAAGACAATAATGTTCAAAACAAATGCAAAGAGCAAGCCCATTGTCTTACCGTCAATGTCATAGAGACATACATACTTCACACCGATAGTTGAGAGCCAACATAGGAGCTTATTGATCTTTGCAACATTTTTAGCTTCTCTGATATCTACCACAACAGCCAAGTACTTGAGTCTCTCAAGTTGGAATTTCCGATACTTTGGAAACAATCCAAATGAAATGAGGTAGTATTCTATATTACAAATCAGATGGGACCATAAACTGAAAAAGTTGATTGCTAAGTGGACAATGAACCAAAGAAACCCCAAAGTCAGATTGATAATCACTGATGGTCGAGACATCTGCACATCAAGAGAGAAACAAAACTTTTAATACTCTTTGTTCTCCCAGAAGACATTAACAACAAACATATATTTAAGAGAAAGCACAGAAATATCCATTTGAAATTGGCTTTGGAATCTAACCCTTAATGAACTCAAACAATCTAATGACAACAAGCATGTGTGCTCTTGTAGGATTGCCAGCATCTGACAACTGGACTGATATCTCATTGGTACAATGCATATTGTTTATGTTTCACAAAATTAAGAATCTGACTCTCAATTGACAAACAACACATGAAAATTGAGAACATGGATGAGTATGAAACAAAACTTGCCTTTTACATTGCCCTAAATAACTTAAGGACTCAGCATCAGTTTAAAACAGGGTTGCAATACCAAGACATGATCTTTTTAAAAAGGAAACCAAGGCAGCAAACTGGTACCTCAACATGATTGAATTTTTTTATTGAACTAAATTGGTGCTGAACTTTCATCTAAGACCATCAAAAATAAAGGATGAGGTCAACAAAAATGTATCAAAAGAGACAGCTCATAGAAATGTTCTTATCAAGCAAATGTTGTATGCCTATGAAATACAATGATGAATCGTACAAAAGTTTCCTCACATCTAAATTTACTTTATCTTAATTTGGGGCATTTTTCTTATTTTATAGGCAATAATAAAAAAGAAAATGTAATTATAAAATTATAGAAATTATATAAAACAGCTCACACAGTACAGTGAACAGGCCAAAGTAACTTGGGCCCAAGACGGGATTTTGTACTCTTTTGTGTTTATATTGGCTGATGTTTTTATTGGCTGTTGCTTTTATTCAATATATGTTTTGTGTTTCTCATGTAATAATTGGAGAATGTCACGATAATTAGGTTTGCAATGATGGTATTATTACTCATAGGAAATGAACATCTCATAAGCAGAGAAGCTAGAGATAAATCAGGTTTAAACCATACACATCCTATATCAGATTCATGAACCAGATGTGCCTAAATGCTACAGCATAAAAATTTAGATAGGTACAACAGTGGTATCATTAGCAGTAAGAAATAAAAATAGTTCATTAAGAAACAAAAAACAATTATTTTCTAATGTGATTCAAATTTAATCGACAAAATATAAACTTAATAAGGTGAATAAACAAAATTATGATTAAACAGTGGTTGCATAGCGAAATTCTTAATAAGGTGGATGAACAAAATTATGATTAAACAGTGGTTGCACAGTGAAATTCTTAAAAAAAATAGCACATGTTTAATCAGCATAAAAATCAGTAAAATTATTCTAAATTTTTAATGACTTAAAAAAATTTACTCTCTAATTTAAATAAAACGTTGGTCTTATAAAAATCAGAAAACATCATAGAAAAGCTTTAAAAATTCTCATAAAATTCAGAATAATACTACTGAATGTGATGAAATTTACAAAATTATCCTCGCATCAATCTTAATTTTATCTGATTTTTGGGCAATTTTCTTATTTTCCAGAGAATAAACAAAACAGTAAATCAATTCTTTAATTCTGGAAAATAAAAAAAGAATTTCGGCCCAAACAGTGCCATGGTCCGGCCCAAAACCGCATTTCGGCAGGCTGACTGAGTCCTGGGCCCAGGCCAGGCATTCGGCGTGCGCCCGCGCACGCAACCTGGGCCTGGGCTAGGATTTGGCTCCCCCTCCTGGGCTGCATCGGTGCCCGGTAGCTGCTGGCCGTCGGATTCGATCCGACGGCTGAGCGCTATTGTCGCCCGTATAAAAATCATCACCGCGCCGGAAACCCTAAACCTAAAACATTTCTCCCCTCCCCCTTCGGTCCCGAGCGCGGAGAGCGGCGGCGGCGGCCCGCGACGGCGACGGCGACCGGCGGTCGGCCACCACCGGCTAGCTCGCCGGAGCACCGCGCTCACCCGAGGGTGAGCGGGGCTCCGTCGAGCTAGCCCGGGCGGCCAAAACCCGAGGGTCCCGAGAGGGTTCGCCGGCCACTTCCCGGCCTCCGGCGAGCGGCGGCGCGGCGGCGGAGGGGTCCCGGCCACCGGCGAGCGGCGGCGCCACGACCCAAGAGCCAAGGTGAGACCCCGGCCCCTTACTCTTAGTTTAGGGTTAGGGTTAGGGTGAAAACCCTAACCCTAACCTTCAGATTTTGTTTTTGTTTGTTCTGATGTTCTGTTTTCCTCTCTTACCCGAAGGTGGACACGGACCCGGTGAGCAGCGGCGCGATGACCCGACGGCGGAGCGGGCGAGCGGCGTCGAGCGACGGTGAGCGTTAGGGTTAGGGTCTGAGCAGAGGGGAGAGAGCAGAGAGGTAGAGGGGAGGGTTCTGGATTATGAAGAGGGGCGCACGGGGCTTGGTCCAGGCAGTTGCGTTGCGCTCGACTTGGTCCAGGCAGTTGCGCTGCGCGTGATGCGCGGGGAGGGGGGTGCGCGGGCGAGGCGGGAGGGGGGCGCGCTGCGCGCGGTGCGGACGGACGAGTAAGTCCCCGCTTTAATATTGTTAAGATGGTTGGAGCAATTGAGGTGGCTCGTCGAGGTTACAGGTATGTGTTTCGGTGTCAAGTTTCAGATCAACTAAAAATATGCGTGCCATGTGAACCATGCCTTGTGTATGCTTAAATGTTGCGTATAGGTACTAAGGTACCACACTAGCGAATTGAAGCTGACTGCGGCTGTGCTGGACCATTCGGTGGACGATTCCAAGTCATGGGCATCAACTAGGATATATTAATGCTTCTACTCGTACAATAGCTAGGTAGCATATGCCTTCAACTCCGATACAGTATGAACCTTTTTGCCCATCAAAGGTTAGGCAATGTACTCTCTGCCGCTTTATGGCCTTGTACGCTTCATCAAGAGGCCAATTAAGCCGAACAAATTAAAGCACTCAGCTGAGCCGCTAATCGATCATGATCCATTAACTTCACTTCACTGCCAGTGCAGGGAAAGAAACACTTGCAGCGGCAGAAAACGGTGGCACCGGTACGGAGATCTATCATCTAGAAGACTAGAAAACCAGTGCGGCGGGCCCCGGCGCGTTCGGCGTTAGCTCGGAGATTTTTTCCCCTCTTCGGCGCCATGACTGAACCGAGCCGACCAATCGGTGGAGCCGATGGGCCAGCCACGGCGGCAGCCGTCAGCTGACGACATCGAAACACGTCGGGGGGGTGGGGTCATCGGGATGGGACGGCGACGTGGCCGGCGTGGAGCCGATCAGAGATCAGACTACCCCGTCGCCGTCACGTGGGCTGACGCCGCCACTGCACCGCCCCGAAACCAACCAAAACGTCCACGTTTCACAAGTGACGCCGTGACAGGAGCAAGCACACCACGGCACGATCTTTCGTCGCATGCTCTGACAGCCAGGTTAAGAGCCGTAGAAATCAAGTACGGTGCTGAAACCGCGTGGGGACGTACTGTAATAACCCCGTTAGTAGTCGAGGATCTCGTCATTTAATCCAGCGAAAGATCGAAATATTTCTCTTGCGAAGTGAGTAAAGCAAAACGAGCACTGGCCGACAGTTTGTTGGGTCGATCAGATGTCGCGTACCTGTCAGATGCAGCGTGACGGCCCCGAATCGCGCTTTCTTCTGTAAGGGCTCGTACGTACGCGCTCTTACGTGTCGCCTTCTCGCATCCAAACGGGAAACCGACCACGGATTGCATGCATGTGTTGCATCGCAAGGCGCTGCTCGACGGTTGACACAGCTAGCGCACCACCTCACATGATTCGTATCAACGTCACGACGAAATATCACGCTGCTTACTATGTGAACCGTTGATATTCTCTGCTCGCAAGATGATTGGATCGATCGGTCAAGAATAAGGTGGCATATATGCACATGGGCTACTACTCGACACCAGGTGTGCCTTTGATTGATTAGAGAGACGGTCGATGATTGAACCCAATCCGTTCCATTTTTCTCCGAACCACATCAAACATAATCAAGTCATGGTGCGCATCGAACAAATTCTGCTATGAATCAAAGTTAATTTCTAGGAGTGGCAAAATTATCAACACCCCTCTTTTTTTTAAGTGGAAAAGAAAACCACGCCTAATACGGGTGAGAGATGCACGCACCATGTCAACCGCCGCTAGCCAATGGCTTGTCTAATTTCTGCAAAATCCGCGCGCTAATCAGCGGGCTGAAAGAAACCTGCATCGGGACGTAAATCTACATCGATCGGATTAGGTAACCAAACCCATAGAGGAAATAATAAACAGCTAGAGCAGCAGTAACATGGCTTAGCTTGGGGAAGCATGGATGCATCCCCTGGGGGAACCATTAGGGATCGGCATCAACTTAACCTTTGTTTAAACCTCACTGTGATTAGTATACATACACCTCTACCCTGCCCATTCAGATGCTGCTGTTGTTTAAAGAAAAAAAGAGAGAGAGACGAAAAGGTGTAATGCAGGTTGCCGTCGGGTGAGGAGCAGCCCAAAGTTGTCACGTCAGCGCGCGACGTGGACAGCTGACCCGATCTGAATCCTTCCGCAGGGCCCGCGGCACACGAGACGAGGATTTCCGTGCCACGCCTCTCATCCATCATTATTTTGTGCCGATCACACGAGTCTTGACGCGCACACACGCACGCTATATTCACAAACCGATGGTTACGTGAATGTGTAGTGTAGTCTGTTGGACCGGAAACGGCGACCAGAGGGGGGTGAATGGGAGCTTTTAAAATTTCGGGCTAAAAAACTAGCCTTCGGTTTCAGTTCTGTCTTCTGCGGAACAGGCTTCGAACACACCCTTCGAAGGTCTGGTTCGGAGGTACTTCGACGGCTCCGAACACAGGCTTCGCAGGAGCAAAAGTTCGAAGCCAAGAAGACTTCGCTCCACTAATCAACCCTCGAAAATCTACTCTGCTAAGTCAGTGCAGGCTCCGCACACGGGGTGCTTCGAGCAGGCTTCGCACTTCACCCTTCGCAAGAGTGGACTGCCCTCTGAGGACTTCGACCAAGTACTCGGCAGCAGCAACTGGTGCTGTGCTTCGTACCCGAAGGTCTACACGCGCACAAAAGGACTACGCTAAGGGCTTCGACACAAGAAGCAAAACGGGCCTCAAACAGGGCTTCGCTAGTAAGCAGCGAGGTCTCGCCACTGTTACACAGAGTGAACGCACACTGACAAAACACACTTCGCACAAACACCACCTTCTCCCAAATAGGCTTCGGTGCACTACAACAGGCGAGGTATGTAACGCGAGCTCAAGCAAAAAGCATACAGAAGCAGGGCTTCGCCGCTTGAACAAGGAACACAGAAAATGAACTCTCTGGATAGAATACAACGAGGTATGTGGCTACAGGAGCTCAACAGTAAATGCTCAAAAGTGTTAAATGTTACCTACCGAGCCCCCATATTTATAGCCCACAGTTCAACCAAAGGAAGTGACTACTTTACCCCTAGGGTTTACATTGAATTTGTCTCTTCAGAACTAAGGGGTACAAAAGGTAGTCCACCTTTATTCTGCAGGCTTCTCTGTCAGCTTTGCAGAGGGGACAGTGTCAGCTTTTTACAGAACAGACAGTGTCAGCCTTTGCAGTCTTTGACTTTCTGCAGCCTCCCTTCGCACGCGAGGGTGCGGTAGCTTCGGTGAGAAGCCTGAAGCCAGATGGCCTTCGCTTCACCGAAGTAAGTCTCCGATATACTGACGGTTTTGAGCCGAAGCCGTCAAAGCCCTTGGGCCTTCGCACCAACACCTCCGGAGTGGACCACCACGGCTTCGCAGCTACTCCAAGCTCGAACTCCGTCCGTCCGTGTACCGAAGCCATGCAGGCCGAAGCACCTCAAGTCAACCATGCTCCGGAGCTAGCCTCACTCCGAAGCCTTCCTCACTCCGAAGCACCACCCTTCGAAGTCCCTCCTTCGTCCAAGGCCTCCGCATGAAGCATTCCATGAGCCCTTCGTCGCAGTGCCTCTCCCCGAGCACACTCCTCGACGAGCCTCACCCGGACCATGCCTTCGATGCGCCTCGACTTCTGAGACCTTCGTCGGGTGCCTTCGAATGTCTCCCTCCGGAGCACACTTTGAATTCCTTGCCTCCGCAGAGGACTTGTTCCACCAACTCCGAAGTCACTCCATCCGGAGTACCTTCGAAGTGCCTCACCTCCGAGGACTTTGTCTCGGAGTACCTTCAGCCGGAGCCGCGCTCCGCACTCTCTGCCTTCACCTGGCACGCCTCGACCTGAGGACCGACCCGGACCACCTTCGCAGCCACCGTGACGGAGCTCCCCGCTCCCCTGGCATCAAGCCTCCTGCTTGACCCAGGTTCACCTGCTACGTTCGTCCGTCGCCTCCGAGGACCCTGCGCACCACAGACAAACAGACAAGTGTATCCAGTACTCCGGAGACCTCTCCGGGTTAGCAACCTCCGGCACACACTCCGGTGTACCGCCCAAAGTACCGAACCCTTCGGTACACACCCAGTCATCGTGTACTGTCGGACCCCTCCGACACGCACACTCCGCTGCACAGCTGCAGCAACCAAACCACCGAACACCCTTCGGTGAGACCACCTCCGAACACCCTTCGGAGGTACCCTTCGAACAGAGGGTAAAAATCCTATCAATCACTCATCACAAAACACCGAAACCAACCCTTGGTTTCTCAATCTCCCCCTTGATGAGTGCATTGACAACCAAATCCAAGTTCAAGAAAATGTAAAAATTTTCAGCACACAAGTGACCATAAAAACTAAGAAAAGAGCCAAACATGTCACTTGATAGAAGAATTTTCCTCCCCCTTTCTCACAAGAGTGAAAAGCCCCTTCGGCAATAAGAACTCCCCCTGAGTTAAGTTTTCCCTTTGGCAACAAAGAATCTTCTCCCCCTTTATGTCAAATTTTCTCCCCCTTGGAAATATTACCCCTTGCGGCAGAGAACAAGGCAAGTCTCTTCGGAATTTCTCCCCCTTTGGCAATGCAAGCATCAAGGAGCATGTAAAAGATGCAAAGCTTCGAAATGGGCAGAATTGCAAAGACATATGAAGCAAAAATATGCCAACAATAACACCAATGATCATGGGCTTAGCTCAATTTAACATTCTCTAAAAGCATGATGAAGCATGTGATTTGATCATTTTTGGAAATAAAAGCATCACCACTTAGTCAAGGACACTAGACAGGTAAGAGCAAGGACTGCACAAAGCTAGTCAATTTCTACTCTAGACAGACAAGTCCCGTTCAAATGGAGCATGAGAAGCAAACTTGATAATCAATGAAGTTTGTTGTTCTTTTCTTAGTGCCAGGGGTTATTTGTTTGTCCACCTTATACTTTCCAATCAGGCCAAGCCTAGGCATGAAAGCCATAAGAAGCTTAAGGCAAAGATTTTGGTATACACTACACTATTCCAGTTCAGACCAATGTGCAATGGTAAGCAGTCTAGAATAGGGTAGTGCGACAAACAAACCCACCTAGATCTTTTCTCTTAAAGCATGCAAATCATGGAATTTTGAATTTAACTAAGTGAGCCAATTGTTTGGCACTTAAGGAATATCCATGAAAAAGTAGAACAAGTTTTCAAGTTGCAATTTTTAGCATCCAATGAACAGTGTCTTGCTATCAAGCAGATAAAAGATAGCTAAAGCAATCCTGCCTAAACATGCTAGATTCAAGACTAAGCAGTGAGCATGATTTGGTTTTGAAAAGAAAACAGCATGCACATGAATGTTTCAGATTGATTAAAAAGAGCTGAGCTGTCATGATTTCAGGAATTATAAGCAGGCATATAAGTGCAAAAGATGTAAATGCAATTTCAGCACAATTAGCAAAGGCACATCCATCTAAAACAGCTCCCCCTCACAAAATGCCGTAAGGGTGACAAATGCCAAGTTCCCCACACAAGTAAGCAAAACGAGAAGCATCGAGGGGTTTTGTAAAAATGTCGGCAAGCTGGTGTTGGGTATCAACATATTGAAGTTCAATATCACTCTTCTCATTGTGATCTCTGAGAAAGTGATACCGTATATCAATGTGTTTGGTTCTGGAGTGCTGAACCGGGTTGTTAGCAATACAAATAGCACTAGTGTTATCACAGAAAAGTGGAACACTCTTATAATCTAACCCGAAATCCCGCAAAGTGGAAGTCATCCACAAAATCTGAGAGCAACAGCTAGCTGCAGCAACATATTCGGCCTCAGCCGTTGATTGTGCAACACTAGACTGTTTGCGGGAAGACCAGCAAACCAATGAAGTACCCAGAAAATGACAAGTACCAGAGGTACTCTTCCTATCAATCCTACACCCAGCAAAATCCGCATCGGAATAACCTCGAAGACATAAAGATGAAGATGCTGAATACCATATGCCAAATTCAAGGGTGTGTTTGAGATACCTTAAGATGCGCTTTACCGCTTGGCGGTGCGAAGCTCGTGGTGAAGCCTGAAAACGAGCGCACAGACATACTGCGAAGTGTATGTCCGGCCTCGTGGCAGTCAAGTAGAGGAGGGAGCCGATCATGCTCCGGAACTCCTTCTGATCTACGGCTTCTCCATCTTCGTCAGGGTCCAATGCTACAGACGTAGCCATTGGAGTGGCGAGGGGCTTCGCATTGGACATGTCGAACTTCTTGAGCAGGTCCTTGGTGTACTTTGTCTGGTGGACAAATGTACCTTGTTTGCTTTGCTTGATTTGCAAACCAAGGAAAAAGGTGAGTTCACCCATCATTGACATTTCAAATTCCCTGCTCATGGTATCTGCAAACTCGGCAACCAAAGCATGAGACGAGCCACCAAAGATGATATCATCCACATAAATCTGAACTAGGAGGAAATCTTTGCCATGCTTGAGAGTAAACAAAGTTTTATCAACAGAGCCCATCAAATACCCTCGCTCAAGCAGAAAAGACTTAAGTCTATCATACCAAGCCCGAGGGGCCTGCTTGAGTCCATAAAGAACCTTATGAAGTTTAAGGACTTTATGTGGGTACTTGGGGTTTTCAAAGCCAGGGGTTGTTTTACATAAACATCTTCACCTATGAAGCCATTAAGAAAAGCACTTTTGACATCCATTTGATAGAGTTTGAATCCCCGGGATGTCGCAAAGGCAAGCAAAATCCTAATGGCCTCTAGGCGAGCAACAGGTGCAAAAGTTTCAGTAAAATCAATCCCTTCTAGTTGAGAAAAGCCCTGAGCTACAAGTCTAGCCTTGTTTCTAACTATAGTCTCATCCTCCCCTTGTTTGTTTTTGAAAATCTATTTTGTTCCAATGAAATGAACATTTGGTGGAGGATCAACTAAAGTCCAGACTTGGTTTCTCTCAAAATTTTCAAGTTCCTCATGCATAGCATTGATCCAACTAGAATCAGAAAGTGCATGACTAACATCTAAGGGCTCGAAAGAAGCAACAAAAGCAGCATTAGTAAAATGAGCGTGAGAACGTGTTACCCTTTGATCAATCTCACCAATGATCTGCTCGGGAGGGTGCATCCTTTGAACATGATGTGGAGCCTCGCGACGGGATGCAGTCTCCCCCTCAACTTGTGCGTTGGAGTGGTCCAAGATGACCGATGTCGAGGTAGTTGCTTCGGGACCTCGTGCCGAAGTAGTTGAAGCGGGGTTAGCTTCGGGGGTCGATGTCGAGGGTAGTAGGGGTTCATCCTCGAATTCTCCGGGATCTTCTTCTTCAAATAAGGTCTGTTTCATGTCGTGTTCATTAGCCTGTTCAAAAACAGAACTAACAGAGGGGGTTGATTCATCAAAAATCACATCACATGACTCGATGACAGTGTTAGTCTCTAAATTATAAACACGATAAGAATGACCATGTGTTGTATAACCCAAAAAGATCCCGTCAGAAGATCGCGACTCAAATTTATCCAAGTTACCACGTTTTAGGATAAAGCAGCGACAGCCAAAAACTCGAAGATGAGTAACCTTGGGCTGTCTCCCAAAACGCAGCTCATAAGATGTCAAATTTAAAATTGAGCGCAAGAAGATTCGGTTTGAGATGTAACATGCAGTGTTTATGGCCTCAGCCCAGAATTTTCTAGGAGTCCTATGCTCATCAAGCATCGTCCTAGCCATCTCAACCAAAGTGCGGTTTTTCCTCTCAACAACACCATTCTGTTGAGGAACCCGCGGAGCAGAGAATTGATGTTCTATGCCATGCTCCATGCAAAAGTCAACAAAGAGACTATTTTTGAACTCAGTGCCATTATCGCTTCGAATGAATTTTGATGCACCTGGGAGTTCAGTGAAAAGTCTCAAAGCCAAGCTCCGAAAGTGTGAAAACACTTCATCCTTGCTGGCAAGAAAGAAGACCCAAGAGTAGCGAGAGAAATCGTCGACAATAACTAATACATACCACTTGCCGCCTAAAGAACTAACCCGAGAAGGACCTACAGTGTCCATGTGGAGAAGTTCTCCGGGCTGTTCAGTCATCACTGTGGTGACTAGCGAATGCGAAGCGGCGATCATTTTACCATGTCGACAAGGAGCGCAAACTAAATTCTTCTCAAACTTGAGCTTGGGCAATCCTCGGATCAGGCCTAGGGCGCTCAGACGAGCGAGCAACTCAAAGCTCATATGCCCTAGTCTCCTATGCCACTTCCAAAGCTCAGAAGTCGAATGTGCAACAAGACAATGAGAAGAACCAGACGACTCTGAAAAATCAGCTCCAAAAACTCTCCCAACTCTAAAGATCTTACATACCACAACGCCATCAGAATTGAGCACTTGCGAAGTATCGCGATTGAATCGCACTTCGAAGCCCTCATCAAGCAACTGAGATACAGACAGCAAATTGTATCCCAGGTTCTCAACCAAAGCAACATCTTTGAGAGTGAAGTTTGTGTTAATTCTTACCACACCTTTACCTTTCACTCTACTCCTTTGATTGTTTCCGAAGGTGATATGTTCCCTTTGCTTGGTTGTGGTGAGGCTGGAGAACCATGCTGCATCTCCGGTCATGTGGCGCGAACAACCGGAGTCCATAATCCATGTGCCCTCCAAGCCTCGATCTGCCGCCTACACACGATAAGAATATCTCGATCGCTCAGTGCTGGGGTGAGTGAAATAATGACGAGGCATCCAGCACTGAGTGACACGAGTAGTAGGCGCAGTAAAACTAGACGGTCTACGCACATAATAATCAGAATGATGCAAAGTGCGAGGTCTACCACCATGCTGTAAACGAACAACATGTCGAGGTCTCCTACTCTGACGAGGTACAAAGCTACTCGCCCGAGGTCTACCACCATATGGAACATGGTGAACACCTCGAGGAGCAAAACCTCTCCGAGAAGCACGAGGAGCCTCAAAAGCAGGACGATAGTACATCTCAGACTCATGCATACCTAAAGATGGGTAATGCATGTCCTGATAACTCATCGCCTGAGAGCGTCGCTCATCCTTGATGCGACGAAAACAAAACCCAACCAAATGACCCGCCCGGTGACAGTAGGAACAAAGAAAAACTCTCCTGGGGGCACTCTCATGGGTCACAGGAGCAACTCTCACAGGCTCCTTGGGTTTCTTCTGTGTGGTTTTCTTGGGAGGATTTTTCTTGGCAGGAGGGGTGGTTTTCTTTGGTGGAAGGGTAGGCTTTTTGGCTGGTGGGGTGTCCAACAGAGCTCTCTCTTTCTCTAGGGTGGTGGGAGAGGTAAAAACAGTTTTGGTCTTACTGTCTGAAGGTATCCTCTCAAAACCCAAACCTAGAGCTACCCCTGCTCTGTCAGCACACAACTTGGTCTTGGCCAAGAGTAAATCCATCCTACCCTTTCCCTCAGTGCATTTATTCACCACAGAAAGAAGGTATTCATTTTCGGACATGAGGTTTTCAGCTTGCTCTCTAACAGTGCCTAGCTGGTCCTTAAGGGTGATGCAAGTGTCACAAACAGGTTGCACATCCTTAGAACTACCGGCCCTCTCCAATCTAGCCTCTAAATCATGAACATGCTTATCACGTAAATTAATGCTATCGCGTAATAAAGAGCAGTTCATGCAATCAATAATATCATGAGGTCTAGAATCCACCTCCAAAAGCTGCTTCTGTGCAGTCTCAAGCTCAGAAAGAGTTTGAGCATGAACAGAACGCAACTGAGCAAGCTCACTCATGACAACAGAACAGGACTCACATTCAGCATCATTAAACTTAGACTTAAGCATGGCATATTCAATAGAAACATTTTCTAGCCTAAGTCTAAGGTCTTTTCTTTCTCTAGCGGCTTGCACAAGTAATCTATCCTGACCAAGAACTACTTCATTCAGCTCATCTAATTTAATTAGTAGCTGGTCAGATGATAGGTTTACCTCAGATGAGTCAAGCTCATCGCCGCTGTGATCACTGTCGGCCATGAAGCAAAGGCCGGTGAAGTCACGTCCCTTCTTATCCTTCTTGTCCTCCTTCCTTGGGGACTCCTCCTCCTCAGAGCTTGACTCCTCAGTTGAGGATGTGTCAATGTCGCTGAGAGCAGCAACAAAGGCTCTGGAAGCGGCCTTGGCTACTTTCTTAGCCATCTTGCCGCGCTTGCCCTTCACAAAGGGTTTCCTCTCCTTGTGGTATTTGGGGTGCTCACTCTCATCTCTCTTCTTGAGCTTAGGGCAATTTGCCTTAATGTGAGAGGTGTCGCCACATTCATAGCAACCACTAAAACCACTTCTCCTCTGATCCCGTCTTTCATGGTGAAAGCGGGTGAACCTCCGGGCAATGAGAGCAAGCTCATCATCAGCTAGAGTGTCCACCTGCTCCTTTGTGACGGAGACCAGGGAGGACAAAGCAAAACCATCTGCAAAAACACAAGTACCAGATGTGCTTGGTTCTGCAGTGGTGCCACGGCTAGTGCTAGAAACCAATGCCAATGGCTGTGGCAAAGAGCTTCTGTGCACAGCAAGAGATGCCTTGGCAATCTCTGTGGACTTTAGCTTGCTAAAGAGCTCATCACAGGTCAATGTGTCATAACCTGTGGACTCCTCAATGCTGGATATCTTTACTTCCCATATGCTACGGTCAAGAGCATAGAGAAGCTTGATAGCCCTATCATGATCACTGTAAGCAAGCGTCCCGTTGGATCGCAAATTACTCACTATCGCATCAAAGCGAGAAAACATGGCATCTATAGATTCACCAGGTGCCTGCACAAACAGCTGATACTGTTGATTGTAGGTGCTTTGGCGTCTGGCCTTAATCTGAGTAGAGCCCTCATGAAAAACAGTGAGTGTTGTCCAAATTTCCCTATCAGTCCGAAGGTGCTGCACCCTATCGAACTCACTCCGGCTCAAACCAATGAACAGTATATTCCTAGCCTTGGAGTTGGCATTATACTGATCTTTTTCTGTTTGAGAGGTGCGAGTCTCAGGGATGGAGTATTGTGAATCCACAATCTCCCAAATTGCATTTCCTTGGCTTAACAAGTAAGCCTCCATGCGCACCTTCCAGTATGCGAAATCTGTCCCATCGAACAGAGGAATTTTACTGCCTCTATCCATGTCGCCAACAGATCACAAAACCGGTTAAGGTCAACTGGTGATCTTAACCCGCTCTGATACCAATTGTTGGACCGGAAACAGCGACCAGAGGGGGGGTGAATGGGAGCTTTTAAAATTTCAGGCTAAAAAACTAGCCTTCGGTTTCAGTTCTGTCTTCTGCGGAACAGGCTTCGAACACACCCTTCGAAGGTCTGGTTCGGAGGTACTTCGACGGCTCCGAACACAGGCTTCGCAAGAGCAAAAGTTCGAAGCCAAGAAGACTTCGCTCCACTAATCAACCCTCGAAAATCTACTCTGCTAAGTCAGTGCAGGCTCCGCACACGGGGTGCTTCGAGCAGGCTTCGCACTTCACCCTTCGCAAGAGTGGACTGCCCTCTGAGGACTTCGACCAAGTACTCGGCAGCAGCAACTGGTGCTGTGCTTCGTACCCGAAGGTCTACACGCGCACAAAAGGACTACGCTAAGGGCTTCGACACAAGAAGCAAACGAGCCTCAAACAGGGCTTCGCTAGTAAGCAACGAGGTCTCGCCACTGTTACACAGAGTGAACGCACACTGACAAAACACACTTCGCACAAACACCACCTTCTCCCAAATAGGCTTCGGTGCACTACAACAGGCGAGGAATGTAACGCGAGCTCAAGCAAAAAGCATACAGAAGCAGGGCTTCGCCGCTTGAACAAGGAACACAGAAAATGAACTCTCTGGATGGAATACAACGAGGTATGTGGCTACAGGAGCTCAACAGTAAATGCTCAAAAGTGTTAAATGTTACCTACCGAGCCCCCATATTTATAGCCCACAGTTCAACCAAAGGAAGTGACTACTTTACCCCTAGGGTTTACATTGAATTTGTCTCTTCAGAACTAAGGGGTACAAAAGGTAGTCCACCTTTATTCTGGAGGCTTCTCTGTCAGATTTGCAGAGGGGACAGTGTCAGCTTTTTACAGAACAGACAGTGTCAGCCTTTGCAGTCTTTGACTTTCTGCAGCCTCCCTTCGCACGCGAGGGTGCGGTAGCTTCGGTGAGAAGACTGAAGCCAGATGGCCTTCGCTTCACCGAAGTAAGTCTCCGATATACTGACGGTTTTGAGCCGAAGCCGTCAAAGCCCTTGGGCCTTCGCACCAACACCTCCGGAGTGGACCACCACGGCTTCGCAGCTACTCCAAGCTCGAACTCCGTCCGTCCGTGTACCGAAGCCATGCAGGCCGAAGCACCTCAAGTCAACCATGCTCCGGAGCTAGCCTCGCTCCGAAGCCTTCCTCACTCCGAAGCACCACCCTTCGAAGTCCCTCCTTCGTCCAAGGCCTCCGCATGAAGCATTCCATGAGCCCTTCGTCGCAGTGCCTCTCCCCGAGCACACTCCTCGACGAGCCTCACCCGGACCATGCCTTCGATGCGCCTCGACTTCTGAGACCTTCGTCGGGTGCCTTCGAATGTCTCCAGTACTCCGGAGACCTCTCCGGATTAGCAACCTCCGGCACACACTCCGGTGTACCGCCCAAAGTACCGAACCCTTCGGTACACACCCAGTCATCGTGTACTGTCGGACCCCTCCGACATGCACACTCCGCTGCACAGCTGCAGCAACCAAACCACCGAACACCCTTCGGTGAGACCACCTCCGAACACCCTTCGGAGGTACCCTTCGAACAGAGGGTAAAAAGCCTGTCAATCACTCATCACAAAACACCGAAACCAACCCTTGGTTTCTCATAGTCTATGGATGAATTTAGGATTTTCGATACTGTCTGGAAAACCTGCTTAGTTAAAATTCCGTGATACCGCGAAGGTGAGCACAATTTTGTGCTGAAACGAAACAGTGAACCTTGCCCCTGTCTCGCCGGGTAGATGCATGCCGCGAGCGCGTGAGAATAGCAAGGCTCGTGTTGCGTCGAACGGGATGTCGGGATCAGGATGCACGCGTCGCACCGTGGACTCGGCGTCCCGTGAACCCGTCACGCTCGTCGCCGTCGCCGACTAGCGGGCGGCGCGCTCACCGACCCCAGTGACAAGTTTTCGCGACGACCTGAGGTTGGTTGGCTGGTTTTTGGTTACGATGTGTCTGCTTCGTCCCGTATTCCTTTCCCGTCTCGGCCGTTGGCCGTTGCAGTGGACTAGCATCTACTCCGTAAGGCCGCAGCTACCGGTACAATTTACGTTCGCGTACCTAGTAGCTAATGCGTCAAAGTAGCCCACCAATTGGATGCCAGCAATCACGGCCGACACGAGCATTGAACAATAGGATAGATTTCGAAAGGCGTTCGTGATGGACCAGCGGTACGTGGTACTTTCAACTCGTCAAGTCGAGGCTGCACCAAGATGGTAGTAACTGAGAATTAGGGAGTAATTAGCAAGTTGAATGCAGTACAGGGAAAAGCTAAACGGAAGCATCAATTCACATATAATGAGATGTCTAGCTCAAGCATTTGACGGTACATGTACAATGATATACTTTATAAAGCTAGCGCTCGTTGGCTCATCCCAATGCCCAAATTAATCGGCTCGTAAATAAATCCACCCCTAATCTACACCCTGCTGATCGTGCAATCAACCAATCATCATGCTACTAAACACAATCAGGACACCCGTATTTTACAGAGATCAAGACACCAACAGACCAACCTAGAGCTAGCTAGGATTAATTAACATTGAGGCCTAGCTAATCCCTGGAGGTCTGGATGGATCGATGAATAATAATCTGGTCCGAATACATCCCAAGAAGCCTCCAGATAGATCAGGAGGTGCAGATGATGCATATCAAAGAACTGCCACTAATTAACCCAAGCATAAAACACCAAGTTAATTAATCAAGTCAAGTAATTAATCAACCAGCCTAAAGCGAATCCTGCAGTGTAAGGTCGGTAGGAAGCTCCGGATCATCAGGCAGGCCGCAGGTGTACTGCTTTAGTACTAATTCCAAAAGTCGGCGACGTCTAGGACTGAGTCGTCGAACGCCAGGAACTGCTGGGACGTAGGCGTCAGTGTCACCGCCGACGAGATCTCGGCGCAGCCGGCGTCGTTGGGGTCGGTGCTGAGCCCCGTGTCACGGGAGGGACTGAGTGCCGACGTCTGCCCCGAGATCTCCTCCGCCTTGCAGTACTTCCGGATCGCCGGCGTCAGGTCTCCATGGTTCACCGCTGGAAGCGAGAAGTACTGGCTAGAGTACACCATCCGCTGCTGCTGGTGAAAATACGGCACTGGCAGAGGCTCTTCCGTCTTGACCTGCAGGTAGTTCATGCCCGGCGCGATTGCATGGGCAAGAGCGGAGGTGGACGCGGTCCCCTTGGTGTCGGCCACCTCATCGACGTCGGCGACGAAAGAAGGATCCATCAGCGGCGGCAGATCAGCGGGGTCGAGGAAGTCGCCGATGAGGTCGAACGAGCTATCCGGATCGGTGTCTGCAGTGGTGGCGGCCTCGACGGTCGCCGCCATTGATGCGTTCCTCGCTGGCAGGACCAGGTCCTTGTTGAACACCTTGCACACCGCCCACCGGTCCTGTACGCGACAACGCGTCGGGAAAGAAGAGGAATTAGCACATCGACCGAGAAGGGAATGAAAAAAAATCAAACTTGGAGAGGTAAACGCGAGCAAGTTAGTTGGCACGCGACGACCGGACCTTGGTGGAGCGCGGGAGCGTGTGGGGGAGCTTGCCCTCCAGGCGAAACTCGTGCATGACCCATCCGGTCTTCTCGCCGCGCGGGGCGCGGCCGAGGTAGAAGACAAGTGTCTTCTTCATGCCGACGTGGATGCCCCTCCCGCGGAAGATCTCCTTGTCCTTGCCGGTGGCCTTCCAATAGCCGCTCTGTGTCGCCCTGTTCGTCCTCGTCCCAGTTGGATACTTGCAGTCCTTGTGACAGAAGAAATACCACTCCTTTACCCCCATCTTCGCCATGGCTGCCAAAGACCAAAACACGCAAGAGGCAACTCGGTAAATCCAATATTTTTAGAGAAGAGATAGAGGAAAAAAACAAGACAAAATTTAGGAGCGGCCTTGGTCGTGGATGCACGAGCATACCTGGGAGGTGCCATGGCTCGCACTTGTTGAGGTCGACTTGTTAGTATTAGCTCTCGCGGAGGAGAGGGGGACCGAGTCTCTCTCCTCCCTGGTGACTCGGAATTAGTCTAACCACCCCCCTAACTCCAAGCGCTCTGATCGGGGGCGCCCCAATTGAACTGGGTGAGGGGCCCTGTCGCGCGGCACATAAAAAGCAAAAAGTTGGGCGTATGAAAGATAGAGTTGTTCATACGCCTAGCTCCACCAATTTCTGGCTACCGATCTAAACCGTGCCGAAGCGACGGGAAGCTCCTCACCTCCACTCCGACTCGCCGGACTTCTACGACGCCACAGCACCATCGCCATGGCGTCCCCACTGGCAAGAAGAAAAGGTACGCCATAACTAAGCTCTACCCTGCTAGACCTAACCCTAGAGATCACCTAAGTCCCTTAGTTTCTATCAATGGTATCAGAGCCGACCTAGGGCTAGGCTAGTTAGGGGTAAGGGTGGTGTCGGATCCCCTTGAGCCGCACCACCGCCGCGCCAAGAACCCTAAGAAATCCGACTAAGACCCCCTCTGCTAAATCCCGCAAGGACCCCTCTGTACCCCTAAGCACCCCGCACTATGAACCCTAAGAACAGAGGGAAAGAAGAAAACAAAAAAAAGGGGAGGGAGGAGTTAGGGTTCCCCGAAACCCTAACACTAAACCTGCGGTAAGAAATCCCCGAAGGGATTAAGTTTCGTTTCGGCCAACGAAGAAGAACTCAGAGAATAAAAAAGGAGGCGGGGATTAGGGTTAGGGTTTCACTCTAACCCTAACGAAGGGGATGAGTTTAGGGCCGGAGGTGCTTACCTCGCGCCGCCATCGTCGCCGCAGCTCGCCGGAGACTGGGAAGATGGCCGGAGTCGCCCGTGATAGCCGTTCGCCCTCGGGTCAGGAGAGCAACACCGCCGACGGCTGCCTCGGTGGAGCCTCGCTCACCCTCGGGTGAGCGGAGGGCTCCGACGAGGTGGCCAGCGGGCGGCGCTCCGCCGTCGCCGCTCCGTGGCCGCCGCCGCTACGTCGCCGCCACGCGCTCCTCCGCCGCCGCTCTCTCTCTCGTGCGCTCGCTCGGGACCGGGCAAATGACACTAGGGTTTACGGGGCGCGGCGATGCTGCCTTTTTGTGCGGGCGAGGATCGCGCGTGGCCGTCGGATTTGATCCAACGACCAGCGTTGATCTGGCCAATTTTCAGCCCAGGCAGGAGGCCACTTTCCCGGCCCAGGCCCAGGTTGCGGCCTGGGTGCGCGCGGGCGCGTGGGAGAGCTGTGGGCCGGGGCGGTTTTCTCGTTTTGGACTGGCCTTGGTACAGTTGTGGGCCGGACAAATTTATCTCGTGGGCCGGCTGTTTTTCGCATTTGGGCTGAAAATTTTGCACAGTAGCAGGCCAAAATTCAGTTTTATGAATTTTCAGAATTTTCTGAATTAGTTTTTCAATTAAGTATTATCTGGAAATTCAGAAAAATGCCCAAAATTAAGAAAAAGGTAAGTTATCTGCGGGTAAAATTTTGTATAATTTTGTTCAGACTTGGTAATTTTATTATGAATTTTGCAGCAATTTTAAGCACTTTTATGATATTTTCTTTATTAAATTTTAGTCTAAGGACTATATTTAATTGAGGAATATTATTTATGTTTAAATTTAGAATTTTTGTTACTGTTTTAATCAGTGTATTAATTAAGATTAAGTCTTCCGTTGTGCATACACTATTTAAAAATTACTCAGAAATTTTGTGTTCTGAGTTTTAAAGCTTTTTTTGTGATATTTATTAAATTTAGTCCAAGGACTACATTTAATTGAAGAATATCTATTAGGAATTTTGTTTAAGTTTAAATTCAAAATTTTCATTACTGTTTTAAGCAGTATATCAATTAAAATTAAGTCTTTTGTTGTGCATGTTTAGATTAAGTCTTTGATTACACTGTTTAAAATTAGTACCATGGTGTAAATTCGGAATTTTATTACTGATCAAGCAGTGTATTAATTAGTTTTAAGTCTTCCGCTGCGAATACATTGTTTTATGATTAGTACCATGTTCATCCTATTAATTAAGTAGCATTTATTCTGTCAATTAAATTTGAACCAACGAGATAATTTAATTTGGCATTATAAATGTTGTATTTTGTTAACATAGTGATTTTATCTCCTGACCAACGTTGGTGATGAAATTACTGTGGTTCAGTTGTTTTGATTCTATTTCTGCCCAACGGTGATGTAGAATTAATTCACCTTTTAAGTATTAAGTATGTAGCATGTTAATTTTGACCAACGTTAAATTTCATGTATCATATTATATCTGTTATAATATACTTTGATAATGTTCCTTATTAGAAATATGCTAAGTCATATCTCCATCATTGAGTCCCTCAATGATAAGAACTACGGTTCCCGGAGTTGAAATATCAAGATAGCTATTGTGCTATAAGACATAAATCTTGTTTTAATGCTTGGTTGTCTAACTAAGCGTGCGAAGCCCGTGATCTGAGAGGATGAAAGTCAAGAGGCTTTTGTCATAAGGTTACGTGACTTCGCCGAAATAAGAATAAAATAAGATATATCGTACTAAATGAAATCAGTGGAAACACAAAATATATTATGATTAAGAGCTCCATTATGGAGCCAATTAGGGGGTTCTATCCCACGTCATGATACTGCAAAGAGTATCTGAAGGTGACTTTTCTAAGGCGTATGCTAGCACGCTTATTAAGAAAAGATTAGTAAGTTTTTGCGACATGGTTTTCAAAGCTGAAACCCATGAATAAAGAGCTCGAGGATGATATTATCGTCCAATTTTTATTATGACGTCACACTAAGTTTTTCTGATCATTTTGTGATTAACTACAACTTACAGCGATTTAGTTCGCTGTTGGAGTTTGTAGATGTTGATTTCAAACTATGTATAAGGATTAAGAAAGCACACAATGATTTAGGTCATAATGTGCAACACGAATAAAGGGGAAGAAGCATTATAAGACTTGTTCTAATGATGCTAATGACTCCTCTTATAAGCTCACATAAAGGAACATGATGCCCTGAAGGGCATGTACAAACATGTAAGGAGGAACACCACATGAAGGAATATGTGGAGTTCCCAAAATGGATGAACAAGAATGATAATAGATGAATTTTCACACTTAGAAATAAAGTCTTTAGTCTTGCTTTTGAGCATGACAAACTTTATTTATCTCTCAAGATGATTTTATCATCTGAGAATAATGATAAGAGCAAAAGAATTGATGACGTATTTTCGAAATTATGGCACTATTTAATGGGCCATATTTCGAGGGGGAGGATTGAACGTTGAGTCAATTCTTCCGCTTTAGTTTCTTTAGACTAAGTTTCATGCGTATATTGCATTAAGATAAATACGTCAAATAAATTAAGAAAGACGCGAAATTAAGTTTAATGATTGTAGTAATTTTTATCTCCTGACCAACGTTGGTGATAATGTTATTATATTTAAGTTCAATTGATTTTAATTCTGCCCAACGATGATTTAGAATTAATTGATTAACATTTATCCAATCTAAGAGCGATCAGATCATAGCGATCAGATCATCTGTTGCTCTAGATAAATTTAAGATGTTTTTTAAGACTGACTCTTATATCAACATGATCTAAAGTTTAAAAGAGTAAGATCTGACCGTGGTACAGTCAATATACCCCGTATGGCCGATTTCTTGAACTCTTTTGCAAGGTTCTATAGAAAATGTCAAAATAGCCCGGTATTTTATATCGGGTGTATCTTATCAAAATAGAGTGGCTATAAGATGCACTCGCACTTCAGTGGACATAGTAAGTAGTATGGTAAGTTATTCCACTCTACCGATTAATTTGTGGATCGAGGCATTAAAACCACCATTCATATTTTAATTGGATCCCTAATAAGTCTGTGCCTAAAAGCACCATAAGAATTATGGACAAGACGATAACCATTTTCTAAATTATTTTAGAAAAAAGGGTATGTCGTCCTGCTAAGGCTATATTTTAACCCAAATATTAATAAGTTAAAGTCCTAAGACAGTAAGTTGTCAATTTTATTGACTGCAAAGATAGGTCTAAGTGATCTCGTTTTGTAATGTCCTAACAGACATGTTAAGTTTGTAGAAATGAGATATGCATTTTATAGAAGATGCTTTAATCAGGGGGAGCACGGTACTTAGAGAAATTAATCTTGAAGAGAAGTAGGTTAGTGAATCCACTCCTATGATTCAAGAGCAATTTTTCCATGTACCTGTGGTAGTGTCCTTTTGTCCAACACTTGAGTTTGGACCTTCATTAGCGACATCTATTGTACATGAGACTTCTGTTGTTCAGGAATCTACATTTCTAGATGATGCTAATGAAGAAGTAAAGGAACAACTCTCTAACTTAGTAAATAATGTGTCAACTCAGATAAGAAGCGGATTAAATGAGACATTTTTGTATGTCTTATTTAAGGATTCTTTAAGAATCATTAAGGCACATTATGACTTAGAACTACATTAGATTGATATAAAGACGGCATTTTCAATAAGTTTTAAATGAGAATGTCTATATGACACAACTAAATGTTTTGTCACAGAAATGAACGGAAATTTTATGATACCGTTTTATCAAGTCCAATGGACTTAAATAAGTTTTAAGTAAGGGTATCGGAAATTTAATTAGACTATTAGAAAATTTTGGGTTTAAGAATAATGAAGAGGACAATTGTGTTTGTGCTAAGTTTAAGAATGGGGGATTTATTTTCCCAGTTTAGCATGTGGATGACATTCCGCTTTCAAGTGGTAATGTCCATCTACTATTAGAAACTAAGAAATATTGTCCTCTCATTTTGACATTAAGTACCTTGGAGAAATTTTCCTATGTGTTAGGATTGGAGTTTCTCTAAGATATCATTAAGGGGGTATTAAGATTATCGCATACGGCATACTAGAAGATATACTGATAAAGTATATAGTATGCATACATATAAGCTATCGCCTGATCCGATAGTAAAGGGTGATAAGTTGGGAACTTTTAGTATCCCAGGAACCAATATGAGATCGATCAAATTGGATTGGTTCCATATGCTTCTGCTGTCGGAAGCCAATGTATGCTCAATTATGTACTCGCCCTGACTAAGTTTATACCGCCGGAATACTTGGCAGATATCAGAAAAACCAGAAATAGATCACTGGATTAAATTAAGAAAGCCTTGAGATTTATATAAGGCACAACGACCTCATGCTAATGTATGAAAATTAAATAACCTAGCGATTGCGGGTTATTCAAATTAAGACCTTACGAGATGAGTGAATGCTGAGTAGTCCACATTAAGTTGTGTGTTCACACTCGCAAAGGGAGCTGTGTCGTGGAAAAGCTCCAAACAAATTGTGACGGCATCTTCCACGATGTATGCCGAGTTTGTAGTATGTTATGAGGTCGTCGGACAGGCACTATGTATTAAGAAATTTATTCCGGTTTTAAGAGTGGTCGACAGCATTTTAAAACCACTTAAGTTATACTGTAATACTGAGTCAATAGTATATTTCTCCTATAACAATAAGAAGTGTGTTGCTGCCAAACACATCTAAGTTAAGTGTTATATTGTTGAGGAGAGAATCCAAGATCAAATGATAAGTAGAGCATATAAGTATCAAGCGAACGCTTGCGGATCCGCTCATAAAAGGCTTACCTCCCAATGTGTTCAGAGAACACTTAGTCGACATGGTTTTAAGATAAGCCTATGATCTATGGATTTATAAGGGCCCAAAATGAGTTGAGAAACTATTTCAAAGTGAAAATGTGCATTGTAGTTGTTGAGTCATATAGTACGTAACTGACTATTATGATGCATAATGCTCTGTGCATTGATCTATAATGGAATAGGTGTAATGTTAAGTTAAGTTAAGAACTAAGTCGAGATCTAGGGGGAGAATGTTAGTATTAGCTCTCGGGGAGGAGAGAGGGGGACCGAGTCCCTCTCCTCCCTGGTGACTTGGAATTAGTCTAATCACCCCCCTAACTCCAAGCGCCCTGATCGGGGGCGCCCCAACTGAACTGGGTGAGGAGCCCCTGTCGCGCGGCACATAAAAGACAAAAAGTTGGGCGTATGAAAGATAGAGTTGTTCATACGCCTAGCTCCACCGATTTCTGGCTACCGATCTAAGCCGTGCCAAAGCGACGGGAAGCTCCTCACCTCCACTTCGACTCGCCGGACTTCTACGACGCCACAACACCATCGCCATGGCGTCCCCACTGGCAAGAAGAAAAGGTATGTCATACCTAAGCTCTACCCTGCTAGACCTAACTCTAGAGATCACCTAAGTCCCTTAGTTTCTATCACGACCTCGCCGATGACGCCGGAGGTGAAGCAGTGATCGAGGGCCTTTGGGGTGAGGTAGTACGAGATGATCTCCTCGTCGGTGGGGTGGAACCGGAACCCGGCGGCAGGTCCAGCCCCGCCACCGTCTCCTCCACCTCTGCCTGGTTTATCACGGACACTTCAGACATCTCTGCCGCCGGCCCGACCTTCGAAGCTCCCTTCCTTTCCTTCCGCAGGACGCCGCCACCGGCTAGAGAGAGAGAGAGAGAGAGAGAGAGAGAGAGAGAGAGAGAGAGAGAGAGAGAAGCGTGTGTGAAAGAGAAAGAGGCGGGTTTTGGAAGAAGGGAAGCGACTGGGGGGAGGAACCCAGGGGCGGCTTATATAAGGCTCGAGGCGGAGGACGGGAGGAGAGCCGTGTGGTGTGGAGGAGGTTTGGGCGGAGCTCACGTCTTTCGCTTCTTACCGCTCGCAATTCGCAAATCAAGCTCTGTAATTACTCGTCCTAATACCGATTGCTTAACCTTAACTTTTGCCTGTGGAATATTCAGTCATCCACAGCAGCTAACGCGGCAACGGTGGCGGTGCATCGCAGAAAAACAATCTGCAGACTTGTTTCTCCTTTCGCCTTAAATAAACAGCGCAACTAGTTCGCATTTATGTACTTGATAATTTTCATTACTCTGACTTGGAGAACGAGTGAGCTAGCTAGCTTCACTGGGGCTCCCCCCCACATGTATCCCTGAGATAAATTCACAACTGCTCTTCCAGAATCCAGAGTAGTCCCAGTTCCTTTCGAGGATCAAGAACCGAAAAACACGTCGCAGCTGCTCTGGTGGAACCTTTCAGATAGATATCGAGCTGGTCCATATGCCAAATCTCGCCCTCGTGAATTTGGTGCCTCTCCCTTTCTGCCATCTCGCCTCTTCAGGGAAGTTCTCCTAGTTGCTGTGCGTTGTGACGTTGTCCATGTGGGGGGAGGGACCGCCGGGCGACGAGCCGTCGACCTCGCGCGCGGCGACCGCCACAATTTTCAGCGAAGATTGCCGAGGGCTCTACCCGTGTGTGGGCGCAGCTAGCCGAGCCAAAAAAAAAAGAGATCGAGCAGTTCGACTCTGACGAGCAGGAGCAGCACAGTTTTCCGTTTTCGCTTTCAGAAGTGAACACGGCCGGAAGCCCGCGCGGTGCGATCAGGGTGAGGTCCCAGAGTTTTCTGGCCTCCGAAGGCGAGATGTCAAGCGACGACGACGATCGCGCGTGCTGTCATTGCAAAATCTACTCGTTTTATTACTGCTGTCATTGCACAACAGCACAAGCTCAGCGCCAGCCAGTGGATATCATATCGTATATTCATATCTCCTACCGTGAACAACCGATCGGGCAATTGGCCAACATTGAGAGGATTGTTGAAAGAAAGAACGAAGGGCAAAGTTAATTATCGTGTTGTTGGATTGTGGTCCACCGGAGCATATTCTGTATATTTCAGTAAAAAAAGGGAAATAAAGAAATGGTCGAGTCAAGCTTTGCAAAGTTATAAATAAGTAGATCATTCACAGTTTCAGACAACCGACGAACAGTTTAAAACACCATATATATATACTAGTGAGAGGCCCGTGCGTTGCAACGGATGCATAATTTTAATGGCAATATATTTAGAACATGATATATTTGTCGAACACATTTGTTTAGTAATATTGCGACGATAAGAAACAAAGTAATATATTATTCTTCAGAACAATACATTTGTGTTTCTCATGTAATAATTGGAGAATGTCATGATAATTAGGTTTGCAATGATGGTATTATTACTCATAGGAAATGAACATCTCATAAGCAGATAAGTTAGAGATAAATCAGGTTTAAACCATGCACATCCTATATCAGATTCATGAACCAGATGTGCCTAAATGCTACAGCATAAAAATTTAGATAGGTACAACAGTGGTATCATTAGCAGTAAGAAATAAAAACAGTTCATTAAGAAACAAAAAACAATTATTTTCTAATATGGTTCAAATTTAATCGAAAAAATATAAACTTAATAAGGTGGATGAACAAAATTATGATTAAACAGTGGTTGCACAGCGAAATTCTTAAACAAAATAGCACATGTTTAATCAGCATAAAAATCAGTAAAATTATTCTGAATTTTTAATGACTTCAAAAATTTCACTCTCTAATTTAAATAAGACGTTGGTCTTATAAAAATCAGGAAACATCATAGAAAAGCTCTAAAAATTCTCATAAAATTCAGAACAATACTACTGAATGTGATGAAATTTACAAAATTATACCCGCATCAATCTTTATTTTATCTGTTTTTTGGGCATTTTTCTTATTTTCCAGAGGATAAATAAAACAATAAATCAATTTTCCACTCCCCCGGCCCGAGAGCGATAGCGGCGAGCGCGAGCGGCGAGCCGTGCGACGCGGCGGAGCGGCGCGCGGCGGCGGCCACCGGCGGTCGGCCGCCACCGGCTAGCTCGCCGGAGCACCGCGCTCACCCTCGGGTGAGCGGGGCTCCATCGAGCTAGCCCGGGCGGCCAAAACCCGAGGTCCCGAGAGGGTTCGCTAGTCGCTTCCCGGCCTCCGGCGAGCGGCGGCGCGGCGGCGGAGGGGTCCCGGCGAGCGGCGGCGCCACGCCCCGAGAGCGAAGGTGAGCCCGACCCCTCACTATTAGTTTAGGGTTAGGGTTAGGGCCTAACCCTAACCTTCGGTTTTTTTTATTTTGATGTTCTGATTTCCTCTTCTCTCTTACCCGAAGGTGGACCCTGCCCAAGTGAGCGGCGGCGCGACGACCCGACGGCGGTGCGGGCGAGCGGCGGCGAGCGACGGTGAGCGGCGTTAGGGTAGGGTAGGGTCTGAGCAGAGGGAGAGAGAAGAGGGGAGGGGGCGCGCGGTCGAGGCGGGGGAGGAGGGCGCACGGTCGAGGCGGGGGAGGTCGCCTTGGTCTTGGCGGTTGCGTTGCACGCGGGTGCGCGTGGACTGTTGGCGTGCTGCGCGCGGACGGGAGGGTGGCGCGCTGCGCGCGGACGGGAGGGAGGCGCGCGCCGGGAGACGCGCGCGCGGCGCGCGGAGCGGACGGACGAGTAAGTCCCCGCATTATATTTGTTAAGATTGTTTATTAGGAAAATAATTAATTGTCTATCATATAGTAGTTATAATAATTAAATTTTTATACAAATAATATAACATATTATGTTAATAAAACCAGCTTCGTCGATATACATACGCCATTAACTATTTATTTTTCATTAGGAAATTAATTAACTGTCTATCATATAGTAGTTATAATAATTAAGAAGTGTATTTAATAAAATATCACTTGTATTAACTATTTATTTATATATTTTAATGATTAATTCGGTGGATTCTCTACCACTTAAAAATATTTATAGATGTGAAAGATAGCCCCACAAAAAATATTTTTTCTGTATAAAATATAACGATGGTTTGGTGTGGGGTGACGTCAGCGGATCTTCCCATGGATTCTGGTGGGCCCGGCCCATGAGAGTGGACTGGAAGACAGGTGCAGCGAGGAACATGATGCGTAAGAGCATTTCATGCATGTCCTTTTCAACATAATTTTATTTTTAATGACAAAGAATTATTTAGAACATAGTTTATTCAAACGTTGTTTAGTAATATCATGATGATAAATAGAATATTACAAGTGCTATTATATATTTATAATTATAAACATGACATAAAATTACATAAAAATGGATGTGAAATTCATATTACAAAGTTCCTTTCATCTAAGAAAAGGATATTTCTAGAATTTATAGTGAATCTAACGAAGCATATGTAAAATTCATAGTTTTACTTGATTTTTTAGAAATTGAAAGAACTTTGTGTAAAATTTATGTTTCTGTGTGATTTTTCAAAAATCTAAGGATTTTTTACACAAAATTCGTGCATCTGCGCAAAATACAAAAATTAAAGGATTAAAATACAAAAATATAATTTTTTTTCTTTTTTTCTTTTTATTCTTTTTATTCTTCTTCTCGTGCGGAGGACGCGCCGTGGGCGGGGGACGCGCCGTGGTGCGTGTGGGGGGAGAGGACAGTTGCGTATTTGTGCGGGCGTGGGACGAACGAATTTCATGCTATCGTGCGGTCGAATGAGTAGCTGCTTTAATTAGTAGAGATTTGTTTGAATTTTATTTTTGGATGTAAATAATTTTAAATATATTTGTTTTTAATAGAGCCCCTAAATTGAAGTATGTAATGTTCCTTAAAATAGAGAGCAAAAAAAAAAATTTTGGGATCTTTTATTTTTTAGAGTCATTTATAGTATTTGTTGAAAATGATTTTTTAATTCTAAATGAAACTGTTTTTAGTAATCTATTTTTTTTTGCGATAAGAACAGTGCAAACTTCAGTTGTTATTCATCTGACCTAGACTTTCTAGGTGGTAAAGATAAAAAAAATTGTAATTTTATGTATGTGCGTTGGACATGTTAGTAACACTTGTTCGTATAGACTATTATAGTCAGAGAGGTCTGTGCTTTGCAACAGAATCTTATTTTATAATAGGTTTTTTATTTCCGCGCAAAATACATAAATTAAAAGACTAAAATATAAATACAATTTTCTTTTTCTGGTTTTTTATTTACTTTTTTATTCTTTTTCCTTTTTTTCTTTTTTTTTTCTTTTCCTCTTTTCTTCTTTTTTTCTCACGCAATGAATCACATGCATGCAAGGGGCGGGCGGTTGCACAGCGGGCGGGGCGCGCACGTCGCGCTTTGATGGCCGGGCGGTTGCACCGGTTTCCGGTTTTTTTAGGGCGGTTGCACCGGTTTTTTTAGGGTATAAATTTTGATTGGTTTTTTATGGGAAGTGAGAGATGCGCTGTACGGAGAAGAAGGGCGGACGGACGAGTAAGTCGCCGCTTTATAATAGTAGAGACAGAGGATAAATAAAACAATAAATCAATTTTCCACTCCCCCGGCCCGAGAGCGATAGCGGCGAGCGCGAGCGGCGAGCCGTGCGACGCGGCGGAGCGGCGCGCGGCGGCGGCCACCGGCGGTCGGCCGCCACCGGCTAGCTCGCCGGAGCACCGCGCTCACCCTCGGGTGAGCGGGGCTCCGTCGAGCTAGCCCGGGCGGCCAAAACCCGAGGTCCCGAGAGGGTTCGCTAGTCGCTTCCCGGCCTCCGGCGAGCGGCGGCGCGGCGGCGGAGGGGTCCCGGCGAGCGGCGGCGCCACGCCCCGAGAGCGAAGGTGAGCCCGACCCCTCACTATTAGTTTAGGGTTAGGGTTAGGGCCTAACCCTAACCTTCGGTTTTTTTTATTTTGATGTTCTGATTTCCTCTTCTCTCTTACCCGAAGGTGGACCCTGCCCAAGTGAGCGGCGGCGCGACAACCCGACGGCGGTGTGGGCGAGCGGCGGCGAGCGACGGTGAGCGGCGTTAGGGTAGGGTAGGGTCTGAGCAGAGGGAGAGAGAAGAGGGGAGGGGGGCGCGCGGTCGAGGCGGGGGAGGGGGGCGCACGGTCGAGGCGGGGGAGGTCGCCTTGGTCTTGGCGGTTGCGTTGCACGCGGGTGCGCGTGGACTGTTGGCGTGCTGCGCGCGGACGGGAGGGTGGCGCGCTGCGCGCGGACGGGAGGGAGGCGCGCGCCGGGAGACGCGCGCGCGGCGCGCGGAGCGGACGGACGAGTAAGTCCCCGCATTATATTTGTTAAGATTGTTTATTAGGAAAATAATTAATTGTCTATCATATAGTAGTTATAATAATTAAATTTTTATACAAATAATATAACATATTATGTTAATAAAACCAGCTTCGTCGATATACATACGCCATTAACTATTTATTTTTCATTAGGAAATTAATTAACTGTCTATCATATAGTAGTTATAATAATTAAGAAGTGTATTTAATAAAATATCACTTGTATTAACTATTTATTTATATATTTTAATGATTAATTCGGTGGATTCTCTACCACTTAAAAATATTTATAGATGTGAAAGATAGCCCCACAAAAAATATTTTTTCTGTATAAAATATAACGATGGTTTGGTGTGGGGTGACGTCAGCGGATCTTCCCATGGATTCTGGTGGGCCCGGCCCATGAGAGTGGACCGGAAGACAGGTGCAGCGAGGAACATGATGCGTAAGAGCATTTCATGCATGTCCTTTTCAACATAATTTTATTTTTAATGACAAAGAATTATTTAGAACATAGTTTATTCAAACGTTGTTTAGTAATATCATGATGATAAATAGAATATTACAAGTGCTATTATATATTTATAATTATAAACATGACATAAAATTACATAAAAATGGATGTGAAATTCATATTACAAAGTTCCTTTCATCTAAGAAAAGGATATTTCTAGAATTTATAGTGAATCTAACGAAGCATATGTAAAATTCATAGTTTTACTTGATTTTTTAGAAATTGAAAGAACTTTGTGTAAAATTTATGTTTCTGTGTGATTTTTCAAAAATCTAAGGATTTTTTACACAAAATTCATGCATCTGCGCAAAATACAAAAATTAAAGGATTAAAATACAAAAATATATTTTTTTCTTTTTTCTTTTTATTCTTTTTATTCTTCTTCTCGTGCGGAGGACGCGCCGTGGGCGGGGGACGCGCCGTGGTGCGTGTGGGGGGAGAGGACAGTTGCGTATTTGTGCGGGCGTGGGACGAACGAATTTCATGCTATCGTGCGGTCGAATGAGTAGCTGCTTTAATTAGTAGAGATTTGTTTGAATTTTATTTTTGGATGTAAATAATTTTAAATATATTTGTTTTTAATAGAGCCCCTAAATTGAAGTATGTAATGTTCCTTAAAATAGAGAGCAAAAAAAAATTTTTGGGATCTTTTATTTTTTAGAGTCATTTATAGTATTTGTTGAAAATGATTTTTTAATTCTAAATGAAACTGTTTTTAGTAATCTATTTTTTTTTGCGATAAGAACAGTGCAAACTTCAGTTGTTATTCATCTGACCTAGACTTTCTAGGTGGTAAAGATAAAAAAAATTGTAATTTTATGTATGTGCGTTGGACATGTTAGTAACACTTGTTCGTATAGACTATTATAGTCAGAGAGGTCTGTGCTTTGCAACAGAATCTTATTTTATAATAGGTTTTTTATTTCCGCGCAAAATACATAAATTAAAAGACTAAAATATAAATACAATTTTCTTTTTCTGGTTTTTTATTTACTTTTTTATTCTTTTTCCTTTTTTTCTTTTTTTTTCTTTTCCTCTTTTCTTCTTTTTTTCTCACGCAATGAATCACATGCATGCAAGGGGCGGGCGGTTGCACAGCGGGCGGGGCGCGCACGTCGCGCTTTGATGGCCGGGCGGTTGCACCGGTTTCCGGTTTTTTTAGGGCGGTTGCACCGGTTTTTTTAGGGTATAAATTTTGATTGGTTTTTTATGGGAAGTGAGAGATGCGCTGTACGGAGAAGAAGGGCGGACGGACGAGTAAGTCGCCGCTTTATAATAGTAGAGATATGTGTGTGTGTCGTTGTTTAAGGGCAAGTCAGATGAGATGGACCTGTAAGACAGCATATTTAAGTTCAGAGAAAAATAATAAGTTATACATGATAATCTCAGCAAGTAGTACCTTTCTTGTGGGTCGATGCTTTGTAACAAGCAGGCATGTTCAATGTTCAATGGTTGTGGCATTAAGCACCAAATTGCAATCATATATTCGTATATATATATATATATATGAGGGTAAATTAACAAGTTATATATGTCTAGTCTGATACGATAATTTTTTTAAAAAAAAATCTTTCTAGTAGGTATATACACACACACTTGATTTTCAACTCATTGTACCAACCGGTGCGGTAGCATTGACCTGTTCCTGCAATTAAGATTAAATCAGTACACCGGCCTAACCGCCGTCGCTATAGTCTAGACTCTAAACACATTGTCAACAACAAATACCCAACTTTTTCCCGTCATCTTATGATAGCTGCAGTGCAACTGCAACTTTTGTTTCCAAGGCTCCAGTTTTAAACACAAAACCACCAATGCAATACATACATTCGTGGCCCTTAGCTTAAAGCATCAACAACGTCAAAACTAGCAGCTCATAATTTGCAATGCCCTCCTAACAAAAACAGGTGCCTAATTAAGCACCTAGGAAGTTAATGGTGTCATAAGGCGAGACTTGAATTGCAAAGATAGGACAAAGGAATGGCCTCAAGTTGGTCTTCTCTTCGAACGACAAGCGGAAAGCCTGCATAATTCTAGTGCATGCGGTATGCAGTTGCAAAAAGCCTGCGACGTCAGTACGGTGGCGGGAGATTCTTACGCGCGCGTCGTCCAGCTCACACAGGCGTGCTGTTTTCTGCTGCTGTCGCCGCCGCTCGCCGTTTCGGCCCCCGCTCCGGCCAGCCCCAGATCGATCAGATAATTCCCGTGATTTTGCCCAGGCGACTGGATAAGTGTTGGGGCCAATAGACCCTCCGGTAATTTGACATTGAACTGTTCAAACACTTGTGTCCCTGGCGGTTGGCGCCCATTCAGGGGCACGTGTCGACATAAGGAGAGGTGATAGGCTTTGGCTCATTGACTGAAGGGGAAAAAGTAGCAGTAGTTAACCATCTGTTTTGTAATTGTTTACCGGTGAGAAGATTATTTTGATTTCATTCGTTTGGGATAAGCACGACGAGAAATCATACACTACGACTACGGACTACCCTGCGGTTGGACAAGATCCATGATTCCAAGTGCCAGCCAGAAATGTACTGCAACTCCTGTTGTGGTGACGACTGAGGACTGATTCCTGTGGAACCGGAAGCAAGAAAGAAAATGGGCATGAAGACTGCAGTTTTGAGTTTTGGAGGTAGTTTTAGTTACCGGCCTAGCAATTGATCATTGCGTCAGCTGGAGCACTCCATCATCCAGCTTGTCGTTCTTGCAACTGGTGATGATGATACATATATATCCGAACAGTGCAACGCTTTCTTTCAAACAAAAGAAGAAGAAGAAACAGTGCAATGCTGCATTGTGTCGAGAGGGATGGCTCATATGTGGGGCTTGAACCGTTCCGTTCCGATCCGATCCGATCCGCATGGATCCACGTAGGCCGTTTCTAGCGCGGCGGAAAAGCATAGAAGCTAGCGGTGGCGACAGCGTTTTTGCATCACTGAGCTTGGGATGTCAGGCGTGGCGGAGAGCCGAGGCCACGTCCGCCGTCACACGGCCGATATATCGCTTCGACTGTGTACCGTGTTCCACAGCGGCAACCTAGGACAACTACGGCCTCCTGTTGTGTAGGCCACACGCGGTAGTCACGCGTCATCCTACGGCCGGGGCCCTTGCTTTTCGCAGTGCGGCACGGCGCGTGCAGCTGCTGCGGCGACGCCCCACCCCTGCCCGCCCCGCGCCGCGCAGGGCGTAGGTGGGGTGCATGTTTGCGCCCAGATCGTGCAGGGGCAGGACTAGGAGAGCGCGCGTGGCGGCCGGCGTGGGGCACGCACGACCGCGCATCAACAGTACTAGCGAGGACGGACGGACGGATGGTCGGGATGCATGGATGGATGGACCGGACGGGGAGTTGGTCTGTTGGTGTCCGTTTAGTGGGAGGTGGATAAGGGCGAAAGGACGTACGTACGAATTAGAATGCTGGCTCCTCTATTTTAATTTACAGTCACGGGTCCCCCGTTTATTTTATCAAACGCAGTAGATTAAAGTTATGATTGCAGCCGGCTTTCTTTTTGGATGTAATTATAATAGGAGAATTTTATGGTACACACAAATTCTGTGAACCGCTGCTCAGATTTGATATCGGTGACTTATTACTTTCTAGAGGTAATAGATCATATAATATTCATTTAACATATATGGGCCCATATACATACAATAATTAATTTCTCTCTTTGCATGCTACCATATTAATTATTGTATATATTATAAAAATAAAATAATCAATAAACCTTCCATGTGAACGATATCCATGCAGATTGCTTTCTATAATTAAGCTGGTTAGCTAATTTTATTTTTTAATTATAATTTTAAATATACTTAATCAATAGTTTAGATTAGTTTAATTATTACCTCTCTAGCAAGTAATGGGTACTGTAAATGGACCTTTAAAATAATCTATCTTAATAATCACAAAACAAATAATTAGTTTCTTGGATTTGCTTATTATGATACATAACTTACGTTATATTAATTCAATAAGTTGGTGAGGGTGGAATATATTTTTTAATCTTATTATTTTACAACATCAAAAATACACATCGCACTTTTATTTTAATTGTTCGCTATCATCTCATACACGGATCTTACTCTCAACACTTAATTTCATGAGAATTACAATTTTGACCATATAAACATAATAATCCATACTATCAATATTCCAGGTTATTAAATAGCTCGTAGTTTATCTTGCAGACTAAGGAGCCGTACGCCACATACTTTAGGGGAGAACAGAAACCAAAATCTGAAAAGAAAAGGCCATGCATGTACTAGTTTTCAACAATTTTTCAGAAGCGCGTACTCACATCATGCGCTCTCTGGGAATGTAAAGGGACTCCTAATGCACATGTGTGCATGGAACGATTTGCAAGATACATTCTAGAAGGAGCTAATTACCGGACGGCTAAGCTAAGCACTACCGGAAACTCAAAGTTTGCCAAGTGTCCTCTCCTTTGCCGAGTGCAATATCTCGGGCACTTGACAAAAGATACTTTGCCGAGTGTTATTTAAAAAACACTCGGCAAACTTTAAACACTCGGCGAATCAGTTCTTTGCCGAGTGCCCACAAAAAAATATGATCGGCAAATTTGGAGACTAATGGACGTCACAACACTATTTTTGAGCGGTAAAAAAAAATTGGGGCGGGGGAGGTTTGCCGAGTGTTGGGGGAAAATATCCCATTCTCAGGGTTATTGCCGTAACAGCACAAAGGCAGTTAATGGATTCGAAGGTTCCCAGACGTCCATCTTCGGAGATGTCCTAAGTCAAGCTCGAAGTACAAAGATAGGCATTCGTTCGGAGTATATCTTCGAACTAAGGCTCTTTGAGATCTTTTTTGCCAGCTAAGATGGAAGATTTGTCTTTTATCTTATTAGATTAATCTTTTACCATTTTAGCCCTATCAAAGGTACCGAATAGTTTCTACTATGTCGGTTGTAACAGAGGGGTAAATAGGTCTTTTCCTTAATGCTTGGGCCTATAAATACCCCTCGTTTAACCCTGTAATATGGACCGAATACAAGTTATTCAATAGATACATTCGAACTATTCTAAGTTGTTATCCATTCGGAGGCTTAGAACAGTTTACTTCGCAAACACTTCGTTTGTTAGTTTCTATTCTACAGAAACCTGTTAGCGTAATCTTTTACGCCAACAGTTGGCGCCGTCCGTGGGGAACCTAGTCCAAAAAACTTCGTTCTCTACCAACTTCTTACATCATGCCTCCTAAGCGGAGCACACCTCGTAACCCTGTTCGAAGGTCCTCTCGGATTTCTGGAGAGGCACCATCCGACACGGTTGAGGTCGGAGAGCCTTCGACTTTCCCTCCACCTCAAACTCCGGAAGGAGTTTCCATCCCTCGAACATACGGAGTTCCTCCGCCAACTCCTTCTATACTTCGACCACCCGGAGTCCCTCTTCCATCTTCAATCCCACTTCGAACTGATCCTACCAGTCCTCAAGACCCGGAAGACCCTTCCGGAGGAGATGAAGACAATCTTGGAGATATGGCCGCTCAAATGGCCAGCCTCCAAGCTGAAGTAGCAAGATGGCGGCAAGAAGCCGCGAACAGGCTTCGCTCTCAAGTCGTCCCAACTATTCCAGAAGTGCCCGAAGATGACGAACCCGTTTATCCCGAAGCCCCGGAGAATGCCTCCTTCGATAATGAATCTCCGCTGCATCCTGAGCTGCAAAAAGTTCGCTTTGATCCGAAGTTTAAGACTTCGAAGCTCTGTAAGTATGCTGGAGATGAAGATCCCGAAGAGTTTGTCCGTTTTTATGCCCTAGCAATTGAAGCTAGCGGAGGAGTTCGATACACCATGGCAAAGTGCTTCCCTTTAGCTCTTCAAGGAGTGGCATTAAGGTGGTTCTGGTCTTTGAAGCCAGGATCAATTAATTCATGGGGGCAGCTGAAGAAGAAGTTTGTAAGCAATTTTCAAGGCACTTTCGTGCCTCCAATGTCAACGGGAAGCCTTTTCCAGGTGAAGCAGCTCCCTGGAGAGACATTGAGGCAATATTTTAAGCGCTTCGCTCATACGAAGTCGCAGATCCGAGGCCTGTCTGCATCTTCAGTAGTTGATGCAGCTCGGGAAGGTGTCACTCATCAAGGACTCCTAGGCAAGCTCCATCGGAAAAGCATATCCTCGGTTTCTCAGCTGATGTCATACTTCGAGGAGTATGCGAGATCGGAAGAGGGTTGGCTTCGAAGAACTGCATCTACTTCATCCATATTGCAAGAAGTAAAAGTAGAAGTAAAAACTTCGGCACAGCCGCAAGAACCAGTCTTCGAAGTTCAACATGATCAGAGAATGGGGCAAAAGCACCCTCGTTCTGAAGTTTTGAACATTGCACCCCCGCAAAAGTTCACGCAGAGAGCTCCACAGCCTTCGGGGAACAAGGTCAGTGGCTGGAGGCTGCCAGGGAAAACGGCTGGCAAAGGCCAGACCCTTTTCTGCTGCATTCATGGTGAAAATCGAAGCCATGCAACTGATACTTGCAAGGCTATACTCACTTTAAGAGGAGAATATCTAGAAAGAACTTCGGGTCGAGGTACTACCGACCGAGTTCCAGCTGTAGCGCGCCCAGAGCCGGTCCAGGCTGTGGCGCAGATAGAAAACTTCGAAGCCGCAAGACACCCTCCAGTGGCCAATGTTATGCCACCTCCGAAGCAAGAGGAAGGGCAAGACCGAGGGAAAAGAGTAGTCCTCCCCATCTCCGGAGGAGGTACTTTCGGAAGCATGTCAAAAAGACAGCGAAGAGACTATGTCAGAGAAGTGGGCCATATTGGGACTTCGTCATCCGCAGCTGCTATGCCGGAGTGGTCTCACGTACCGATATCCTTTTCCGCGGAGGATGCATCTGGCATTAAATTCCCGCATGATGACCGACTTGTTATTACTGCTGATATTGCGGGCACTAAAGTTCGAAGGGTATTGATTGACGGAGGCAGTTCGGCAGACATCATTTTTGTTCAAGCCTTCGATCAATTGTGCATCTCCAGAAAGCATCTCCTTCCAGCGGCTCGTCCTTTGCAAGGCTTCGCAGGACCTCTGCTTGATGCACTTGGCCAGATAGGCCTGGAAGTTACCTTCGGAGAAGGTTTGTTGGCCCGAACTGAAGAAGTAATCTTCGATGTTGTAGATGCCCCGTATGCCTACAACGTCATCTTCGGAAGAGGCATGCTAAACCAGTTCGGAGCTGTGGCGCATCACAATTATTTGTGCATGAAGATGCCCACACAAGCAGGAGTCCTTACTGTCTTCGGAGATCAAGCTATCGCCCGAAGAGCGGAATATGGTCATGGCCCCCCTCTTGATCCAAGACAAGTAAACAATGTACAAGATAATCAAGAAAATTTTTCAGCCCCTTCCGAAGCTTCAAAGAAATCCTTCCCGAGACCAAGTCCCGAAGGAGAGATTGCAGCGAAGGTCATTGTTAAAGATGGTAAAGAATATACATTTCAATTTGGTAAAGATCTACCTCCAGAAGTTGCAACCTCATTGGAAAAGGTGGTAGAAGAGAATTTAGATGTCTTTGCTTGGTCTGACGAAGATATCACCGGAGTCGATCGGGATATCATTGAGCATAGTTTACTTGTAAACCCGAAGGCCCGGCCTGTTCGGCAAGGACTCCGAAAAATGTCTGCAGAAAGAGTTGTTCTAGCAAAAGACGAAGTTGAAAAATTGTTAAAGGCTGGGATTATCAAAGAAGTGGCTCACACAGAATGGTTAGCCAACCCAGTCTTCGTCAAAAAGAAGTCTTCCGGAAAGTGGCGCATGTGCATTGATTTCACATCTTTGAATAAAGCATGCCCTCGTGACCCCTACCCCATGCCCCGAATTGATCAATTGGTCGACTCCACCGCAGGTTCGGAGTTATTAAGCTTCCTTGATGCGTATTCTGGTTATCATCAAATATGGTTGAAGCGCGAAGATGAGATCAAGACAAGCTTTGTAACTCCTTCGGGAGTCTTTTGTTATGTAAGAATGCCCTTTGGCTTAAGAAATGCCGGGGCTACTTTTTCGAGGTTAGTTGCTAAGGCTCTAGGTCATCAATTAGGTCGCAATGTGGAGGCCTATATGGATGATATTGTAATAAAGAGTGCTTTAAAGCACCAACATAGCCTAGACTTAGCAGAAACATTCAATAGCCTTCGGGCATGTGGGATCCGTCTTAACCCCGAAAAATGTATCTTCGGAGCTAAGACTGGAAAGTTGTTAGGGTATTTAGTTTCAAGCAGAGGGATTGAAGCTAGCCCTACTCAAATAACTGCGCTACAAAAGATGGCTCCTCTGGAAAATTTAAAGCAAGTGCAAAAGCTGACTGGACGTCTGGCAGCACTTAGCAGGTTTCTATCAAGGTCTGCGGAGAGAAGCTTGCCTATATTTAAAGCATTGAAAGGGTCCGAAGATTTTGCATGGACACCAGAGTGTCAAAAAAGCTTCGAATATATTAAAGAGTATCTCAGTAATCTCGCTACACTCACGGTGCCTACTGCGGACGAAACCCTACTCCTTTACCTTGCAGCTACAGGGTCTGCTGTCAGTGCAGTCCTTGTCAGAGAAGTGGATTTCAATGGGAAGTTGGTCCAAAATCCTGTTTATTTTGTATCCGAAGCATTATCAGGAGCGAAGACAAGATACTCCGAACTCGAGAAGTTCGTTTATGCTCTGATAATGGCTTCGAGGAAATTAAGACATTATTTTTTGGCTCACAATGTAATTGTACCAACTTCGTATCCTTTGGGAGATATGCTTCGAAGTAAGGATTCCACTGGAAGAATTGGGAAGTGGGCAGTCGAGCTAGCACCCTTCGTCATATCTTTTCTGGCAAGGACAGCAATCAAATCACAAGTCTTAGCAGATTTTGTAGCGGAATGGACTCCACCTGCAAATTTGGTTCCGAAGAAGTCAAGTGACGGAGTTTGGACTGTTTATTCCGATGGGGCTTTCCAAGCATCCGGAGCAGGCATTGGAGCAGTTTTAATTTCACCTTCAGGGCAAAGAGCAATGTACTCCGCAAGACTCAATTTTAAGTCTACCAATAATATAGCGGAGTATGAAGGGATTTTACTGGGCCTTCGAAAAGCACGTGCTCTAGAGGCTACAAGAATTATTATAAAGACATATTCTCAGATAGTAGCAGGGCACGTAGATAAAAGTTTTTAGGTTCGGCATCCACAGCTTGCAAAATACTTAGAAGAAATCAGTAAGATCGAAGCACACTTCAAGGGTATTTCCATTCGGAGTATACCAAGAGCAGAAAATGTGCAAGCGGACATCTTAGCAAAAGCTGCAGCCGGAGCTATGGATGTACCAGAAGAAGCTTTCTATGAGGAGCTCAGTACACCTTCGGTGCCACAAATTCCCTTTGCAGAGATTCTTTGCATTCCAAGTGCAGATTGGAAAAATTCAATCATGGAACTTTTACAGGGAGGAACAAATTTGCCTGAAGAGCCACAGCTGTCAAGATTGAAGCTTAGGGCTAGAAATTATCAAATAATCAACGGTATTTTATATAAGGCCGGAGTATGTTCCCCTCTACTCCGATGTATATCTCAAGCTGAAGGTCAAGAAATTCTTCGGGAAATTCATGAAGGCCTTTGTGGTAGCCATTTAGCCCCTCGAGCTTTGGCAGGAAAAACACTTCGCTAGGGGCTTTATTGGCCTACAATAACAGCTGATGCGGAGAGCTTAGTCCGCACTTGTCAAGGATGTCAGTGGATGGGTCGACGAAGTCATCGCCCACCAACAGCTCTTCAAGTCATTGCTCCGGTATGGCCTATGGCCAGATGGGGTATGGATTTAATTGGTCCCTTTCCAGTAGCCAAGGGAAATCTGAAGTTCGCAGTGGTAGCTATTGAGTATTTTTCTAAGTGGGTAGAAGCATAACCCTTAACAGCTATCACTTCGAACAATGTACAAAAATTCTTTTGGAAGAATATCATTTGCCGGTTCGGAGTGCCTAGACAACTCACAGTTGATAATGGAACACAGTTCGATGCAGAACCTTTCAGGAAGTTTTGCGAAGATCTAGGCATTCAGTTATGTTTTGCTGCAGTGAGGCATCCTCAGTCTAATGGAGCCGTAGAAAGAGCCAATGGAAATATTTTGTCAGGGCTAAATCGAAGGATAGTAGGATTAGCAAAGGGACTGTGGACCGAAGAGCTTCCGAAGATTTTGTGGTCCATTCGGACTACGCAAACAAGGTCCACAGGTTTTACTCCATTCAGACTGCTATTCGAAGATGAAGCTATGACTCCAACGGAGCTCAAAGGAGGATCGCTTCGCAGCACCGAACCGGAGATTAAAGAAGAAAGACAAGCTTCGCTAGATTTATCAGAAGAAACAAGACTTCGAGCTGTAGCAAATTTATCAAAGTATCATCAGCAGACGAAGGCTTGGTTTGACCCGAAGGTTAAGCTCAATGAACTAAGACCAGGTCATCTTGTTCTACGAAGCATTATAGCGCCAGGGAAGTTAGGAAATAAATGGGAAGGTCCATACCTAATTGTTCGTTCAGGACGCCCTGGCTCTTTTAAATTAGCTAATTTAGAAGGTGAAGAGTTAGCACATACTTGGCATGCGGAGCACCTAATGCGATACTTCGCATAAGGGCTCCTTGTAAGTCACTTGTAATCATCTTCTGAATTAATAAAGCATATGGTCCATATAATGCCTTCCCCTCATAGACTTCCAGCTTCCGAGTGGACGCACTGGAACCGCGGGGTTGACCGAGAGGGAGGTGTCATGAAGCTGAATCATATTTTCGGACTTCGAATCATTGGTTCGAAGCTTCCGACGTGGGGGCTGACATAATCCGGAGTCCAAGCCACCGGCTTGTAGGCATCCGTAAAAGAGCCCAAAACCACATCATACGGAGTCCAAGCCATTGGTTGGTAGACTTCCGTAAAAAGAGCCGAAGGTGGCCAAAACATGCGGAGTCCAAGCCATTGGCTGGTAGACTTCCGCAAAAAGAGCCGAAGGTGGCCAAAATATACGGAGTCCAAGCCATTGGCTGGTAGACATCCGTAAAAAGAGTCCAAAGAGACCATTGCAAACTCCGAACCACTGGTTTGACAGAGTTCGCAAAAAAGAGCCGAAGGTGGCCAAAGCAAAACAGAGTTTGAGCCATGAGCTTCGAATGTCTGTTAAACATAGTCCAAAGTGACAAATTATCTAAGACACTAAGGTGTCCTGAAAGTTATCTCAAGTGATTTCTTTCGAAAAAACAAAGGTACTAAGTTGCCATTCTTCAAACTACAAATAGTCGAAGACATTTTATAAGATTTTAAAAGATCTTTAAATAACAGAGGGGCTCCGAACCCCAAAAAATTGTACTCCGAAGATTTTCTTTGCGCATAACCATCTTTGAATACAGTTCGAAGTTGCTTATACCCAAAGAGGGGCTAGTAAATATGGAGACAATTTTAAATCAGTATTCATTATCCTTCCGAAATATGTTTACAGGTTACATCATGAAAAATTGGTATTTATACCAAGAAGGAATCAAAGACCTCTTCGATCTCTAGAGCTAGGGTTGGAACGACTAGTTCCAGTGCCGGGAGTTCTAACAACTTTACATTTAACTCTCTTGCCTCCCTTCGAAGCTCTAAAGTCCTTCTGTTCTTGTTGAAGCTCGGCCCAAGTTCAAAGCCGTTCGGGGCTCCTTTCCCAGCTTCCAAGTTCTTCAGGTTTTTTACTTCGAACTTCATCTCCGTCTTCAGACCATATAACGTCTTCAGAAGACGAAGTGTTCAAGTTAACCTCTTTATCTTCCTCTTTAATATAAGATAGTATATCTTTGATTACTTCGGGCGCAATTACACCGGAGCTATCTCGAGGAACTAAAAATCGAGGACGCTTATAAGCTTTTAGAAGATCGAAGGTGGTCCATAATGAGCGAAGTTCGTCGTTAATGTCTAACACTTCGATATCTTCAGTATGAGGCAAAGCCTAAAAATATGATAAACAAATTTTCATTGATAAATGTTCATAAGCATAAAGCTTTACATAGCCAAAAATCCTAAGGTATTTCTAAACCTGCGGGTTCGGAGGAGACTGACTGCTCGAAGCTTGGGTCCGAACTTGCTTCTAGCGTTGACCTTCGTCGATCCAAGCCTTGATCGCAGAACGACCTTCGGCTCTCCATGAAGTCTGGAAGGCTCGCCAGGCAGCAGCCACACCTTCGGAAGGAGTCAGAAGTCGCTCGTCGTCGAAGGTAATTGGGCCCTCTCTTGCGCCCGGAGTTATCGATCGGCCCAGATCCTCGTAGTAACGAAGTAGGCCAACAGCAGCCACTTGTCCGGAGAGTTCTCCGTATCGAATGTCTGCTGTTTTCATCTGCTTCGGCACTCCTTGAATCCTTTTCAACCGGCGCAGAAGAGAAATGTTATCATCAGAAGGAAGTGTCCCAGTAGTACCGAAGTACTCCAGGACACCTAGCAGCTGATTCATAACCTCCACAGCTACCTTCTCGGACTTCAGCTTATCTTCGATCAGTGCGTCCTTCGTCGAAGTTACTTCTCCCAGAACTCCGAAAAGTCTAGCAGTTTCGGTAGTCAAGATATTCTTTTGGTTCAAAAGCTGGTTAGCTTCCTCTTGGAGTCTGGCAAGTTCGGTCCCCGCAGTAGCGTGCTCTGCCCGCATCCTTTCAATTTCTGCTCGAATCACAATTCTTTCTGCTTCGAGCTCTTTATTTGCAGCCTCCAAACCTTGTCTGGCCCTACGCTCCGTTGACACTATGTTGTCCATCTAAACCACTCTGCTTTCAGAGATAGTAAGATTCCGTTGAAGGATGTTATTTTCCTCCCGAAGACGAGCGATTTCTTCGTCGTTTGATATATTCGCAGCTCGGGCCAAGACTGTTTGCTGCGAAAAGAAAAACCAAGGTAAATATTTATTTGTAGATGAATTCTATGTTATTTAGCAGATGCTTCGTACCTGGTAAGTTGCGCGTTCTATAGCAGCGTTAAGCTCTGACCTGTCCGCTTTGCTCAGAATGGCCACTAAGTTGGTCTCCCCTATGTCGCGGCTAGCTCGATCCAAAGGTTCGAGCAAAGTCGGAAGACCGGTTGTTTTCCCTAAGAAAGGAGCTAGCAGGGGGAGCATACTTATCGCTTGTTGGTCATCTTCGTCCAGCGAAGGGCCGGAGTGTTGTCCTGTAGATTTCGGAGCCCCTGGAGATTGGCCCTCCTCGGAAGATTGACTCTCGTCTGTTGAATCAGACGGAGTTGATCCGGAACTCGCAGCAGGGAGGGGTTCTATATTTCTTTTGCCTCTTCCAGGTCCCATTTGAGTAGCTCTCTGGGTTGGCTCCGAAGTCGTCGAAGGTCCAGGGATTATTTCTTCCTGGCGAACCTCTTCCACAGGAGTGGACTCTATAAAAACAAAGGTGTTATACATTGCATAAATACACAAAATAAACATGAAAGATTTATTCGAAGTCTACCTTCGACATTCTGGCGAGGGGTAATCATGGGACTGTTCGGCGGATCAAAAGCGAGATCTTCGTCCGAATCAGCCGTTAAATCTTCGACTGCAGGAGCATTTTCCTGAGCAGTCCTTGTTGCCTCTTCAAGAATCGAAGCCATAGTAACTTCGACCCCACTCTCATTCACAGGAACTTCGTCCTGAGGTAAATCCTCTTGAACTGCCGAAGTCCTTGGTTGCTCAAGGTTATCTTGAGACTCCGACACGTTCGCAGGTACTTCGGTTTGTGCAGTCCTTTGAGATGCATCTTCGTCTATCAGACGCACAAGCAACCTCCCTTCGTCTTCTTGGGAGTCAGAGACTGAAGCCCTTGGGCTCGAAGGTGCAGGATTTTTTTGTTTCCGAGCCACCTTTTTGACCAGAGTCTTGGCGAAGCTCGAAGTTCCAGCTTCAGCTTTCCTCTTTTTGGGCCCTTTCTCCGAAGGTACCCAATCCATCAAAGGGGGCGGAACGATTGCCAGCATTCCCCACACCCTGTTAAATCTCTCCCAACTCCCGACTAACTTGATTCTCCATTCCTTTTCGGTCGGAGTTGGAGCGCCCAAAATCTTCTCCGAAGTCCTTACGATTTGCTCTGAAGTAATAGGGGTTGAAGAAGCTAAAAAATGAATCAAGTTAGTTATTTCTTCGAATGAATATGCATAATACATGTTGTCTTCGAAGTTACCTGCAGGGCTCGAAGTCGAAGTGATTTTTCGGAGACCGCCTTCCGAATCCTCTTCGAAGATGATAGGCCAGTTGGCCATCAGTGGAGAGATTTGTAACCCGAGGAACTCTTCGACTAAGTCTTGCATGCTCAACCTTCGACTGATCTTCTGAAGTAGGCTAAGGCGAGCTTCGAGCTGACCTTGGTCTGGATGCACTAAGGCTTCCTTCCGGAATTGGATTTCTTTCAGAGGTCCGGCCAGAGGATTGCTTGCCCCAACTTCGGCATAAAACCATCTCATGACCCAGTCGGTATACCATCTTGCATTGATGGCTTTAGCGGGAAATTGAAGGGCGTATTCATCCCGAAGCCTGAAGTTAATACTTCCGAAGGCTACTACCAATTTTTCACCTCCGGGGCCTACGAAGGTTTTTGGCTCGCATGAAGCTCTATGTAGCGCAGCGAAGATCTCTGCTCTCCCCTCACAGTCTTCAGCTCTCAACGCCCATTCGAAGATAGCTAAGCGAGCTACGGCGTTCGGAGAAAGTTGAGGAAGGGTGACATGAAACAAATCAAGTACCTCGGCCAAGAAGTCCACTGCCAGAAGGCCCAAGCCAGCTTCGAAGAAGGCTTCGAAGACGACCACTTCTCCGGGCCTTGGCGATGGGATGAGTTCCTTTCCAGGCTTGCGGATCATGACTTCGGTACTAATCTTCCCTTCTACTGCAACCGCTAGTGATTCTCTCTTGCATGTAGAAGTTCCCAGTTGAAAGGATTGATCCAAGTACTTCGTTGATGGCGGGCAGAGACCTTGATCATCAACATTTTGGGGATTTCTCCCTCCTACCGCCATGGATGTTGTTGCAGGTGTTGGAGGGGCCGTCGCCAACGCCGCAGCCGCTGCTGCCGCAGCCGCCTGCTGCCGAGCCAAGGCCGAAGGGGCTCCAGAACTCTTGGTTTTCGCCATTGGAACTACTAGGTTGCTTTGGAGGAAAAATGTAGGCTAGGGCTCAAAGGGCTCAAAGGGTGCTTGCTTGCAAGAGAACAGTGGAAAGGTAAACATGAAAGTTCTAGACCCTCTATTTATAGCCTAGACTTTGCATTTTTACCGTTAGTCCATGCCGTGTCGCATTCCTGCCCGTTACTTTTCTCCGAAATTAACGCATTCTGCAGTTTCCGTTAGAAGAAGAAAGCTAACGGCTATTTCTTCTAAGTCTAAAAGGCTTTCGAACTTCCTGAGTCAGTTCTAAGATAGTTCGAAAGTAATTGTCTTAACATTGACTTGGAGTTTTATATCTTCATACATTTTGGAGATGAATTAAAATATAATAACCCCTACGCCTGGTTATTTTTTCTTCCGTATACTGCTCTCCTAACATTACAGGTTTAACGGAGAAGCGTATTCGAGGGGCTACTGTTGGGGGAAAATATCCCATTCTCAGGGTTATTGCCGTAACAACACAAAGGCAGTTAATGGATTCGAAGGTTCCCAGACGTCCATCTTCGGAGATGTCCTAAGTCAAGCTTGAAGTACAAAGATAAGCATTCGTTCGGAGTATATCTTCGAACTAAGGCTCTTTGAGATCTTTTTTGCCAGCTAAGATGGAAGATTTGTCTTTTATCTTATTAGATTAATCTTTTACCATTTTAGCCCTATCAAAGGTACCGAATAGTTTCTACTATGTCGGTTGTAACAGAGGGGTAAATAGGTCTTTTCCTTAATGCTTGGGCCTATAAATACCCCCCGTTTAACCCTGTAATATGGACCGAATACAAGTTATTCAATAGACACATTCGAACTATTCTAAGTTGTTATCCATTCGGAGGCTTAGAACAGTTTACTTCACAAACACTTCGTTTGTTAGTTTCTATTCTACAGAAACCTGTTAGCGTAATCTTTTACGCCAACACCGAGTGTTCTTTGAAAAACACTCGGCAAACATATTTTTTTATTTTGTGTGAAACCTTGTTTCAAGTCTATATGTTATTTGCAATTTCGTTATGTCTTGAATTTTTTTCTGTACTCACAATACAACATATATTATATCATGTAAAAATTCAACATTTATTTAGTTCAGCTTGCTATTTTTCATTCATTAAATATGTTTCTAGGATTTAAATTGAAATAGGTGACATTTGACCTACAAGTGTCTAAAATAATGAATCAAAAATTATAGAAAAATCATATTAATATTTATTACTATATTTTGAGTTCTTATGAACAAAATTGAAATAAATTTTGAAAAAACTAGGTTGCGACACTCTATCGACAACATAGAATTTAATAGTTTTTAATTCTAAAACATTCAAAACAATTCTGAAAAATATTATACTTGAGATGGTGTTATGATATGATATGAAGATGCTATAATAAAAATTTAAAAAATTTTCGATAAATTTATTACGTATAGTGTTTACAAATTGAATATTTTGAGAGGGGAAATTGGAATTTAGAGAAGAAAAGAGATAGATTTGAAAGCAAATTAATGATTAAATTTTTGTTTGATCTTGAAATTTTTTGTGAACTAAAAATACAACATATATTATCTCATGTAAAAATTCAACATTTATTTATTTTAGTTTCCTAATTTTAATTCATTAAGTATGTTTCTAGGATTTAAATTGAAATAGATGACATTTGAACTACAAGTGCCTAAAATAATGAATCAAAAATTATAGAAAAATCATATTAATATTTATTACTATATTTTGAGTTCTTATGAACTCAATTGAAATAAAGTTTGAAAAAACTAGGTTGCGACACTCTATCGGCAACATAGACTTTGATAGTTTTTTAATTCTAAAAATTTCAAAACAATTCTAAAAAATATTATACTTGAGATGGTGTTATGTTATGATATGAAGATATTGTGATAAAAAATTAAAAATGTTTCGATAAAGTTATCACGTATAGTGTTTAAAAATTGAATATTTTGAGAGAAGAGATTGGAGTTAAGAGAAGAAATGAGATAGATTTGGCACTCGGTAACGTGTTCGCCGAGTGCTGGAAAAAACACTCGGCGAACCCCTAATTGCCGACAACGGGTCGCCGAGTGTGGCACTCGGCGAACGCTTTGCCGAGTGCAATTTGGGCTTTGCCGAGTGCTTGTAGCACTCGACAAACTACAGTTCTCCCGTATTGAAGCTAGCTAATTCCATCGGAGGAGTGGGAGCCGGAGCCAGAGCCAGAGCCACTGCAAACGTCCAACGCTGGCTGCATACATGCATGCATGCATGTTCGGTGGACACAGAGTACTCTTCCAACGACACGTAACGAAAATGCTGTGGTCAGGGTAGCTAGGAGCTAGCTAACACTGCCAGAAGGCGAAGAAATCTTGCTACCCCTTTGTTTGGCGTCTTCTGGGTTACTCAAATCAAACGTCGGACCAAAAGTAGTAGGTAAGGCTGCAAACAAATTAAGTGACTTTTTAACCGTCCAGTGTTAGAACAATAAGTTCAATAAAAATGTCTATAAAATAAACTTGTGGAACATTTTTAAATAGTATAACAAATCGATGGATAAATCCATTGGGTTCCTTAAATAGCCGAAGCTATAACAAAAGAAAAGGCTAAAACTAGAGCTAAAATGGAATCTAAATTGAATAATAGGTATACAGGTGCATACATGCACGTGGATTTAAAATCAAATTCATATTCTATTTGACCCAAACATGTGAAAGAGATGTGAGTTAGCTGGCACCAAATTACATCAGAACTTTAATGTTAAGCGTTAACCGTGTTTAGGCGGGAGTAGTTTTCAAAAAAATTGACCCAAACATGATATCCAAATCCATGAACTCGTATACATATAAACTCTATCTGGTATAGAAAAATAAATCATTTTAAATTTGTATCAAGAGTTATCTAAAACAAATTCTTTTATATTTTATATTATATTTGGGATGTTTATACTCTTCAAGTAATACTATTTGTTTATTGTTTTCTGCGCTATTTTTACTACTGTATTGTATTTCATAAAGGATAAACAAAAAATACACGCTGATTAATATTTTTTTGGTATATAAAATTATGTATATATGCACGCATGTATGCTTACTCCAATGATAGGCAATTATGTGCGCCGCGCAGCACGAGCAAATACGTACCATATCGATTCGTCGTTTACAGCATAATCGGCACGTGAGAAAGTACGTACGCGCGTGGCGGCGGCGGTAGCACCTCGAGATCCCACCCGGCCGGACCGCGGCGGCCGCCGGCGGTCTCGCGATGCCCGGCGCACCGCCGTCGCCGTACGTACGACTTAACAAAAAGAAGCAAAAAACGCGCACATGCCGGTATATGCTTCTGCACGCCATGTACTATTACGTCGTGTGACATGTGACTCGCGGGTAGGTGCGATGTGAGCCATGCTATGCACAGCTCCCTCCTCTGTTTAGTTAATTAATTGCAGTGTCGAACCATCACTTTTAGCGTGGATCGTGTCCTTCATTCCCCAGCTAAGTAGTACTAGCACTACCGTGTCATCTGTCCGCATAAAAAAAAATGGCGGAAACAGACACACTTGGGTTGGAGTAGAAGTAGATCACGAGCAAATTGCCCCCCCCCCCCCCCCCCCCCCCCTAATACACGGTCATTCATACGCATCCATGCATGCTGCACCCACGTACGACGACGACTCGGGACGAATTGAAGTGAACCTGTGTGCAGTGCTCTGTCATTTATTCTCTCCATCGACTTTAATCATATTTGTTGTACTGAAGCGACGCAAGCGACTTAACTTGCTCGCAAAATTATCACAGCGATGAGATGATCCTTCGTCCTACGGTCACATACTGGAACTAACTGTCAGACCGATCGAACAAATGTTGTTCCTGTCGTACGACAACACAGCTAGCTCGATCGTAGCTTCGCCAGCTCGACCACACTGATTTTTTTTACCTGGTCAAGAAAATGAACGTACGTGCAGTTCGTTTTCTTCAGTCAAACAAACACCGCGAAACCAGCTGCATGCGTGGCCAGATTCACCGCCACGGGACCCATTCTCCACGCAAAAACAGAGCACCGGGCAGCCGGGCACTGCACGCACGCATGCTAACTCGACAAATTAGCTCGATCGGCCTCGGCCGGCGTCTTGGTTTTTTTGCCGAACCGACCGACCGACCGACCGATGAAACGAATTGCGTGGGCATCGAGGCAAAACACGCGGCGAGACCGACCGATCGATCGTACGTCGCACGTCGGACATCTCGGGCACTGTGCCATGCACGCATGGCGTGCGCGTTGGTCCATTCATCCGCACGCCAAGTCGCCAGCATCCCTAGCCACATGCCCCCTGCCTGCTAGCCAGTCGGCCAGCTCCCATGGGCCAAAATTAGAACGGATAGATATATAATCTGGAGTATAAAGCTATCTGCCATTTGGAAATTAGCTCATTATTTGTGCTTCGCCAACACACCAAAGCAACACATTCCCAACGAAACAAGCGACAGGCCAGGTCGATGAGGAAGACCGAACGAGCGAATGGATCTGGCGACAGATTAGCAGCATGCAGATCAGATGCAGGGGTGTGATCCAGTGAGTTCCAGCTGATTTACACGTTTCTTCTGCCGGCTGCCTTGCTCGAATGGCTCGCTATATTGGTAGAAAATCGAAACGGATGAGATGAAAATTGTGAGGATCTTTTAACAATTGGAGTTAAATCGCATTATCAAATACTACCAGTTCAAAAACCGACGACATCTTATATAAATTAAAAGATTCGGAAACTGTGGATCCAATGCACGTCGCATCCATCAGTGCTATATATTTTCGAAATCCGTCATTGTCGCAAGGTATATAGGCCCTGTTTGGGACTGCTTTGCTCCACATTTTATATCTCTACTCCACAAATATCTAGTCAAACAGGTTCAGATCTCAATTTTTGGATCTACGAAAAATGCAGATCCACGACTCCGCTCTACGAATTTAGTTTTTAAAATAAAATGTAGAGTTGAGGGTAATTTACCCACAAATGCCATTATAAACTTATCGGTTCACTTTTTTAGTTGATATTTATTACTTTTTCATTTAATACTATTTATATTAACTTTTAAATGATACCGTTGACTTTTATCACAAACTTTGATTATTCTTCTTATTCAAAAAAAATTGAAATATCATTTATTCTGTTATAATTTGTTTTATTGTTGAAGGTACTTTCAGTATAACTTATATTTTTGCATATTTTTTTGATAAGACGAATGATCAAAGTTTGTGATAAAAGTCAATGACGTTATTTAAAAGTTAATGTAGGGAGTACTAATTTAATATGTTTAACGCAATGGATATGATAAATAATATAATTGAAGATTTATGAATAAACTCCATCGTAAAATAGTACATTCCTACCAAATTTATCATTCTTGAATCTGAATTCCCTCCGTAAGCCAAACAAGTGTAAATACTCCACAGTGGAGCAGCAACTCCACTCTAGATCTGATTCTAAGTGAATTTCATGGAATGGAGCAAATTTTAAGGGAGTGGAGTAGTCCCAAAGATGCTGATAAACTCCGTTCCGTTTCCGAATCACCCGGAACAAAATTTCGGTTATACTCTCTGTATATGGACAGTTGTTTAGGCCTGTCCAAAAATTGACATCCACTCAACTTGCACGGATCTAACCTACAATAAATTGTAATCTACAGATAGGATAAGGCACGAGGGGATAAACTAGTGCCCTTATAGTCAGAACAGATGCTTCTCGCGTTCTTGCATTATATTCTTATATCATTGGGTTTGATAGCGTCCGCTGACATAGCACTACGCTCTTGTTGACATGTGACTGATCGATGCAGATGGTAAGCAATGTGAGCTCGCAGTTACTGTCACATCAGCTCGCAAATCTGCCGTCTCGTTGAGTTTAGCTCCATGTATTAGCTGGCTGCAAGCTGCAAAAAGGGCACTAGCAGTAACCGGTGATGGATTAGCAGCGGCGGAACGGTATCGCTCGCCCACAGGCTGTACTGGAAAGTCGAAGCAAATGGCCCAGGTATCCCAGAGAGAGTGGCAGAGTGCCCCCGGCGCGTGCTCCTGTCCGAGAAAAAATGCTGGCCGGCTGCACCGGGCGCGCGATTCCCTTGGAAGGGTTCTCGTTCCGAATGCATGTCATAACTATGACGAGACAATCTACTTTCTAAGCATGTTCACATCGTAGGTCTATTATTTTATTTCTATAAAGTCTTATGTATAAATTTCACGATGACAGTTATAATTAGAGGGCAAAATAGTATTTTTTTTGTATATCTGTTTATAAATACCTACCATTTCTACTGTAATAGAGACCCATAACTCTGCAGAAGAATATATTTCAAACTGTAAGGTTATTATTCCTCTTGAACCAATACAAACTTACTTATCTCTCAGTCAGTCCTTCAAGACTAACGGAACTTGTAGACGTAATCTTCTACGTCAACAGATTAGTTGATGCATAGCCTCTGTTAGAGGCAACACAGATCAGCCCAGCAAAAATATGGGCTTCATGTGGGCTAAAAGCACGGATGACCCAAAGCCTGGCCATATGCTGATGGGAGGCGATGCCATGGGCCCACGGGTGGTGAGATCGTGGACTGGATGCACGTCGCAGTACCCAAGCAAAGTTTAACACGTACATTGTGGTGGGGTATGGAAGGGTCGGCATCCCCTGCCGCATTTGAGCATATTCTTCGGGGAAGCCGTAGATCGGTCAAGTAACGAGGGACCGACCAGCACGTGAGACGGTGATAATTGTGGATGAAATCAGCTTTGCGCAGAAAGGCATGCCTGCCACTAAAACGGTAGGCCATAGTACTCGGTACAACCGTAGAATGCAAAAAAAAAACGAAAAGCAAACACCAAGAATTTACCCTACTTGAGCAAGGTTATGCTAACTGGAGTAGCTTGACGGCAATAATTGAATTAAAAAACTTCTTCTCGGAAAACTAAATAAAAACTAGAGTAGGCAACCGGACCGTGCAAATGATCGGTCACCTCACCCAACTTCATGAGGTTGTGTATTTGAATTTTAGTCACCTCACCTCTCACCCTGCCGCTCTGCTAGTGCAAACGAGGTTCTGGCCGACTTCCTTAAAATTTATTTAACTCTACAAATTTTTTAAAATTAGATATAGAGTGGAGTTGTTGTTCGACTATGGAGTACTTGTATTTGTTTGGCTTGCAGAGAGGATTCAAATTCAAGAATGATAGAATTTGATATGATTAATGTATTATTTTACCCTAAAATTTATTTATAAATCTTTAATTATATTATTTTCATGTCTATTATGTGAAATGTATTAACTTAGTACTCTCTCTATTAACTTTTAAATGACACTGTTGAATTTTATCACAAACTTTGATCATTCGTCTTATTCAAAAAAATTATGTAAGTATGCAAAAATATAAGTTATACTTGAAGTTCCTTTAATACTAAAACAAATTATAACAAAAATGATATTTCAAAAAAAATTGAATAAGACAAATGGTCAAAGTTTATGATAAAAGTTAACGGTGTCATTTAAAAGTTAATTGAGGTAGTACTACATGAAAAAATAATAAATAACAACTAAAAAGTGAACCGGTAAATTTATAATGGTATTGATGAGTAAATTACCCTGAACTTCACATTTGATTTAAAAACTGAATTTGCATAGCACCTCCTAAGGTGCTCCCAAAAAATATGAAGTGGAGTTGTGTATGTACATTTTCCGAGGATCTAAAAAATAAATTTTAAATCTATTTTACTAGACGTTTTTCTGCCTCACTTTACTTTTTTTTATTTCATTAAGAAACATGAGATTCTCCGGGGATGCATTAGGGTTTAGAGAAGAAATGACTGAGGTTTGAAAGCAAAATCTAGTTTGAACTTGATTTTTTAACAATAAAAATACATCATAACTTATCAAATTTAAAAAATTGGTATTTTCTGCCTCACTTTACTTTTTTTATTTCATTAAGAAACATGAGATTCTCCGGGGATGCATTAGGGTTTAGAGAAGAAATGACTGAGGTTTGAAAGCAAAATGTAGTTTGAACTTGATTTTTTTAACAATAAAAATACATCATAACTTATCAAATTTAAAAAATTGGTATTTTTCTGCCTCACTTTACTTTGTCTCCCTTAGTTTACTGTTTTTATTTCATTAAGTGTGTTTTTATGATCAAAGTCAAAATAAGTTCAATTTGAACTACAAGACATGAAATAATTCACCAAAATTTATAGAAAAACCATATTCATGTTTTGACTCTATAATTAGTTATTATTATCCAGTAAATTTAAAACCATCATAAAAAATGTAGGTTTCCACAACACTCGATCGACAACTTGTATTTTTATAGTTTTTTAATCCTCAAAAAATAAAATAAAGTCTAAAAAAGATGAGACTTGTCATGTTGTTATGATATGATCGATCCATAGATGTTGTCATAAAAAATAAAATTGTTTCGAGAAAATAATCATGTAGGGCGTTAAGAAACTTAAGATTCTGCGGGGATGAATTAGGGTTTAGAGATGAAATGACTCAGGTTTGAAAGCAAAACCTATAGTTGATTCTTCCTTTGAACTTGAAACTTTTTGTACAATAAAAATACAACACCAATATTCTAATTGCAAAAATTGGTATTTTTCATTAACAGAAATTGGTATTTAAATGCAAAAAAGTCGACGTAGAGGTAGGGATTATCTAGCATACACTGCACAAATAGCCGAGAAATACTTTGTAGCGCAGTGGTGCGGGGGGTTCTTTGGTGCCATGCGGTTTGAGGTTTGAACCTTGCTGCCGACAGGCGGTTTGAGGTTCGAACCTTGCTGTTGGCGCCAAATCAACATTTTTTTTCTGTTTTGTACTTTTTTAAATTTTCAGCACTTTTTTATTGATGTTTAAATCCTCGTTGAACTTGAAATTTTTTTAACAATAAAAATACATCATAATTTATCAAATTTAAAAAGTTGGTATTTTTCTGCCTCAGTGTACGTCACTCGACTTAGTGGTGGCGGGCCGATGACATCATGCGACCGCCACTACTAAAAGGATAGCAGTGGCGGGCTGGTGACTTCATCATGCCCGCCACTACTAATCCGCCCGCCGATGGTGGGGTTATCTAGCATACGTTGCCACTCATGTCGAGAAACACATTGTAGCGCAGTGGTGCGGGGGTTGCTTTGGTGCCATGCGGTTCGAGGTTCGAACCTTGCTGCCTGCAAGCGGTTTGAGGTTCGAACTTTGCTTCTAGCATCCAAACATTTTTTTTACATTTCTATTCTAATTTCCATTACTTTTTTATTCATGTTTAAATTCTAGTTTGAACTTGATTTTTTTAACAATAAAAATACATCATAACTTATCAAATTTAAAAAATTGGTATTTTTCTGCCTCACTTTACTTTTTTTTATTTCATTAATAAACATGAGATTCTCTGGGGATGCATTAGGGTTTAGAGAATGTTGGCGCAAAAGTTACGCCAATAGGTTCTCGGTAATCAAGAACGAACAAACAGGAAGTTTGTGCTTTAGGACTAGCTCAAGCCTCCGTAAAGGATAATAGCTCAAGTGGTCCGAATGTATGTGTTTGAACAACTTGTTCTGCCCCCCTTTTACAAGGTACAATGGGGGGTATTTATAGGGGAAAAACCATAAGGAAAAGGCCTATTTGCCCCTAGATTACAACCGCCATAATGGAAACTATTCATTATTATACATAGGGTTATACATGGTAAAGTACTGCAAGGTAGATGGATAAACAAGACATCCAATCAATCATATCCTTCGGCTTCGAAGTCTCCATCCTTCCTTCGGAGAGTTCTCCAGGGCTTCGCACCGTGGTGCCCTCCGATCTTGACGACGCATACTTCGAACAACAGCTTGCCAACATCGGGGCCATTATCAGCCTTCGGAAGGTTTACGCCTTAAGCCTGGAAAGTGGAATAATTTCCCCCAACAGTAGCCCCTCGAACACGTATTCCTGTATTAAACTTGTTTTAGAAAGAAGGCGGTATTCGGAAGGAATATTTTTAATTTCCTAGGCTTAAGAAGGAGTGAGAGATGCCGAGACTTAGCCGAAGACTTTAAGCTTAACGCCTTCGAGCTCTCCCCTTCGGGTTCCAGATACAGTGGGAACACATACTGGAAAGAGGTATGACTTCGGAGTGTGAACGTCGTAGGGTGCCGTTAGAAGTAGCCGTTACAGCGCAAGTAGCCGTTACTCTCTTGTGGAAAAGGTAACGGTCGATTTTTACAGCGGTTATGCGCCATTCCGATTACCGGACCCACGCGTCGGTGGCGGAAGCCGAACCTGCAATGTGAATACCATCGAAGAGTAGTACTGGTTGTGCGGTTATAAAAGGGAGAGGTAAAGATTAACCGAGATTTTTTACCGCATTCATCACCTGCTATCCATCTTTCTCCCCATCCTCCAGCCTCCTTGAGCACTTGAGCACGATGGCGAGAACTAGCCACACCACCCCAGCGGCGGCCAATACTTTGGCGCAAAGGCAGGCGTGGGCTGCATCGGCAGTAGCGTCAATGGCGGGGGCTCCGAGTGGGGCTTGGCCGAAGAATCCTCGGGCACTCCGCCCGCCTTCCAAGAAGAAGATTGCGCAAAGCTTCATCATTGGCCAATCCTTGAGCACTGCTGAGTCCATAGAAGAAGCAGTGGAAGGAAAGCTAGGAACTGGAATGAGGACCCGAGTTTCTGGGACAGAATCAACTCCACGACCGCGGAGCGGAGAGGTGGTGGTCTTCGAAGCATTTTTCGAAGCAGGTCTGGGACTGCCAGCTGTGGATTTCCTGGCAGAGGTGTTGGACTTGTTCCACATAACCCTGCCTCAGCTGTCCCCCAACGCGATCGTCCATTTGGCTGTCTTTGAATGGGCGCTTCGGGCGGAGGGATGCGAAGGCCGCTCCGAAATCTTCGCGGCGACCCACGAGGCTATCTGCCGACCGAAGCATCAAGACGGGCCAGGGGACTCCAAGGTGACGATAGCCTTCGGCAGCGTCAACTTCCAGCTGCGGAGGGAGCATGCCCTTCGCTTCCCTGCCAAAGCCATAAATGACCGATGGTACACGAACTGGATACTTCGGTGGTTCTACGCCGAAGTTGGAGAGGACTCCCCTCTCTCGGGTCCTCTCCAGGAGATCTGGTTCCGGAAGGAGGCAGACATCTCCCCGAACCCTAGCTTGCTCACGACGAGGCTAGGGTTGCTTGCTTCGGTGGCCCGTCGCATGAGCATGCGCGACCTGGCCGAGGAGTTCGTCGGTCTTCGGATCCCTCCCCTCGGAGCCAACTGGCCGATCGTAATCCCACAAGCCTCGGAGGGGGACCTCCGAAACTTAGGTACACCTTCTTTCTGCTGCGTCATATTATATGAACAAGTTAATTATACTCATACTTCTATACCTCTTTCTTTCAGCAGCGCCTCTGGCATTGGCTCCGGAAGACATAGTTCGGGCCACCGAATGAATTCTCGGAGCCCCTTCGGTGGCCGAGAGGCAGAGACGGCTGGAGTTGGTGGGGAGTTGGGAGCGATCCAACAGGGTGTGGAGAGCCCTCGGCATGGAGCCCCCGCAGCTTCCTGACTTCGCCCCAATTGGAGCGGCTGGCCGCAAGAGGAAAGCCGCAGCCGAGCCCTCCAAGAAAGCCGGCAAGCCGCCGCTTCAGAAGAAGGCGGCGAAGCAACCTCCACACTTGACGCCTGCTTCATCTTCTTCGTCGCCAGACGCGCGGAGCCCATCCTCCGAAGGGGTAGAAGACTCCGATGGTGAGACGGCGGCGGCCTTCGAAGCCTACCTCCTGGTTGACGAAGATATGGGGGAAGTCCCTCCAAACACCTCCGCCAGGGAGGGGGTTAGCGCAACTCCGACGGCTCCTCCCGCACCCATCGCCGTGCAGGTGGAGTCGGACTCTACTCCCGACTTGCCCACACTCGAGGCGGTCCCTGAGGAGGTCGAGACTCCGACAGAGAATACCGAGGGCAGGACCTCGGGGGATGACTTCGCTAACATCCTCCAGATGTACGAAGTCTTGGAGGATCCAACGATCCTTCCTCAGGAGACTCTCAGAGGTATTTTTCCGAAGCTCCTCCCTTTTTTGTCAATACTCGCCTGCTATTTGTAAAACATGCTCATTAATCTTGTTATTGGAGTAGGTACCTCTTCGTGTATCGATGCTTTGGTGGCGCCCGAAGTCCCCGCTTCTTCAGAGACGGCTATTCGAGCGGACCCTTCTGCTCCTTTGGGGGCTCCGAGCCTGGTGGCAGAGAACGTGTCCTTCGGGGCGGACGATGTGCTTGCCGGGACGGAGCTGGCTCCTGCCGCGGCCACCTCGACCACCGAAGTCGCCTCCGGCAATGTGGTTCCAGCCGAAGAGGTGGTGGCCGGGGGTCGGAGTGCTCTTGCTTCTCCCCCCTTCATGCCGGGGAGGGGTAAGAGCATTGCTAGCCTCGGCCTTCTTCCTGGCCAGGCCGCACCCTCCATCGGCAATTCGGAGGACGAGGCCGCAGCGGACGACGCCCAAGCTTTGTCTTGGCTTCCTCTGCTGGCTCCTTTCGTGGAGCACCGGAGCGGCCTTCGAAGACTCATGAAGCCCCTGGCTGAGAGAAGCCAAGACATTGCTAATTCGGAGTTGATCTCCATCTTGAGCGAGGCTAGGGCTTCGACACTCAACACGGCCCTCGAAAGGGCTGCCCTTCAGGTATGAAAAAGACACCATAGTTGCTTCGTATCAATGGTCATAACTTCTTTAGTGCTCACCTAATTCTTTTTGCAGCAATTTGCCCTTGCTAGAGCGGCAGCGACTTCCAACGAGGTCGAAATTAATCGACTCAACCGGAAGGTCACTACCCTCCAGACGGCCCTTGACGACTCCACCGGGAGATCCCTCAGGCTGGAGGAAGAAGTTTTGGAGGAACGGAAGGCTAGGGCAGCATCTAACAAAGCCCTCGGAGCCCTCCGTTCGTCAGCCCAGGAAGTTGAGGCCGAACGCGTTGTCCTCCGTGCGGAGGTTGAAAAGCTCCGTCAGGAGGCAGCTACCTCGAGCGCACAGTTGGTGGAGCTTCAAGGGGCTCTTAGCCAGGCGATGGCCCTCAAGAGTTCTTTGATGCTCCGGGTGGCCGCAGTGGACCCGACTGTTGCGAACCTGGAAGCGGCGGAGAGGAAAAACTCCAGTACAGCTGATCGTACCTTGGAAGCCCTTCAGGGTACGCTGGAGTACTTCGGCACTATGTGCCCTTCGTCCTCCGCCGCGGCCCACGAGCCACTCGACCGGAAACTGACGAGGATCCAGGTTGCTTCGTCGCTGATGAAGAACTCCGACATTCGGTACGGGGAGATCTCCGAACAGTGTGTTGGCATCGGGGTTCTTCGTCATCTTGAATCTCTTCGGATCCCCCTTGGCTCGGTCGGAGGCTCGTCCCCTAGAGGCTTCGCGGACGATGACTTGCTGCGGCCATCTTCGGATGTGGCTTCGGCTTGGGAAGCCTTCCGGTCAACCTAGAAGACGGACCATAAGGTTGCTGCTAAGGCCTGGATCGACGAGGCTCACCGGTAGAAGCAAGCTCAAACGAAGCCACCACTTCCTGCTTCGCCAGCCCCTCCGGTTCCTGCTCCGCCATCCGACCCGCAGGTCTAGCCGCTTAGGACTGCTGTGTACCTGAGGCCTTGTAAACCTTGTTTTATTAATGAAAAAGTTATAAACAGTACTTGTCTTGGGTGTTCTGCTCTTTTTTAGGTTTTGTCATGCCCTTCGAGCCCTGACTTCGAACTTCTGGAAACTACCGGCGAGCTTCGAAAAGAGTGGGCAGTCCTCGAGAGTTTGAGACCTTATCGCCGTTCCCGCTTCTCTGTTCTTCGCGGAGACGGGGGGAGGTTACCCTTGAAGTTCGAAGGGACGTTTTATCTTATATTAAAGAGGAAGAGAAGACGGAGGGGTCTTCATCTTCCGAATCTATTGACTGGTCCGATTCGGAGTACCGCGTTGACAACCCCGCGGAAGCAGACTCTGAGAAGCTCCTGACTTGGGCTGAGCTTCAAGAGGCACAAAAGAAACTGCGGGCTTCGAAGAAGAAGAGAAGCACTTGGACTAAAAGGACGACTTTGGCGGCTTCGAGCTCCGAAGGGAATCTTAGCCGTAGGGGTAGCTCCAGGGGCCGAAAGGGTCTCCGGTTTTATTTAGGTTTAGATGAAAATTTCTCTTAATGTATTATTATAATGATTTTATGCTTCGAAAGTATGCTGTGTGACTCGTACCCTCCGACCTCCCCTTGTGGGTGGCGGAGCCTTTATCATAGAGAAGGGTTCGCTGGGCACAATGATTGTCGAACACCTGCATGCTTTTGCGGACTAAAATTTTGCTCGTTTTTTTCTTTAAACTCTTCTATGGATCCTAACAAGCTGTAGCTTGGAATCCGTAGGTTGGCCACCTTCGGCTCTTTTACAGATACTTCGAACCCGGAGGTCGAAAATCTGTTTTCTTTAAAGTCCTTAGACTCTTCTACAGATCCTAACAAGCCGGAGCCTGGAATCCGTAGGTTGGCCACCTTCGGCTCTTTTACAGATACTTCGAACCCGGAGGCTAAAAATCTGTTCTCTTTAAAGTCCTTAGACTCTTCTACGGATCCTAACAAGCCGGAGCCTGGAATCCGTAGGTTGGTCACCTTCGGCTCTTTTACAGATACTTCGAACTCGGAGGCCGAAAATATGTTCTCTTTAAAGTCCTTAGACTCTTCTACGGATCCTAACAAGCCGGAGCCTGGAATCCGTAGGTTGGCCACCTTCGGCTCTTTTACAGATACTTCGAACCCGGAGGCCGAAAATCTGTTCTCTTTAAAGTCCTTAGACTCTTCTACGGATCCTAACAAGCCGGAGCCTGGAATCCGTAGGTTGGAGGTGGAGCCGTTGAACCAATGGTTCGAAGGCAGCCTCCTGGGTTTTGTGAAAAGTGCTTGGCTCTGCCAGTATCGCCGTCGTCCCAATGCGTCCATTAGGAGTAAGGGATATTCGAAGAGCAAAGCAGAATTCAACCCTTATCTTTATTGATAAGAAGGAAAATTTTACAGAGGATTACAAGGAGCCCCTAAGCATAATACCGCTTAAGGTGCTCCGCATGCCAGGCATGCTTCAACTCTTCCCCTTCTAGATTAGCTAATTTAAACGATCCGGGGCGTCCTGAGCGTAAGATAACATATGGTCCTTCCCATTTGTTTCCTAGCTTCCCCGGAGCTACTACACTTCGCAATACTAGATGACCTGGTTTTAATTCATTTAGCTTAACCTTCGGGTAATACCAGATTTTGGTGTGCTCTTGGTACTTAGTCAGGTTGGCTACAGCTCAGAGCCTTGTTTCTTCGGACAAATCTAACGAAGTGCTCCGGTCATCTTCGACCTCAGTCTGAATTACCCGAAGCGATTCACCTCTAATCTCCGTAGGAGTCATGGCCTCATCTCCGAAGAGCAATCGGAATGGTGTGAAACCTGTTGATCTGGTTTGAGTGGTTCGGATGGACCACAAGATTTTGGGAAGCTCTTCGACCCATAGCCCCTTGGCCAATCCTACGATCCGGCGATTTAACCCGGAGAGAATGTTACCGTTGGCTCGCTCGACGGCTCCGTTTGACTGCGGATGTCGGACTGCTGCGAAGCATAGCTTAATGCCCAGTTCTTCACAAAATGTTTGGAAGGTATCAGCTTCGAACTGGGTTCCATTATCCACCATCAGCTCCCTGGGAACTCCAAACCTGCAAATAACATTCTGCCAGAAGAATTTTTGCACGTTCTTCGAGGTGATAGCTGTTAACGGCTCCGCTTCAACCCATTTTGAGAAATACTCTATTGCCACTACCGCAAATTTCAAACCACCTTTTGCCACTGGGAAAGGACCTATGAGGTCAATGCCCCATCTGGCCATCGGCCATACTGGGGCAATAGCCTGAAGTTGGGTTGGCGGGCGATGACTCCTTCTGCCCATCCACTGGCAGCCTTGGCATGTTCGGACTAGCTCCTCTGCATCTCTTACTATGGTCGGCCAATAAAACCCTTGCCGAAGTGTTTTGCCTGCTAACACACGAGGGGCTAAATGTCCTCCGCACAAGCCTTCGTGAATGCTCCGAAGTATATCCTGACCTTCGGGTTGTGAGATGCATCGAAGTAAGGGTGAACACACTCCGGCCTTGTACATCACTCCATCGATGAGCTTGTAATTTCGTGCCCTTGCTCACAGTCTTCGAGCTTCTGGGGCTTCGGAAGGCTCCATGCTATCTTGCAATATGCTTATTATTGAAGCTCGCCAATCTTGACTTGGGATGCACAACACCTCCACAAAGGCTATTTGAACAGCCGCTGGCTGTGCTAGCTCTTCAAAGAAAGCACCTTCCGGGAGGTCTCCTGCGCCTGCTGCAGCTTTTGCAAGAATATCTGCCAGTTGATTGTCTGCTCGAGGAATACTTCGAATTGTAAATCCTTTGAATGCTGCTTCGGCCTTGCGAATTTCCTCGAGGTATTGGGCCAAATGTGGGTTTTTTGCTTGAAAACTCTTATCAACATGCCCCGCGACGACTTGGGAGTCTGTCTTGATCAGTATTCTTGCGGCTCCGAGCGCTTTAGCCTTTCGGAGGCCTAGGAGGATTCCTTCATACTCGGCGATGTTATTAGTGGTTCTGAAGTTAAGCCTTGCGGAATACATGGCCTTCTGCCCTGATGGTGATATGATAACAGCCCCTGCTCCAGCACCTGATGCTTGATAAGCTCCGTCAGAGAATATTGTCCAAAAACCTTCGGAGGGCTCTTCGGGGGTCCATACTGCAGACGGGGTCCATTCTGCTACGAAATCAGCTATAACTTGAGATTTGATAGCTGTCCTTGCTGTGAAAGAGATTCCGAAGGGTGCTAGTTCGACCGCCCATTTTCCGATCCTGCCCGTTGAGTCTTTGTTCCGGAGCATATCTCCAAGGGGATACGATGTAGGGACGATGAGGTTGTGTGCCAAGAAATAATGTCTTAGCTTATGCGAGGCCATTACTAGGGCATACGCAAACTTCTCGAGCTCGGAGTATCTGACCTTGGCTCCGGATAATGCTTCCGACACAAAGTAAATTGGGTTCTGGACCAGCTTCCCTTTAAGCTCAACCTCTCGGACCAGCACTGCACTTACTGCCGAACCTGTTGCTGCTAGATACAAAAGAAATGTCTCGTCTGGAAGGGGAACAGTTAAAGTTGATAATGTGTCGAGGTATGATTTTATCTCTTCGAAACTCTTCTGGCACTCCGGCGTCCAGCTGAAGCTTTCGGAGCTCTTTAGCGCCTTGAAAATTGGGAGGCTCCGTTCTGCCGATCTGGACAGGAACCTGCTGAGTGCTGCGAGCCTTCCTGCAAGCTTCTGTACTTGTTTCAAATTCTCTGGCGGAGCCATTCTTTGCAGCGCACTTATTTGTGTTGGGCTAGCTTCGATTCCTCTGCTCGAAACTAAGTACCCTAGCAGCTTTCCTGCTTGTGCCCCGAATATACATTTTTCGGGGTTGAGGCGTACTCCACATGCTCGGAGGCTCTCAAATGTTTCAGCTAGATCTAAGCTATGCTGGTGCCTTTGAGCACTTTTTACCACAATATCGTCCATATAGGCTTCGACATTGCGGCCTATCTGATGACCTAGAGCCTTAGCTATTAAGCGAGAAAAGGTGGCTCCGACATTCCGTAAACCAAAAGGCATTCTTACATAACAGAATACTCCGGAAGGAGTTATAAAGCTTGTCTTGGCTTCGTCTTCGCGCTTCAGCCATACTTGATGGTACCCGGAATAAGCGTCGAGGAAGCTTAATAATTCGGAGCCAGCTGTGGAATCTATCAATTGATCTATTCGGGGCATTGGGTAGGGGTCTCGCGGGCATGCTTTATTCAATGAAGTGAAGTCAATACACATGCGCCATTTGTTCGAGTCCTTTTTCTTTACAAAAACAGGGTTAGCCAACCACTCAGTATGGGCTACCTCCCTGATAATGCCAGCCTTTAACAATTTTTCTACTTCGGCCTTGGCTAGGCTTGCTCTTTTTGCTGACAGCTTGCGGAGCCCCTGGCGCACCGGCTTGGCCTTCGGGTTGACGAGCAGACTATGCTCGATGATGCTTCGATCGACCCCGGTGATGTCTTCGTCAGTCCAAGCAAATATGTCTAGATTTTTCCTGACGACTTCTTCTAACGAGGCAGTTATTTCTAGAGATAGCCCCTTGCCAAATTTCACTGGGTACTCTTTGCCGTCTTCCGAGATTATTCTTGTCTCGACATCACCCTCTGGGCTTGGCTTGAGCGAAGATCCCTTCGGAGGGTTCAAGACCTCCGGTACTTGCTTGGCGCTTTCCGCCACATTATGCACTTGTCGGGGGTTCAATGGCTGCCCATGGCCATACTCTGTTCTTCTGGCTACAGCTTGGTCTCCTGAAATAGTAAGCACCCCACCTTGCGTGGGCATTTTGAGACAAAGGTAATTGTGATGTGCTATAGCCCCGAATTGGTTCAACATCCCTCGACCGAAGATAGCATTGTAAGCGTAAGGGGCATCCACCACATCGAAGATCACCTCTTCTACTCGGGCCAGAGGCCCCTCTCCGAAGGCAACCTCGAGGCCTATTTGGCCGAGGGCATCGAGAGGCGGTCCTGAGAACCCTTGAAGCGGCCGGGCTGCTGGAAGCAGATGCTTCCGAGGTATGCACATCTGGTCGAAGGCCTGGACGAAGAGTATGTCTGCGGAGCTCCCGCCATCTACCAGGATCCTTCGAACATCTGCTCCTGCTATATCAGCAGAGATGACTAATGGGTCAGCATGGGGAAACTTCACCCCTGCCGCGTCGCTGGCTGTGAACGAGATGGGCACACGGGACCATTCTGGCATCCCTTCGGCGGAACTTGAGGTCCCAATGTGCCCGACCTCGCGGACGTACTCGCGGCGCTGTCTCTTGGACATGCTTCCGAGGGTCCCCCCTCCGGAGATGGGCAGGACCACTCTCTTGCCGCGGTCTTGTGGGTCTTCTTGCTTTGGTGGTGGCATAATACTGGCCACCGGTAGCCATATGGGGGCTTCGAGGGCACCGGCTCGGGCCACAGTTTGAACAGGATTCGAGCGTGCCGCCGGTGGAGCTCGGTCCGAAGTACCTCGCCCGGTATTTTGCTCAAGGTAGTCGCCCCGAAGGGCTAATACTGCCTTGCAATCCTTCGTGTCATGGCTTCTGTTGTCGCCATGCACGCAACAGAAAAAACTCTGGCGCCTTCCAGGCATCCTTTCCTGAGGCTTTGGTGGCCCCGCCTTGAAATTTTTTACCTGCTGGAAATTGGCAGGTGCCTTCGAGGCCGAAGGTGCAATGTTTAGCACCTCCGAGCGGAAATGCTTCTTCCCTCGCTTGAACTCGTTGGAACGGTTGTCTTGTGGAGGTTGCAGTGTAGCGGATGCCTCAGGCTCCCTTTTGACCTCCCGGAGGGTGGGCAATGTTGCTTCAATTCGCCGAAGACATCCTTCTTCTGCCTTGGCATACTGTTCGAAGTACGCCATGAGCTGTGCCACGGACGTTACCGGCTTCCAATGGAGTTTGCTGAGGAGGTCGGGGTTCAGCACCCCTTCGCGGGCAGCATCAACTACCGAGGAGGTAGAGAGGCCCTTGATCTGTGACTTGGTGTGGGCGAAGCGTGTGAAGTATTCCCGGAGGGTTTCTCCCATCCGCTGCTTTACCTGAAACAAACTTCCTGTGGACATTGGGGCTACGAAGGTACCTTGGAAGTTACTCACAAATTTCTTTTTGAGCTGTTCCCATGAACTGATCGATCCTGGCTTTAGGGACCAGAACCAGCGGAGCGCCACACCTTCGAGAGCGAGGGGGAAGCATTTTGCCATGGTGCTTCGCACCCCTCCGCTTGCTTCTATTGCCAAGGCGTAAGAGCGGGCGAATTCTCCGGGGTCCGACCCCCCGGAGTATTTGTGCAGCTTCGAGGCCTTGAACCTGGGGTCGAAAGGCACTCTCTGCAGGTCAGGGTGTAACGGAGACTCATTATCGAAGGATGCATTCTCGGCTTCCTCCGGGACTTGTATAACTTCTGGGGGATTGCGGGCTCCATCGTCTTGAGGCCCCCTTGGAGTTTCGGTGGAAGCTTGAGTGCGGAGGCGATCGGCGGCCTCCTGCCTCCACCTAGATACCTCCTCCTAAAGCCTGGCTAGCTGCGTAGCCTCGGTTTCGGGAGGGCCTTCATCTTCGTCGGAGGGCACTTCTGGATCCCGGCTCGCTGCGTAGTCGGTCTGAAGCACCGTAGGAGGAGGCAGAGGGCCCCGGGGCGCTCGACGCCCAGCAGTCTCTGCAGGAATCGCCGGATTAGCTGAGGGTCCGACTCCATTGGTCCGAGGGGACCTTCGAAGAGGACCCGAAGCTTGACCACGCTTCGGAGGCATAGCTAGCCGTTAAGATGTCTTGGAGATGGAGGACTTCGAACGACTCGAGGGGTCGAGAAAAGGCCTTCGAGCTGCACTAAGAAGCCCTTAACTGAAGGGTGCGCGGAGTCTTGGTACTCCGAGGCTCCTTCCGTAAGTGCTCTTCGGAGTGCAGTCAGCAGTAGAGAACAAGCTTTTAGAACTTGGATCCCCACGGACGGCGCCAACTATTGGCGCAAAAGTTACGCCAACAGGTTCTCGGTAATCAAGAACGAACAAACAGGAAGTTTGTGCTTTAGGACTAGCTCAAGCCTCCATAAAGGATAATCGCTCAAGTGGTCCGAATGTATGTGTTTGAACAACTTGTTCTGCCCCCCTTTTACAAGGTACAATGGGGGGTATTTATAGGGGAAAAACCATAAGGAAAAGGCCTATTTGCCCCTAGATTACAACCGCCATAATGGAAACTATTCATTATTATACATAGGGTTATACATGGTAAAGTACTGCAAGGTAGATGGATAAACAAGACATCCAATCAATCATATCCTTCGGCTTCGAAGTCTCCATCCTTCCTTCGGAGAGTTCTCCAGGGGTTCGCACCGTGGTGCCCTCCGATCTTGACGACGCATACTTCGAACAACAGCTTGCCAACATCGGGGTCATTATCAGCCTTCGGAAGGTTTACGCCTTAAGCCTGGAAAGTGGAATAATTTCCCCCAACAGAGAAGAAATAACTGAGGTTTGAAAGCAAAATCTATAGTTTATTCTTCCTTTGAAATTGAAACTTTTTGTACAATAAAAATACAACACCAATATTCTAATTGCAAAAATTGGTATTTTTCTCCCTTAGTTTACTGTTTTTATTTCATTAAGTGTGTTTTTATTACATGTTGTTACGATATGATCGAGACTTTGTAGCGCGGTGTTGCGGGGGCTCGCTTGATATATCATGTTTATTTGAAAGCAAGTAAACAAACACAAGTCCAGGCTGGGAAACCAGCTTACACATCGAAACGCCCGCACTACTGGTCAAACCCAAAAGAAAGATATGGTTTGGAGCTTCTTCTTCTTCCTCGGCACAAACCCAACCTATTTCTGGTTAAACAGATTAAAAGCCTCAACTTACCAATCCTCAACCAACTTGACATCATCAGGCAGTCTGAAATTCTCTCCATGTTCCAGAACAAGAAAATACACGCGGCGGCGATAGTGAGAACAACTTATTATCAATGATTGAATTGGATGATAAAAATATAAAATTTGCATAAAAAGAGGATCTTGCCTCCTTCCTCCTCTTGTCGCCACATTGCTCTACATGCTTCCCTTTTCCACCGCTAGCCTCGGCATGTTTCCCTCTACCACCGGTTGTCTCATCATTCTTCCGTCTGCCAACACTTACCCTATCTGGTTGCGGCGATCGCGAGTCGTCCTCCGAGTTGGAGTCCATTATGAGAATCACTTTCTTCGCCAAACAACTGCAAACTATACCATCATGTACCTTATGTTTACCGTATTTGCAAACCTCACACAAGCCACTTGATGTAGAGTCTGAGGATCCACTGTTTGGTTCAATCTTAGGAGGAGTCATCTGCATTTTTTTGTCACATTGATATAACATTAAAAAACCCTAAGCTAGTAATATTATAGTACATTAAAAAACATTATTGTTATAGTGGAAATTTTTTTTCTCAGAAATTTTTTATAGTACATTAAAAAACATTATTGTTATAGTGGAAATTTTTTTTCTCAGAAATTTTTTACAGTACATTAAAAAACATTATTGTTATAGTGCATTCTACTAGTAATATTATACTAAATTATATTACCACGCATAAATTAATATAACAATCCTCCATCATTTTAACCCTAAGCTCGAATAAAATAAGACCAAAGATAGGTTAATAATCATTTACTGATCGATTGGATGGCGGCGACGGGCGGCGCCAACGGGCTCCGAGGAAGGCGGCGACGGGCGAAGGGCAGCGGCGACGTGCTCCGTGACGTCGACGGCGGCGACGGGAGGAGGGGGGCGACACGGGAGTTTAGGGTTTAGAAAATGAAACTAGGTTTTCGGACGGCGGGAGTGGAAAGTATATATAGGTGTATTAGCAGTGACGGGCATGATGACGTCATTGTGCCCGTTACTGCTATTTTCTCTTAGTAGTGGCGGGCATGATGACGTCATCTAGCCCGCCACTACTAATAGAGGTAGGGATTATATATATAGCATATAATACTCTTCCTACAATGACGTGAAACACTTAGTAGCGCAGTGGTGCGTGGGTCTCCTTGGGGCCATGCGGTTCGAGGTTCGAACCTCGCTGCCGGCAGGCGGTTTGAGGTTTTAACCTTGCTGTTGGCCCCGAAAATTAAATATTTTTAAAAATTTTCTATTGATGTTTAATTAAATCCTCATTTGATCTTGAAAATGTTTTAACAATAAATGACATAATTGATTTTACAAATACGCACGCTAAACATAAATGATCTAGCCTTGCACTAATTTTCCATCGCCATTGGTTTGTAGATAAGGAATCACACTGCCAAATGACAGTTTGCTTCAACCACATTGATCCTTGATATGTCAACGAAAAACGGCACCTCATCAAACTGATTGTATTCTTCTTCGTCTTCGACTCCATCAACTCCAACAATTCTTTGTTTTCCTGGAGCAACGATGTATTTTTTCTCATCTTTAGGATCAAGTATGTAAAATACTTGTGCCACGGATTAAGCGAGTATCCAAGGGTCATCTTTATAAGCCACCTTATTAAGGTCAATTATCGTAAACCCGTAATCATCCACCTCCACACCTTCTGGATGTCTGACCCACTGACACTTAAATACAGGGATTTCTATAGAGTTCCCGTAGTTAAGTTCCCATATTTCTTCGATGTATCCATAGTAAGCATTCTTTTGTCCAGTGCTATCTTCTGCATTCTTTTATGGCACAACCATGATGGAATGTTGAACAAGCATAGAAAGACTGGCCACGTACTATGTGGGTTCCTCATCTCACCGAAGGGATTCATTCCATCCGTGCTAAGTCCCATCCTGATATTTCTAGGATCGTCCGAGAAATCTGGATGGGCCAGGTCAAATGATTTCCACTGCCTAGCATCCGCAGGGTGCCGAAGTTTTCCGTCCTTCTTTCGCCCAGCGAAATGCCAGATTAATAGTTTAGCATCTCTAAGATTAGAGAACATACGTTTCAAGCGATCAATCACCGGTAGGTACCACATTACTAAGGCTGGAACTTTCCTCTCCATCTTTTTTCCAGTATGGTCTTCAATAACATTTTTATTCCTCTTCTGCAACCTCTTATTATTCTTCTTCTGGTGGTCATTGTAGTCTTCCACACAGTCATTTGGACGTTTGTATCGACTCGCGTTGCACTGCGGACATCTCTCTAACAATCCATACTCTTTTCGATATAGGATACAGTGGTTCGGGCATGCATGAATCTTTTGAACGCCCAAAGTCAACGGACAAATCATCTTCTTTGCTTGGTACGTATCAGATGGTAAACCATTGGGTTTTGGCAAAACCTTTTTTAGGAGTTGTAAAAGATCTGAAAAACTAGTGTCAGACCATCCATTGCTGGCCTTCAGTTTCATAAGCTCAAGAATTGTGTACAACACAGTATACTGCTTATCGCATCCGTGGCGTTCCTCATAAATAAGGTTTTTTGATGCTTTGTCAAGTGCTTCAAAGTTATCGTATCCTTTGGTTGTAGTTCTCTGCAACAACACCTCAGGCGCAACATTTCGCATCAGTTCCTCCACATCAAAGGCATCATCATCATCATGTTGATCAACATCATCATGTGTTATATCGGATGTATGATCACAACCTCTTCTATGTTGATGAGCATCTTGCGGCACATCAGAATCTTCAGGAGGATTTTGGCCCATCTCACCGTGTTTCATCCATATATAATAGTTCTTCATGAAACCATTTTTCAACAAGTGAAATCGTATGGTTTCACGATCAGAACACGGATACATCGCTTCGTTTTTACAAACTTTACAAGGACAATATATTGCCTCTTCACTCTGACGGGAAGCATATTGTGCGGCAGCTTCAGTAAATTCAGTTACTCTGTTAAAATATGCCACCACATCTCCGTCGTTGGACGAGTACATCCAGGACCTGTGCTCCATCTAAAACATATATTATTTGAAAAAATATTAATAAATTCATTATTGTTAATTTTAGTAATTTACAAATTGAAAATATATTGATTTATTATCGCTCATAACAACATTAATTAAAAATCCTCAATGCTTTAATTAAAACTATTTATTAAACAGAAAAAATTATTAAATAAATTAACTATATTGGTTTCTCTCTCTCCAAACAACATAACTCTAGATCTATAATCATAAATCAAATTAAAAAAGAGATTAAAATGACGTAAATCAATATACAAGTGATGAATAATTGTGAGGAGGATCATATTTGTTCATTTGGGAGAAGGTAACACTATAAATAGAAGATTATTTGAAAATTTCTATTCACAAACCCTAAATTAGTAAAACTCTAATAACTCATTGTATACATGATTAAATACAAAATAAATATGAGATTCGACATGGATTTACCTCCTAGAATGAGACCCTTCAAAAGAAACGAAAACAAAGCCTCCCCCTCTTGATCTAGATTTTTGTCGCCATTGTACGAACAAAATTAAATGCGAACTCCGGTAGAGCTCGGGGAGGAAGAAGCTGCGCATTTATAACTAGAATAGTAGTGGCGGTCGCAAGTGATGTCATCAACACTTTAGTGGCGGCCATATTAGCAGCGGCGGGCAGCGGTGCTGCCCGCCGCTGCTATTGGTACAATAGTGGCGGTCCGAGATGACGTCAGCACCGACCGCCACTACTTTACCAACAATAGTGGCGGGCGCCGGTGCTGCCGTCAGCACCAGCAACTGTAGTGGCGGGCATCTAATGACTCGCCACTACAATGGTTTTGCCCAACGCCACTACCGTGACGGTTTGTAGTAGTGTAGTTTCAGTTAAAACAAATCATCATCTTCCATGGTTGAAAATCAGAAGTCACCTAGAATTACCAATCATGTATAATTCATTACGAAATAGTTAGCTTTAGATCAGCAAATATTCTACTTGTTGTCCACTACAAATTTAAACTTTCATGGATTCTCCGATTTGCGTAGGAAAAAGTGGTAACCTTTAGAGAATCTGGTTTCAAAAAACTGAACAAAAACCACAACAGGAACACGGGCATGAGCAACTAATCCGTAATCAGGTAACGCGGGAAAAAAACTAATCTTTATCCCAGCACGAACGATGGAGACCCTGCACGTCCGATCGAGATGCCTTTGCGGTGGAGAAGCAAGTAGGCCCCACTGAGCCAACGTTTCGGGCAAGCGGCGGCTAATGGCGTAATTATCTCGCTGGCAAAGGCGGGATTAGTGGCTTTCCATGGACAGAATTAGCAGCCGCTTGTGTGGCTAGCTTTTAGTTTAAGGGCATAATTATCCTAATCTTAATCAGAAAAGATGAGGCGGGGTCGCATCTTGTATCTTTCAGCCCGTCTACTGTCTAGTGTCTACGTACGAGCTACAGCTCGACTCAATCTTAGTGTCCAGGATTTAGGGTTGTTTTTACAAGTCAAATTTAAACAGGTTTAAATAATTCTAAAGAAAAAATACACTAATAAATACAATATCATATTACTCATTAAATCTATCATATATTATGGTATAATAATGCACTTTTAATATATTTTTATTTAACTTTGGTGAAAGTGAGAGCGAAAAAGTTAAAACGCGCGGCGTAGAGTAGGCGAGCGCGACGCCGTGGCGAGTAGATGCGGATGCAGTGTGTGCGCCGCTAGGTCACGGTGGTGGCCGGTGAGAAGCCGCGGGAAGCGAGGGCAGGGGCACCAGAAACGGAAGCGCGCGCGCGAGCCGCGGCGGTGACGCACACGCACGGCCCCACGGAATAGCGACGTCGCGCGCGCGACGCGCGAGACGCAGGCCATAGGCCGCAGGCGGCCGTCGCCATCCCGCGTGTAGGGAGGGAATTCCATAACGGGTAACTTTGCGGTTGTCGTCGCGCGATTCGCCTCGTCGCTGTCGCGGCACGTGTCGAGCGACAACGTGAGAGTGCGGCCGGGGCGGCCGGTGGGCGAGTGAGACGGCGACGGTGACGACCTGCGGCGCGGGAGGGCTAGCTTAATTCGGGAGCGCTTGATAGCTCTGGCTACGACGCTATGTACGTGCCGCGTCGCACGGCATATATATATATATATATATATATATATATATATATATATATATATATATATATATATATATATATACACGGGAGCGCTATTGTACATCACGTGTGTAGAATAACTATTCTACACCGACTACTTTCAGTAGTGGATTTGTCGGTAGAATAGCTATTGAGTATTATTTTTTCTCAGTAGTAGATTTGTCGGTAGAATAGCTATTATACACCCGTGGTGTAGTATAGCATTTGTATATATATATATATATGGTTGGGCTGGACATATGCAGCATCTAGAGGATAGTTTTTTGAGAGGGTTTAGAGGATAAAAATCTTAACCCCATTACTCGGGTTATTTCTAGAAGTGCATGTGTGTAATACCCTGCAAGTGAAACTATGTGGAAAGCCACTTACACCAATTGTCTTGGGGAGTTGCATTCTAGCCCATTGTGCTCGTCCCCTCCCATAGTCACACCATGCGGTCACTATTAGAAAAAAAAAACGGTTTTAAATACAGTCAGATTGGACATTGCGCAGGTGTTAGAGTTGTTGTGATTTAAGGTTTGTTGATTAGGTAGTGTTTGGTTAGCTGAATGAATGAAATTGGATAGTATGAGATGGTCTTGAATAGATTGATTCGAGGTGAGATAGTTCCGGATGAGATGGTACAAGTAGATTGTTTAGTTGGATGTATGAGATGATACTTAATAAACATTGATCTTAACTAATTATAAATAATTAGTATAGTTTATAAAAATTAGACGTCGTTCGCTTGTTTTTATCGCACGAAATGGTTCAGCATCTAGTGAGAATCTGAACCAATCAGGATGATTTCGTACATACAAACAAACAAACTCATTTTTCAAAATTATACGGAAACATCCGATTCAAGTAACAAACACTGCAGACCAGTCCGTGAAAACAGATTTTTACAGACGATTTTCGTGGAAGGCTGCTGCTGGGCTCTCTTCACTTGTAACAAAGGCCGATCAGACGTACACACTGGGCCAAGCTTTCTTTTCTTCTTGAACGGGCCTTCTGGATTAAGCTCCAAAACCTGAAATCTGTGGCCTAGCCCCTGTTTTAATGGTTCTTTCGGCTTGCTCTTATTATTTTTGCATGGAATGGTTAGTTCTTGTTGACTAAAGTTTACTCAAATCATCTCCAACTGCAAGTAACAGTGCAACAACATAAACTGTAATGCTGTATGTTACTGTAGATCAAAATGCATATACTAAAAAAATAGGTTAAAGAGTTGGATCATTCGATGGGCTCAGGCCACCGACGCCGCCCTCCTGGTAATAGGCAATAACTCGGGTCACCGCTGATTCGTTCCCTCCGGATGAGCTAGCTGGCATCTGTTAGGGTGCGTTTGGTTCGTTGGATATCCCTGTATGGGATAGGGTCATCCCATTCAATCAGTTGTTTGGTTGGAGGGCGAAGGTGGATGGGATGGCCACCAAGAGGAATATTCCTTCAATATGCTGGATGGAGAGATTCTTCAATATGCTGGATGGAGAGATTCAAGAAATTTTTCTGATGAGCTCATTCAATATTGGATGAGATGACGTGTCGTCTCTTGATTGGTTATTACACATTTAATTTTTCGTTTATAAATATTCAAATGATTTTTACTCCCAAATTATTTATCCAAATTATGATCTAATTACATCATTGTAAATATTATAATTTAATCTATAAAATAAGATCTCATTTGATTATATTTTTGTTAAAAAATATATTTGATAAGTGGGTCCCACTAAATTTAACCTTATCTCATCCAAGTCGTATACATCTAACCAAACAAAAAATTGTCTCATCCCATCCATCCAATCAAACACCTCAAATGTATCATCTCATCCCTAAATCCATGGATGGGATCATCCTATCCATCCTCGCCCCCAAACAAAACGGACCCTTATATTGCAGCCATTCTCCCTCTCGACATCACCACTGCTTCCGTCGTCCCGCTGTACAAATTACAATCTCGGATCGACGCTCGCCGCCCAGACGGACGAGCCGATAACGCCATGCCTCACCGTACGTCCCCTAAGCAAGCCTTATGCCGGCTGATTATCGGAAGAACAAAATTTTGACTCAAGATAATCTGTTGAGGAGAGGTTGGAAGGGGATATTATGAAGTGTGTCTTTTGCTGCAGGGATGAATCGGTTCAACACTTATTTTTTGAGTGTGTTGTTGCTCGTTTCATTTGGAGAATGGTGTTTACTTGTTTTAATATTGGCCCCTTCTCTGATATGGAGCATGTGTGACAATTTTGGTTCAGGAAATTGGATAAAAATTCGAAATGTTTAGCTAGGGTCAGCCTGGCAACTATTTTTTGGAGTATATGGAAAAGCATAAATGACGTCTGCTTCTGTAGGACCGAAAGTAGCGACCAGAGGGGGGGTGAATGGGCGCCTAAAAAATTCTTTCGAATCAATGGCCTGCTCCCAATACCCAACACACCTCAAAAGACTAAGAAGCAAAGCATGAACAGATTGCCTAAGTTTAAAGGTATCTAGCCTAGAAGCAACTGATGTTGAAACAGAGAAACACCAATACAGTGCTAATAGACAGATAAACAGAATGCACAAGACATGGCAAGACAAACTTCTCAGTACAGCAATATAAGTGTACAAAGAGTGGGAAGAGAAGTTACTGTTCCAAATTTGTCTCTTGTTCGAAACTTGGCGAAGCCTGCTTCGCTGGTCGAAGCCTGCTTCGCTGGTCAGAGCCTGCTTCGGAGTTGCTTGTCGAAGTCGAGCGAAGGTTATCGTTGAAGTGCCGAAGGTTTGTTTGGTCTAACCTAGTTCGAGTGTGGCAAAGAGCGAAGTATGCTTCGAAGCGAAGTATGTGAGTATCGAAGCTTGCTTCAAACAGTGTACTTCGAAGCCTAGACTTCGAACAGAAAGGTTCGAACAAGCTCGCAGAAAAGCAACCTCTGAAAAAGAAGCGAAGTCAAACAAGCAGCAGCAAGACCAACTCGAAACCTACACAGCTACCTTCGAAGCCAGCAATATCGAGGTATGACCTTCGAACCTCAGACTAGCTTCGAATCGAAGTCTGCAGGTGTTGACACACAAGAAGTCGAAGGTCACAAACACACTTTGAATGACAAACTCCGACCCACGAACTGAGACCTTCGAAAAAGACAACAGCACTCTCCGAGTGAGGTCTACCAGAGAGACATGCTTCGAAGCTAATTTCAAAGCCTGTCGAAGTATTGACTTCGAATAACTCAAGTCGGAGATCACCTTCGCAAGGACCGTCGAAATATGACAAGCCAATAGACTAAGTGCAAAACATACTTCGAAGCAAGAAACACAGTACAAGGAGCGAAGTCGAAGTTCAAGCGAAGCCTTCGAGGATGTTAGATCGAAGCCTGCCTCACGAAGCTGAGGGACTTCGAATACAGAAAAGGGGCTTCGACAGAAACAGCCAGAAAAGGTTTTCAGCCCTGTCTACTTCGATCAAAAAGCAACACAATAAAATCAAGGCTAGAGTACTAGTGTATTGTTGCTACAGTGTAGCAGTACTACTTGCATCCAGTATGAACTAGTACTACTTCCGTGAAGAACAGTAGAAACCGAGGCACAAATGCTCACGAAAAATAGCTATGCACGTGAAACGAAGCCATATAAAACTGCTGCAAGCATGCTGCGCACGATCAGAGAATAGAAGCTTCACTGCATCAGGAGAAAACCGAAATAAATGCAACACAGATCTGCTACAAATTGAAGCCTGGCGGCGCACAAGAGAGAGAAACGCAAGGAACAAGTGGAAAGACCCAAGGAATTGATTGAAAAGTGATTTCAGCAAAAGGGTAGCACAACCCTAGGGATTGGGGCCCTATTTATAGGCTGCCCAATGACCTTGAATATTCCACCAGCCCCTTAGGGTTTTTTACAGGCGCAAGAATAAAAGGAAAAGACTCAACTGCCCTTAGGATTTTTTACAGACTCGATTGACTGATTGTGGGCCTAGAGATACAGATGACTTATCCGTAAGCTAAGCTTTCGTAGCGACTACGACTTCTCTTCTGTACAGTCGGATACAAGATCGACGATTGTCAGTTTTGCGCCGAAACTGACAGAGCCTCCACCGACTTTGTACCAGGTACCCGGATTGGGCCAGCCCGACTCCGCAGCTCTCTCAGCCCGGCAATCGCTCACCGCCCGTGTACCTGAGTCAATCCTAGTCAACAGCCCAGTGGGTCTTCTGCTGCTTCTGGCCCATGTACCTGGATTGGGCCAGCCCGACTTCGCAGCCTCCTCTGCCCGACAGTCGCTTGCTGCCCGTGTACCTGAATCACACGCGGCCCATGAAACAACAGATCTTCACTCTTCTCAGTCCTCTTTGACTATCGTTAACAATGACTCATCACATCTGGAGCCATGAGGCCCACGCTATTCAGCATGGCTCCTCAATCTCCCCCTTGATGAGTGCATTGTCAACACTTCACTTCTTCAGCTCTTCAGTACCTGCAAACAACTGTGGAAACACGAAAACAAAGCACAAGAAAACAAAGAAGAAGAAAATAAAGTAAAAGTTTAACCCTAATGACCAAAAGCCGAACAAAAACAAGAAGCGGTCATTATGGTTAACCAAAGGTAAAAGCTCAGAATGAGTGCGATCTCAGAAACATCAACAAGGATATCAAAAGAGTAAGTGAGACAAAAACTCCCCCTTGAACTCTTATCCCAAAATTTCTCCCTCTTGTTGACAAGTGAACTCATCAAGCACTCAAAAGACACAAACTCCCCCTGAAATGCAACTCCCCCTCAAAATATGCGACAAATGCAACTGAGGTGCAGGTGGAGTGTGGAAAGGCATGCTTCTCAGATATGATTGACTGCATTTTAACAAAATCTAGCAGGTATAGCCTACGACATACTGTCTAAGATACATGGCATGATCAGTGCAACAGATGATATCTAAAGAAGGTCATTCGCATGCATGTTCCAGTTTTTGCAAACAAAAGCATCACCATATTTTTCCAGTTAACAAGCAAGGTAAAGCATGAGATGCAAAAGCTATCTGATATCTACCAAGATAAGCATTATACAAAACAAAGTGCTTCAGCAAACTTGTTATCATTTCATTTTTCAGGCTTTTTCTCTTTCCTTTTTCATTTTTGCTAGGGGTTATTTGCATGTCAAACCTTATGGTGACCGACCAAGTCAAGCCGCCAGAACTAGACCATCAGAAGCTTAAGACATTGGTCTTGGCATACATTACACTGTCCTAGTTCATACCAAAGTGCTATGGTACGCAGTCCAGAACAATGCAATGTGACAAAACAAACCCACCTGGATCTTTTCAAGTTATGCAAAAAAAGGCATGGAATTTTCATTTTTCTTGATTTTTATAGCACATTTCCATGTTATAAAGCAGAAAGATGTCCAAGTTGCATGTTTGCATCTAAGTCAGGAACTAGCTACAAGGCATGTAACAGATAGCAAGAACATTCAGCCTACGCATGCTAGTTACCAGAAGTAATGGTGATCATTTTTTCAAATTTAAAGCATAAAAGTCAGGCATATGACAGATATCAGATATATCAAGCGAACTGAAACAAGGCATGATCATTGACAAGTAATCAAAAGCATGTACCAGCTAGAATAAGTAAAATAGTTCAATCATATAACAGAAGCAGCTCAAAAGTGTGACATGTTAATATGCAAGATATGAACACACACAAAAAGACTCAATAAAAGAGTAAAGAAGAAAGAAAAACTGACGCAAAAATATTCTAGAAAGGATACACAACACCCAAATCCCCTCGTAAATGCTCAAAGGAAGACTGATCTAGGGGTTTGGTGAAAATGTCAACCAACTGATGATGGGTATCAATATGAACAAGGTCAATGACTCTCATATTGATCCCGCAGAAAGTGAAAGCGCACATCAATATGTTTGGTTTTTGAATGGAGACAAGGGTTTTTCCCTACACTAATGGCACTGGTGCTGTCGCAAAACAATGGAACCCTGGTAGGAACAACCCAAAATCTCGCAAAGTGAAAATCATCCAAACTAATTGTGAGCAGCAGCTAGCAGCAGCTACATACTCAGCCTTAGTGGTCGAAAGAGCAACTCCAGATTGCTTTCGAGAAGACCAAGAAACAAGAGAAGAACCAAGAAACTGACAAGTACCGGAAGTCGACTTGCGATCCAACCGGCACCCACCAAAGTCAGCATCCGAAAAGCCAGATAAATCAAGAGATGATGAAGATGAATAGTAAAGACCGAGATCAGGCGCATAAGTGAGATACCTGAAGATGCGCTTGACAGCTTGCCGATGAGACGCGTGCGGTGAAGACTGAAAACGTGCGCAAAGTCCAACGACGAACTGAATGTCTGGTCTTGTCGCCGTTAAGTACAATAGCGAACCAATCATCCCTCGAAACTCTTTCTCATTGACCTTGACGCCGCTCTCGTCCTTGTCCAGGCCCCCAGATGTGCCCATCGGGGTCATCTGTGGCTTCAATTCTCCACCAAAGTCAAATTTCTTAAGCATATCGCGAGTGTACTTACCTTGGTGGATGAAAGTGTCGTCCTTGGTCTGCTTGATCTGGAGCCCTAAGAAGTACTTGAGCTCACCCATGAGGCTCATCTCAAACTCGCTGTGCATCTGCTCAGAGAACTTGGACACAAGAGAATCAGTAGTACCGCCAAAAATAATATCATCCACGTAAATCTGAGCAACCAAGAATTCTGAAGCATCTCTGATCAAGAAAAGAGTTTTATCCACCGAACCCATCACAAAGCCCTTCCCCAACAAAAATTGCTTCAACCGGTCATACCAAGCCCTGGGGGCTTGCTTCAACCCGTATAAAGCCTTTTGCAGCTTAAAAACATGTCGAGGAAACTTAGGGTTCTCAAAACCGGGGGGCTGCCTAACATAAACTTTCTCCTCTATGAACCCGTTCAGAAAAGCACTCTTAACGTCCATTTGAAAAAGCTTAAAACCATTCGAAGCGGCAAAAGCTAAGAGAATACGAATGGACTCAAGACGGGCAACAGGGGCGAAAGTTTCTTCAAAATCAATACCCTCTTTCTGGCAAAAACCCTGGGCAACTAGTCGAGCTTTGTTGCGCACCACAACCCCATCTTCACCTTGTTTGTTCTTGAACACCCATTTGGTGCCTATGGTGTTGCATCCTGGTGGCGGCTCAACTAGTGTCCAAACCCGATTACGGACAAAATTCTCAAGCTCTTCTTGCATAACATTAATCCAATTTGAATCAGAAAGAGCATGAGAAACATCTCTGGGCTCAAAAGATGCAACAAAAGCAGATTCAGCAAACACAGCAAGAGAGGTAGATGAACGCAAAGTTCTCTCAGTCAAATCACCGATGATGAGCTCTGAGGGGTGATCACGCTGAACTGCTCGGGTTCCCTGGTGATCTGAAGTCACCTCACCAGAGTCAGCAGCTGGCACCTCTGGACTCGACTGAGGGGGCTCGATCAAAGTGGAAGAAGTGATCAGAGGTCCGCCCTCATCCTCAGTCGAAGTCTCAGAATGTGTGGGATCTGCCGGGGGTGCAGAAGGCCCACCCTCATCAGCAGCTAGAGTATCCTCATCTTCCTCGAAGATGGACTCTCCGAGCTCATCATCCCAGAAAGCTCAAAAGAAGGAGTTAAAGAAGGCAAGGACTCGTCAAATGAAACTTCACAAGTCTCGACAAGCTGCTGGGAGTCGAGCTTCCAAACACGGAAGCCTTGAGAATGCAAAGCGTAACCAAGAAAAACACCGTCCCAGCAACGAGACTCAAACTTGTCCAAATGCCCTCCCTTCTTGATCACAAAGCACTTGCAGCCAAACGCTCGCAACTGGCTAAGATAATTTTTCACTGGTTGAAAGAGGTGTATTGATTGCTTTACAATCTGACATATTAACCTTTTTAAGTAGATAATTAGCATACTTGCCTTGACTTAGCACAATTCCCTTGGACGTTTTACTCACTTCAATGCCAAGGAAATAATGTAGATCTCCCAAATCTTTTAGAGCGAACTCTTTTTGTAGATCCTTCAAGAGAGCAGGTACTGCATGCTGTTCAGAACTTGCAACAATTATATCATCAACATAGATAAGAAGGAATATGATTACACCATTCTTATTGTAGAAAAACAAGGATGTGTTTGCTTTAGACCCTTTAAAACCTATTTCGCATAGTCTGTTACTTAACCTTGAATACCATGCCCTTGGTGCTTGTTTTAAACCATACAATGCCTTGTCTAGCCTGCAAACATAGTTCGGATGGCTCTTGTCTTCAAAACCTGGAGGTTGTTGCATGTACACTTCTTCTTCCAAGATATCATGTAAAAATGCATTTTGTACATCTAGTTGTCTCAAAGTCCATCCTCTAGAAACAGCAATAGACAAAACAATTCTAATTGTTGCAGATTTGACAACGGGACTGAAAGTATCCTCATAATCTATACCATATCTCTGTTTATAACCTTTTGCTACTAATCTGGCTTTATACCTGTCAAGGCTTCCATCTTGTTTTCTTTTAATTTTATAAACCCACTTGCATCCTATAACATTTTTGTCCTTCTGCGGTGGAACTAAATGCCATGTTTCATTTCTTATTAGAGCTGCATACTCGGCATCCATTGCCTCTTTCCAATTTTTATCATACAAAGCATCAGTAAGACTACTAGGTTCTCCAGTCAAGGTGAGAAAACTATACTTAACAGTACCATCAATATATTTCTTTTCTTTTCTTATACCTTTTTGTAGTCGAGTGACTGGTCGATGTGGATGAATCTGTTGAATCTGTAGTTGTTCTCCCCTGCAACAGAGGAATCCGAAGCACTCAGATTCGTATCAGATGTTGAAGTGGGCAGAACTCCTTCACCAGCCATGTTTTCATCTCTGTCGGCATCTGAGTGGTCGATTGGTATGTCGGCATTTGAATTGCCGATGGAGTTGTCGGCCTCTGGAGTGTCGAACGAGCCATCAGTCAATGGATGGTCGATGGGGGTGTTTTCATCTCTCATGGGGCTGCTTTCATCTGTAAACTCTTGGTGATCTGCATTGTTATGAGTAAAATTTCTTGCAGAGTGGTTAGTCACATAATCACACGGTTGTATACCCCCTGAATATGGCAAAACATCAGATGATTCCATTTTTGACTTTTTTTCAATATGATTTCTGGACTGCACTTGGGAAAAAGGAAAAATAGCCTCATCAAATACCACATCTCTGGAGATATAAACACGTCCCGTAGTGATGTCTAGACACTTGAATCCTTTATGAAAATCACTATATCCTAGAAAAACACATCTTTTGGAATGAAATTGTAATTTATGGGAATTGTAGGGGCACAAGTTAGGCCAACATGCGCACCCAAAGGTTCTAAGACTGGTATAATCCGGAGATTTGTGGAAGAGATATTCAAGGGGTGTCTTATACTAGAGAATTTTGGTAGGAGTTCTATTTATCAAATAGGCAGCAGATGTAAAAGCCTCATCCCAAAATCTGAGAGGCATAGAAGATTGAGCCAATAGAGAGACCCACTTCAACAATATGACGATGTTTTCGTTCAGCTGATCCATTTTGTTGATGAGTATGGGGGCATGATATGTGATGAGAGATGCCAATGTTCTTGAAAAAGGTGTGAAGCTTTTGATACTCACCTCCCCAATCAGTTTGGACATTTATGATTTTCCGATTAAACATACGCTCAACAAGTTTCTGGAACTGTTGGAATTTCAAGAACACCTCTGATTTAACTTTGAGGAGATAGACCCAAGTGAATCTACTATAAACATCAATAAAACTTACATAATATTTATTTTTGCCAACCGAAACAGTTGTAGGCCCCCAAACATCTGAATAAATTAACTCTAATGGATTACTGACTTCACTAATAGATCTAGAAAAAGGAAGTTGATGACTCTTTGCTTGTTGACAAGCATCACATATGCTAACTTTATTTGCCTCATTTGAACAAGGAAGACTCTTTTGATGAACCAATTTCTCTATTATTTTAAATGAGGGATGATCTAGGCGACAGTGCCATTGTTCCAATGAGGGCTTTATTGCAGAATTGATCTCTTTTTGAGATTCATGCTGACCGGATCTAGGAGGAAGAGGATAGAGTCCACCACGACAATGACCTTTAAGAAGAGTCGTCTTCGTGGCCTGATCTTTGACAAAAAAATGTTTAGGATGCAGTTCAAGATAGGCAGAATTATCTGAGATGAAACGATGAGCAGAGACAAGATTTTTGTTGGCTTCAGGAACATACAAGACATTTTTTAAATGAAGATTGCGATATGGGGTATTAACAACCGAATGACCAATATGACTAATCATCATACCTTCCCCGTTTGCAGTATGAATCTGGTTTTGTCCCTTGTATTTATCTCGATCTGTTAGCTTATCCAATTCTCCTGTTACATGATCAGTTGCTCCAGTGTCCATGTACCAGTTTGTATCTATACCATATGATGTGGTGGCGGCACCTGCATATTTTTCATCTGGTACAAAGCTTTCATCATACCTGTGCCAACAATCAATAACAGTGTGACCTCTTTTAAAACAGAGTTGGCATCTAGGTCTATTTTCAAAATTGCCTGCTCTCTATCCTGAACCACCGGCGGCAGTGCTGTTGTTGCCTCTGCCTCTGCTTCTGTTGCCGTGGCCGCGTTGATTGTTCCAGCGCCCACGTCCTGGTGCGTGTCCACGCCCACGGCCTCGGCCAGAGAAGTTAGCTGACATGTTCTGTTCACTTTGACGCATCTGCCAGCGATTCTCAAAGTGCAATAATTGGGAGTAAACCTCTCCAACAGAAACTGCCTCAACTCTTGCCACAAGAGACGAGACAATTGGATCAAAAGTTTCATCTAAACCAGTTAGAATATAGGATACCAAATCTTCTTCATCTAGAGGTTTTCCAGACGATGCCATCTCATCTGCTAGACTACGCATCTTTCCAATATACTCAGTGATGCTAAGATCTCCTTTCTTCAAAGTTGCTAGAGCTATTCTTGTATTTATTGATCTTGCTTTTGTAACCGAGAAAAACATACCATCGATTACCTTCCAAGCTGCTGCGAAAGTCTTGCATCCTGCAACTTGGACGAGTACTTCTCTACTCATGGTAGACAAGATGTACCCGAGAACTTGCTGGTCGGTAGCCTGCCAGTCTTCATATTCCGGATTGGTGACCACCGCCTCCTTGTCATCTTTCTTTACAACGACGAATTCTTCTGGCACCGGGGAAGCGCCGGTGAAGTAGCCTTCAAGCTTGGCTCCTCTAATCACCACCATGATCTGTGCCTTCCAGATCGCGTGGTTCCCTCTGCCCAGCTTCTCTGAGACCGCCATACCAACAAAAGGATTGTCGGTGGAGGTCTTGGAGAGGCCGGCCATTGCCGCAGACTCAACAGGAGTTTTCTGCTGGCTCTGATACCATGTGAAGATTTGAGGGAAGTGGTACCTTTGTCTGGTCCGCGTTTATTTATTTATAGTACCAATAGCCGGTACCATGGCGCTTACATTGGATGCCAATGCGATCAGGACTTTTGGCCGGTGAGCAAACAGCTAATCGCACAATCTGTGCTAACTACTCAACATGCATGCGTTATCAATCTCCACATGCATGCGTTATCACAGGAAGTGTGGAACCACCTAACAGGCTAACTAATTCTATGCGCATTGCAAGCCCCTAACAGCTAACTAATCTCCAGCCGTAAGTCCTGATTACAAGGCTTAGATAAACATATGAAATACAAACTTTATTTAACAATGTGGACTATCGGAGGTCAATAAATAGATTATTACAGATTATATACCTGATTCTAGGTTATGTCCTACTACGTAGTACGAGTAATTGACTTGCCATTTGTAATAATAACACAGCACCTTCCGTGTCATGATAAGTCACTAACGGACAGTACACCTGAAACGCTGCATCATGATCTAGCAGCAGCTGGAGAGGATCATGCACATATACACATCCCGATCGAAACACCTAAAAAGGAACAGCGTTTTAGCTTTGGCAAAAGAAAAGGGGTGCCGAATAGAGGAAAGAAAGAAATTAAGCTAAAGCCAAATCCCCTGATGAGCGCGAGGCTGTTCGACAGCAACGTGGTGCTTATCCCCTTGCATTGAAAACTAACCTGAATCGATCATGTCAGGTGGTGTCGATCAATTATAATCCACAAAGCACTATCTATCTCGTCATCTACAACTTACAGAGTACCTGCACACCTCATGTCAGCGATGGCGCACGCATTAACGGACGCATCCGTCGCCGCCACGCGCCCCCTGCCATCCAGCTGATCGATCAGAGGAAAGCTACCACCGCGCGACGATGGAGACTAGTTCGTTGCATTGAAGCATCCGCTACGTACGCACGTGTACGTGCGGGCGTGTGGTGAGGCGGCGCGCTTGCTGGTGCGCGATGCGACCCGCGGGGTGGGGAAGACAGCGCCACGGGCCACGGAGCGGCAGGAGCGCGGCGCGCGCGCTCTGCGCGCCGGTGACCGGCGGAGCCTCTGGTGGTGTGTTGTCACGTCGACAGTCGAGTGTCGACGCGAGCGCAGCCCCATGCATGCACGCGTGCGCCGCGTGTGCGCTCGCACCAGAAACCGACGACCCGTTTTTTTGGTTAGGCGTTGTAAAATCCATGTTTTTTAAAAAAACACACAAAACAAAAAAAAGAAAAAAAACAAAAGAAAAAAATGAAAACACACACGCACGCACTCGGGCTGCAGCTAGCCCCGTGGCCGGCGGCCACTGCCAACGTGCGCCTGCGCCAGTGCGTTGCGCCCGACCGCGCAAACGCGCCCTTGCGCCTGCGCCCAGACGCTGCGGCCCTCGCCAGCGCGCCGCCCCGACCATGCCGGACCGCGCCATGCGCCCGCGTCCGCCCGTCCGCACGCCTGCACCCGCGCCGGCCCTCGCGTCAACGCTCGTACGCGCCCCCTCGTCGCCGCACAGTCCTCGCCTACACAATCACGCCGACACACCGCTCGGACCGTCGGTTTCTTCGCCGTCCCCGTGCTCGCGCCGAACCGTAGACCCCGTTTCGTCGTGCTGTCGCCTCCAACCACCCTAGGTCGGCCGAGTGACAGCACCTGCACACCCTCCACCCGCTCCGCCCCATGCCTTGGCATGCGCCGCCGTCCCGTCGCCATTACTCGATCCACGTCGCCGCCCATACCGTCGCGCGGATAAAATGGCCCGAGCTCACATGGTTGTGCCCACCCAAACCTCAGTCATCCCTCTCCACTCTAGAGCACTCGCCGAAGCCATCCGAGCACGATCTCACCAGGAATCTGTAGGAGCCGAATGCCATCACCATGTGTTGGGGGAATATGTTTCCCTTAAACAGGGGCCAAATGACGTCAGCCTCCGACAGCCTTCGGCTCGGAGCCCAACACTGTCGAAGCCTGTTTTCTCCCCAAGAACTGTTCCCGAGTCTTAAGGTTTGTGACGGAGTTTGCAGGGGCGAAGCCCCAGGGTCCCGACGAAGCCCTTCGAAGCGAGGTCCTTCGGAGCCTCCGGGGCAAAGCCCTCGAGATCTCTTGAAGACCGCCAGAAGCTAAGTCTCAGGCTAACTTCGAAGCTAGCCTCCGGGCCTTCTTCGGAGTTAGCCTTCGAGCCCTGTTCGGAGGGTCCATCTCGGAAGCCCCTGTTCGGAGGGTCCAGCTCGGCTTGGAGGCCCCAAGTTCGGAGGGCCCAGTTCGGAGGCCCCCTGTTCGGAGGGTCCAGCTCGGAGGCCCCCAGTTCGGAGGTCCTGGTTCGGAGGCCCCCGGTTCGGAGGCCCCCGGTTCGGAGGGCCCAGTTCGGAGGCCCCCAGTTCGGAGGGTCCAGCTCGGTGGCCCCCAGTTCGGAGGCCCCGGATCGGAGGGCCCAGTTCGGAGGCCCCAGTTTGGAGGGCCCAGTTCGGAGCCCCGGTTCGGAGCCCTGGTTCGGAGCTCCGGCCCTGCTCCGAACCTAGGAGATATTTACGCCCCACTGCAGTACAGAAGCCGTACCAGGGGCCCTCCGCCCCTGGTATGTCGTTTAGCTGGTCAAAGCCTGGCATAGCCTGACACGTCTGTAAAGTTGTAAAGCACTTTTGTACCGTAGCTAGCTCCTTTTCCCCTCTCTGCCCCTATGAGCCTAGGGCTCATAGGGGACATCCCAGTATTTTCCTTTGGCCTGCGTACCTATAAAAGCAGGGCCAAGCCCTTGTAGCAGGGGGGCACACCCCAGGGGGCCATGAGACCCTGTAGTTCTCTTCTCCACACTAAGGCATACCATGCCAAATCCACTACAAACTGGACGTAGGGCTATTATCCCCTAGGGGAGGCCCGAACCAGTATAAACTCCTTCTCCCTCTGAGGGAACCCATCGAGGTTCATTCTCCACATCATACACCACCATAGGAAAACCTGCTGGAACTAACGCAATTGTTCCAACAGTTGGTGTTGTCCGTGGGGAACTTAGTACTAAAAGCTAAGTTCTCTGCCATTGTCTGCAACTCGAAGTACGCTTGAGGGGGGAGCTTCGAAGCTTTTTTGCTTCGCGCACCCTCCGGCAAGGGGCTTCGGGTGCAGCTCGAAGGCCATCCACGCCTTCCTCCATCCTCCACATACCGGAGCTCACCCTCTGGCAAGGGGCTCCGCTCCACACGTCGGAGGCCGTCGAAGCCCCAGGGGCTACGAGGTCAACCTTCAGCCACTTTGCGAGGTACGTCCGCTATCCGAAGTACCACCTCGGTCTACCACTTCGCAATCATGTTGATATTTATTCGAAGCCCTGCTTCGCCTTAAAATTCGAAGCCTAGCTTCACCCTTACAGCAAGTTTTTGCCCCATCTTATTTAAAAAATCGAAGCCTCGCTTCGCCTTATCAAAAACCCGAAGCCTCGCTTCACTTTGTTTAAAAACTTGAAGCCCCGCTTCGCTTTATAAAATCCGGAGTACCCCTCCGAAGGCTACACAGTGCCCCCGGGCCCGTAGCAGTGGGCTAAAAGGACTCCGGGCCACTGGCCCGACGCGTCCAGGGATTCCGGGCTCCGCACCCGAAGCATCCCAGGGATTCTGGGTTCCGCACCCGAAGCATCCCAGGGTCGAAGGTGACCCAGAGTTGAAGGTGGCTCAGAGTCGAAGGTGGCTCACACTATCACAGGTTCGGTGAATCCACACCAAATATCCTTCTCATTACAGGACCAAGTTCCGAAGCCTTGCTTCATTATCCAAACACGCTCCGAAGCCTTGCTTCGCGTGTTAATGTAATATACGCCTAAGCGTCTCGAAGTCATACTTCGCTAAAACCTAAGTGCGTTTCGGAGCCTCGCTCACGCACAGCATTCAAATCCTAGCATGCTGAAGCATGCTTCGCTTAACTTGGTTGTGCTGAAGCCTTGCTTCGCACCAAGTTAGCACGATCGAAGCCCAAAAGAGGCCTTCGCTCAGTGAAATTCCGAGCAGCCGAAGCCCTGCTTCGCACCAAATTAAAGCATTCGAAGCCCAAAAGAGGCCTTCTCTTAAATAAAATTTCATGCGTCGAAGCCGCCGAAAGGCGCACCCTCCGCATCTATTATTTTTTGCCCGCACCAGCAATGGCTAAGTCCCTAGCTGCCACGAGCAAAGGGGGGAAGCATGTATGCGAGGTGTGCGAATGTAATATGCAATACGAGCGTGATAAGCTAAAACGTTCGAAGCCAAACAATGCGAAGCATACAGACGATGTATGCAAATATAACAAACTCCATTCATTGTATATTGAGAAGTGTGTTACAAACATACTTCGAGAGCAAACTACGAGTAGTTTGTGTCTAAGCCTAAGAAGAATCGTGTGTGAGGCCCCAACCCTCGCTTGCCTCTCTTTCGGCCAGGGCCCCCTCGGCTGGACGAAGCCTCGTCGGAGCCCGATCTCCCACGTCCGGCTCGTCCAGGCTCCGAAGCCCGCGGACCTCGTCTTCCACTTTGCAGGTCGTTCCAAGTTAGCGAAGCAGGCGGTGCCGTATCGAAGGCAGAGAAGTCTAAGGCTTCGTCGCCTGCTAAGGCCGTTCGCGAAGGTAAAAACAAAGAACTCTAAAGGAACTCCGTCTTCACAGCGGCTAGCAAATCCTGAGCTACGTCGGAGATGTCTTCGCCGCTAGGCCCCCTCGGAAGCTTAAACCGAGGGGGACCTTCGGATCTAGCTACTTCGAGGACCGCCCACAACTGTCGAAGTTCTTCGGAGTCCTCGAGCACTTCGAGGTCTACACTCGGAGGCTGAGCCTGGGTAGGTATAAAAAAACCCCCGCATTCTTATTAATAAGCTGATAGAGTTTTTACAAAGCCTGCAGCTAAGTATTACAAAAAGGCCTAAGGAGATCTACACCTTCGGAGGCGGAGGTGTCGAAGTCGAAGGCTGGTCAGGCACAGCAGGCGCTTTGGATCGGCGGTGTCGAAGGGCCTTCTAGAGGTCGAGGACTGCTTCGCAGCCTTGCTCCTTCCAGGGTTCCTGCAGCTGCCGCCAGGCTCCGCGGACATTGGCCGGAGGCGTCACCAAGTGCTGGCCCCCGAAGGCCACAGGGGTCACGGAGGTTGCTGCCTTGAGGTGGTTGCACCCCGCTTCGTGAAGCATGTGCAACACCCCTTGGCCCGCGACTCGGCCGGCCATGAGGGCGAAGCCCTTCAGCGATTGCTCCGCCGTTGAAGCCACTGTCTTCAAGAAATCGACGCGGTCCCCAATTGGGTCCTGATCACCGAAGTCCGGAGCCCGGCACTCGGTCCCTATTTGCTCAAGGACGTCGGTCAGGCTCTGGGTGGCTTCGCCAAGATTGTCCACGACGAAGTCTTCAAGCTTCTGAGCCCGTCGACGGAGTGAGGCATTCTCCTTCGCCTGCCGGGCCTCGGCATCCCTCGAAGCCTTGAGCTCCGCACGAAGTCTGTCCATCTCCGAGGCCAAGGCATCCTTAGCCTTGTCGGCCTCAGCCTTCGCCGCCTCTGCCGCGCCAGCCGAAGCCTTGGCTCGCCTTCGTTTCTCGGCTTCCACCGAGACTTCACGTTGAAGGGCCTCCTTCTCCTCTGCGAGGCGCTCCATCCGCCTGTCTGCAGAAGTCGAAGCTGCTGCATTCAGTGCGAAGGCCTGCAGGAATTCAAGAAATCACAAGTGTTAACCAAATACTAAAGCATGGTTCGAAGGCTGCAAGGCTTCGCTCACCCGTATGAGGACTTCATTCGCACTGATGAAGAGATCCGTGGGGTTCAAGTGGCTAAGTTGGGCCACCAAGTCCCCTGCCTCCGTAGCAGCACAAGCCTCGCGGAAGCCGTTGATCGCCGCCTCCGTCACGCCCCCCCTCGGCTTGATGGGGTGAACTACCTCCTCTGCCGCGGTCACCTGCGCGGGCTTCGGCATGGCGGGGCTCAAGCCCACCACGTCGACATCCTCGTCGCTTTGAGGGTCCTCCCCTCCACGGCCTCCGCCGCCTCCGTCTTTGGACGAAGTACTTTCGGACTCCGAATTGCTGCCACTGCTGCTGCTGCTGCCGCTGCTGCCCGAAGCTTCCGTGGGATTCGCCTCGGCGGGCTTCGATCCGGCTTCGCCGGCCAGCTTCGCCACGGTGGGCCTCGCATCGGCTTCATCCTCTGCAGAAAAGCCAACTCAAGATCCGCATATTGAAGAAAGCATGATTAAAGAGTTTACCTTCGTCAGAGATCTCTTCGAAGGAAGGAGGGGCTAGGTGTGCCCTCCAATCCCTTCGCTGCGAAGCTGGCGCATCAACCTTCGCCCCCGAAGTTGTTGCCGCCAGGGCATCTGCGGCCTACTTGGCGGCGGGAGTAAGCGCGTCAGCCTCCGCTGCAGCGCCCCGATTTATCAAATCGAGACATTATTGAATTTCATAAGAAAAACAATAATACAAGAGGTTCATCATGTGACAACGTACATACGACAGGATCCATGGTACGCAGACCATAATTATTACATCAGAGTTTTAATAAAAACAGTAAATAAAAATAATTGTATAGCGGCATGACGAACATCTTCTTCAGGATTTTTTTCTTCTCGACTGGGTCGCTACTCCAGACCGTCTTCGTAGTAAGCATCCTCTGTGGTGTCCAATGGGTATGAGTACAAAAAGTACTCAACAAGCCACCGCAAATGCAAGTAATAATGCAGGATAATAAACAAGGAAGGGTAATGGCTAACATTGCGGAAAAGTACAGTTGCAGTTATTGCATTTAGTGTAATCATATTTTAATCATGCGGAAAGTAAAGATGAACATCATCAACATCAACTCACTCGAGGGGTACAGTCAGCCCCACCTCGCTCAACGGTCCTTACATGTCAATCCATCATGCACATACATATTCAAAATAAACTAACTGGGGGATGTCACGCAACCCGCCCTTGACCGCGGGCTCGGCTTTTCGAAAAGATTCAAGACTCTGATCAGAGATGTACTACTGTACCCACAAGGCACGCACTCATCCCCAACGAGATGACCCATACCACGGGAACTCGTGCCAAAACCTCGATATAAGATGTTCCAAGCGATAACCACCCGCTCTAGGTTTCGCCGGCGCGCCGAGCCGCATCCCGGCTAACGTCGCACCCCCTTTTGCGCCACATTGGTACAAGTCACCCGCAGGTGCAACTTGACCCATCTCCAGATGGTGGCCTCGGTTTGGAACAACCCATACCTTAGTTAGGACTTACCCACTAGACTTGTGGTTAGTACGTAAGTGTATTGCAACGGATCCCTCAGACCGGTCCTTATAGTGCCCCGGGTGCTACCGACCAATGCCCTAGCTTGCACCCGGAACCCACCATGCATACACTCACAACCATAACTCATCACCAACAGAATTTCCAAGGATAAGAAGTAACGGGGATCATATAATAGAATCATTTTGCTACGACTCATTTTTATCCTATAGCGATCGTGTCAATACATTGGACACTAGCTAATATCATTGATCATATGGTGACAAGGAGGTTAGGCGAGATAGCATGGCTTGGGTTGCACATCAAGGTTGGGGGATCCTAAATAAATATAATGTAAGGGTTCATTTGACTAATGCATATATAACCTATGTGTTTTAGCGATAGTTTAATCAAACATGGGTTCAATATGCTCAAAAGATTGGTTTGGTGACTTGCCTTGTTCAGCGAAAGGCGAGGGAGGGACTTCCGGGAAGTATTCCGGCTCCTCGGCGACATCGTAGTCTTTTTGATATAGTAAAGTAAAATAAAATGAACATAATATTCAATCAAACAATATAACATTACATGATAAGCACATAAGTCAAAGTTGGTTTGATTAAAAATAAAATAAATTCAATTGTTAAGGTTCTGCGATTTATTTCATAAATAAATTTTAAAGGAATTAAAAAGTTGTCCTTTTTAGAAAGGGGTGTTTAAATGTGATTATGGTCATATTAAGCCCTCAAATAACTTTGAAATGAAAAGTTCATGTTAATTTAATGGTTTTCAGTACATGGACAGAAAGGAAATAAATATAAATTTTTCTAAAGTTTAAATATTTGAATTTATATTTTAACACTAAAGGCATTTGAATATTCCTTTGAATAAACATGAAAAAGTCAAAGTAAACCTACTGTTTTTATTGCATAAACATGTAGAGAATAATATTATGAATTTTCTGAAATTGGAATGGCAATTTTTAGAGTTCAAATGCGCCAGATATGAATTTTACAAGTTTAAAAGTATTTCTGAAACTCATTTTCAATTTTTAAACCCCTCGGGTCCACGGTGAGCCAGGCGGGTCGATCTGGACCGTCGGATCCAGATCCGACGCGTGAGGGCGAGGCGAGGCGCGTTAAAGCGACGTGGACGGCCAGGATTAAAACGTTCGAACCGGTACGCGATGGACGCTCCAGATTGACCGCGGGTTTTAAATACCAACGAACGCACGAGATCGCACCGTACCGCTTCACTCAGATCCGACGGCCCGGATTAAACCGAACAGATGATTTAATCCCAAGCGTTGGATCTGGATCGCACGGCCAGGATTGAATCCGGCACAGTGCGTGTCGGGGTGTAAAGTACCCCTTCTTCCCCGACTCCGGCGATGCGACGGTGAGCGATTCCGGCGAGGTCGAGGGTTATCTAGTCTAGCTAGGACTAAAAACGGAAAGGGGGTACCGAGGGGAACAAAAGGGTACCCTTGCAGTGGTCCGGGGTCGACGGGGTGAGGCCGGCGATGAGCGGTGGCGGCGAAGGTTCTCGGTTCCTCGGCGGGGACGGCGATCCGGTGAGGTTCGTCGTCGACGAAGTGGTGGCCGAGGTCGGTGAGGTCCTGGCAGTCACGACGGTGGCGGAGGCACGGGCGGGGACGGTCCGAGGCGACGGCGAGCGGTGGCCGGAGGTGGAGTAGGGGGATTGCGCTAAAAGGCGAAGTGTGGGCGTTCGGCTGGGTCTGAGTGCGATTGGATGCGTGAACCGAACGCGGTGGAGGGCAGTGGTTTAAATAGGGGTATCGGCGGGGGCAGGGAGGGCGCAATCGACGGCGGCCGGGGATAAATGCGCCTTGACGCCGGCGAGCTCGGGTTGACGTGGTTCAACGCACCTGGACGTGAATCGTGCGGGATTAATAGGGGGAAACGGCCGGCGCGTTGAGGGGAATTCAATGCAGGCGTCGGATTAAAGGGAGGGGGCCGGCGAGGGCGGATCCTAGGCGGAGTTAGGGCTTCGGCCGGCGAGGGGGGGATCCGGGGGTGGATCTCGCGGGGACGAAGGTCCTGACAAGCGGGGGCCACTCGTTAGTGGGCGCGAGAGGGCGAGGGTGGCGACTGACGGGTGGGGCCGAGGTGTCGGGCGCGCGCGCGAGGGAAAACGTTCGGCGCCGACAGGTGGGGTCGGGCTGTCAGCCAGAGGCGCGTGAGGTAACGGGCTGGGCCGGCCGGGAGGGAGAGAAGGGAGGGGAGGGAGCCCATTACTGTTTGAAATTATTTTCTGATTAAAAACAATTGCAGAAAATATATTAAATCATTTGGGGCATTTCCACAGTGGACAAAAATTTATAAAAATTCTCAAAAATATTTCTTGGCTTTAGGATCATATACAAAAATTTTCACCTCCTAGTTTGGCCATCTACTCTATGCTGTAGTTCAATTTGGTATAAAGAGGTATTTAAAGTGTTTTCAGAAATATATATTCCAAGAAATTGAATTTAATAATATTTTTATTGTTTTGAAAATTTGGGGTGTTACAAACCTATCCCCCTTACAAGAATCTCGTCCTCGAGATTGGAACGCTACTCGAATAACTCGGGGTATTGGGCTTTTAGTTCGTCTTCCTTTTCCCAAGTGGCTTCTTCTGCGGGATGGCTGTTCCATTGAACCTTGGAGAAGCGGACAACGCGACTTCTGGTTACTCTCTCCTTGGTTTCCAAGATCTTGATGGGTCTTTCTATGTAGGTCAAGTCTTCTTGGACAATAAGCTGCTGAAGGTCAGCTTGCTCGGTGGGTACACGGAGGCACTTCTTCAGCTGAGAGACATGGAACACATCGTGAACTCCTGCCAAGGATGGAGGCAGTTCAGTTGAT